>OZ038501.1:54859091-54951591 GCA_964036315.1 Acanthosepion esculentum
CTTCTTCTTCTTCTTCTTCTTCTTCTTCTTCTTCTTCTTCTTCTTCTTCTTCTTCTTCTTCTTCTTCTTCTTCTTCTTCTTCTTCTTCTCTCTCTCTCTCCTTTCCTTCCCTCTATCCGTTCAATCACTATTTATCTTCAGACCTCACGCCACCAATCACCCCCGCATTTTTCCTCGCCTATCCTTTCTCTCTTATAATTTCATGTCTCCTCATCCTTTTCTTTTTCAACCTCCCCCTCCATAATTTTTATCTTTCTCTCTCATTTTTAAAATCCTCTTTCTTTTAGCATTTTCATATTTATATTTTCATACCCCAAACTTCTTCTACAGTCTACTCTCTAATTTCTACATCTTTTTCTTTTCTTTTTTCTTTCTCTCTCCCTCACTCTCTCTCTCACACTTTCTCTTTCTTTCCTTCACCATCTCTCTTTCTCCCCCTCTCATGCCTCCATATACGCTCTTTTACTTTTTGACATTATTGCTTTCAATCATTCTCAGTATTCTTTCTTTTCCATTTTTCTTTCTCTCTTTCTCTTCCTTTTTCTTTCCCTTCTTTCTTTCTGGTCCAACATGTATTTTCTTTTCTTTCTTTCGTTAATTATTTATTTTTCCTTCTTTTTTTTTTCTTTCGTTCTCTTTCTTTTTTTATCAGCTTCTTTCTTTCTGTTCCAAGTTGTTCTTTTTTTTCTTTTCTTTTCTTTTCTATTCTTTTCCTTTCTTTTCTTTTCTTTTCTTTTCTTTTTCTTTCTTTCTTTCGTTATTTATTTATTTAATTTTCTTTCTTTTTTTTTTCGTTCTCTTCCATTTTAGATTTCTGTTCCAACTAGCTTTTCTTTTCCTCTTTCGTTCTTTCTTTTTTTTCTTTCTCTCTCTCTCTCTCTCTCTCTCTCTCTATCTCTCTTTCTTTCTTTTTTTTCTTTCACGAAATCTTAATTCCTCCCTGTTAACTTATTAATCTTTCTTCTTCATCCTTTCTTATGCCTTCTCCTTTGATCTATCAGTAACGAAGTCTCCGCAGTTAAACAGGAACTAAAAGACCGAAAGAGACAGAATGGGAGAGAACGAGAGATTAGAGAGGAATGGAACAGATAGAGAAAGAGGGAAGAAGAAAGAGAAAGAGAGAAAGCGGGAGGCGTGCAAGATGCACACAGGTCATCTTATTAAAATATAGCTGTCATGAAGATCAACATTTATACTTGCTTTCACAGCTACGGATGGTCAAACTGGCTATAATTCTGCTACTATTTGCTTGTCTAATTAAGTCTTTCAATGTCAACAACCGCCCACATGTAACTACTCGGTTCATCCCTAGATTCGTTTCCTTTACTGATTTGTTAGCATAAAAAATCCTGAACATACCACAGAAGTCGCGATGACCTTGAAGGTCGGATTTTAAAAAATATATAAAAAAAATTGATGGCATTCAAGTTCGAAAGGACTGTTTTGTTTGTTTGTTTGTTTTTTTTTGGTTGAATTTTTTTCGTTGTTGTTGTTATTGTTTCAATAAAATAAACAGAAAATTATCTAAAATTTCCAAAACATGTATGCGGCAATCGAATTCATTGTTCCTTGCGTTTTCGTCTTTTTTTATTTCCTTTCTTCATTTTCTTTTCTTTTCAAAATGTCCGCGTGAATCATGGAACAGTACCACTCAAAGAATTGTTCTGAATATCACCAAAGAAATCCTTATTCAACCATGCGTACTAGGCGTGCAATAAAAGACTCATTTAATGAATAGAATAATATCCGTGAAAACAAGACCAAATTAGGCCGATGTATGCCTTTGTGAGTTAATATGCATACATTGAATTATCAAAAAATGTACTTTAATTCAGTTCCATTTCGGGTTCATAATATATGTTTTTGTTTTTTTCAATTTTTTTACAGTGAGGTTCACCCTGTACAAGGCGAAGGAACCACTAGAGGGTTACAGAGAGACAGGCACAGTTTATGTGAATATGCGGGGAAGATAATAGTTAACCCAAGACTTGAATAGGTTAAGATTGCAGTGATCTGGAAAACATCCTCTTAAGGACCGGTTACACAGAGCAGTGGTTCGCGGGGGAAAGCCGTTCGGGTGGAACTAACTTCTTAACAATGGAATACGAAGGGAATGAGGGTGGTTCGCTACAATGGGCGTAGCATGGCGGGTCCTAGTTTAGAAGTAGCGAAACTAAGGAATGCAGTTCGTCTGAGCACTTTCCATATAGTGATCGAGCAGTGAGAAGCCTGCCACCGAATATATATATATATATATATATATATATATATATATATATATATATATATATATCGGTTTGGTGAGGCGTACCTTGCGAGCGGTTCCTTTGAAAAGTTAAAGCCTACAGGCGGTACTTTTTGAGAGTTTAAGTGAAATTGGGTTGTGCAAAATCACATGTCATCGTGACTGAGGGTTGGAGCTTACTGATGTTGCCAAACTGCTGATCATGACAGAGCGTACGCCCTCTACTAGAAGACTCTTCTTCTTCTTCTTCTTCTTCTTCTATGTGCCGTGTTTTTCAGGGCCTTGACTCGTTAAACAGGATATGCGCCGTTTTCGTCTATTCCTCTTGCCATCAGAATGACCCAACAGTGTCCAATTTTTTAAACCTTCTTACCTCGTTATTTGTCCTAGAAATGTCAGCTCTTTCCTGTCCTTTTTGGTGCCATTTTCTCTAAAAACGTCTTCTTTGATCACATGTTCGGCGCAAGTTATTCTCAGCATACTTTTGTTGAACCACATTTCTGTTGCTTCAAGTCTCTTCTTCGTGTAAGGAGGTTGTCTATAGGAGGACTGATATTACATAACAGTTCAGTACTCTTTTCTTTCTTTCACTTGCTTCAAGTCTCTTTTCTTTGCTTTTGATTTTCTTTGCTTCTAACGGACTACTGTATAAACCACAGATGGGCTCAGTGGGTGTTGAACAAACACAAAAGTGCTTGGACAGGTATCTGCGACAGGGATTATCTAGTCGCCCCTGCAAACGAGTCTCTTCTTCATGTGTGGAGGTTGTCCAGCACTCACTGCTCTATAGGAGGACTGATATTACATAACAATTCAGTACTCTTTTCTTTGTTTCTCTTGCCTCAAGTCTCTTCTTCATCTGTGCAGGGATTGTCCAGCATTAATTGTCATATAGGAGGACTGATATTACGTAACAGTTCAGTACACTTTTCTTTCTTTCCTTTGTTTCAAGTTTCTTCATCTGTGAGGAGATTGTTCAGCACTCACTGCCATATAGGAGGACCGATATTACATAACAGCTCAGTATATTTTTCTTTGCTTCTAACGGACTACTTTATAAACCACAGATGGGCTCTGTAGGTGTTGAACAAACACAAAAGTGCTTGGACAGGTGCCTGCGACAGGGATTAGCTAGTCGCCCCTGCAAACGAGTGTGCCCGAAAAAAGTAACCATTACACATATATATATATATGTGTGTGTGTGTGTGTGTGTGTGTGTGTGTGTGTGTGTGTGTGTGTGCGTGTGTGTCACTGTATTTTTTTAAACAAGACCGACAAGTTTCTTTTTTCTAATATTTCTATATTTTTCTTGTACAAAAAAAAAACTTTCTTTTGTGCACTTAATGAGTGCTGAAATCTGATTATACCGAGCACGTTCAGTTAATCTATGTTTTTTTTTGGCATTGTTTGCCCGAGAGCCACTCAAGGTAGAATGTTACTGAATGGAGTTGTTCTATGAACATAAAAATTGTAGATTATGAAGATATGTAGGATAGATAAAGATTGACCTTCGACTGGAAAATGGTAAGATTGTAACATTCGGGTAAGGATCCACTTGGGAACGTGTACAACAAAACTACGGTTCTCTGAAAGAAGCTGTCTGATTGGGACTTCTTCCATACCCATGGAATACGAAAGAAAAGAGAATGATTCGCCTCCCGTGGACCTGGTAGGGAAAGTCTTTGCTGTAAAGATCTGAACAAGGAACGTAGTTCGTCAGAATATTTGCAATGGAAATAGCGTTAGGCATGCGATTTTACGCCTGTGGGAAAAGGGGTTGTAGGATGGAAAATCTGATTTTGAATTTTGGGCAGCTCCAGCCCAGATATGGCAGCATTGCTCTATTTGGGGTCTAATCTGACTCTTGTAAAGATAAAGAAGCACGACAGAAGGAATCAGATGCTTCCTGGGGCGATAAAAGGAGACTTGATCATTTGTGTCTAGATTCTTTAGCGATGGTAAGTATATATGAATTCTACTCGAGGTCTGGGGTGAGCTTGAGTGTCAATAGCCTTTTAAAGCAAGGAGACTCATTGAGAGTGGAACCGTTCATCACGGGGGGGGAGAGAATTTAGGGTTAAATCGGGGATTTTTAAAAGTTACGAGCTTGGTTTTAGCCGTATTGAAAGTTACAAGCCAGTTTTTTTTATCTCTTCATTGAGCTGTTAGAGCTTAATCAGATGAGAGATCAGAGTCTGGTTATTTACGTTTTTGGAGGCGCACCCATGCTGTCGGGATTTTAAGTCCAACTGTTTGGGGGAAAGGGAAGGTAGAAAAAACTATAATGGCAACTATTAGCATTTCAAGCGAAACTCAGCGAAGAAAGAAAGAAATGATAATCACTTCTTACTAGTAACTGGCGAAATCTCGCGGTGGCAATCGTTTGTGTCAAATTGTACCAGTATGCACTCTATGTTGCCTACAAGTAATTCTCCCTGTAGAAGTAACGATAGAAAATAAAGAGTTAGAACTCTTATTAACATTGTCGGTAAGGCGTCCAGTCAGCTTGGAAAGGGAGATCAAAATCGTAACGAAAGAAGAAAAAATATATCTACTGCCGGCTTTGGTTGTTTTGTTTTATGGCATATCAACCTCAGTGGGTCATTTAATGCCAACAAAATTTTTGAAATAGATTCATAGCGATAGCTTGGTAAAAAAAAAAAAAAGGTGTGTATGTATACATATATATTTGAACCATTTTTCAAATTACTCATATTTTTTAGTACAATCCACCTTCTTTTATGAAAATTTACAATCTTGGATGGTTTTATTTTCATAAAAAGTTTTTTTTTTAAATTACTCACTTGGTAATATTTTGTTTGCACTATTTTGTATTCTGAGTTCCATTCTCCAATTTTTTTTTCAAAGAATGCATAGCTGTTTGTATTACTGATATTTTTTTTAAAGTATTGCTAATAATAATTTTTCCTTCAAAAATTATTGCTGGTAATAATTTTTTTTATTACAAAGTATTTCTGGTATTAAAACCTATTTTTACACAGTTTGGGTGTTAACTATTTGCCCATAGCTGGGACCCTGACAGGTGCTACCACACCGGGTCAGAGTGGACCTGGAAACACCAGAAATTAAGAGGTGGTTCCACGCTCCTCAAAAACTCCTGATCAGAGCCCATGCTGTTGGACGTAGTTTATCGTCTTACCCAGGACGGACTGCCGGCTTTGGCTATTTTTGCATTTTATATCTCTCTTCGAACACATATGCGAAGTTTGCCTCCCCTTCAATCAGATGGCGTCGACTGGAACTCAGTTCAATAAATTTTCTGTGAAGACGAAATAATACAAAGATAGATATTATTTCTTCACAAGATTACATTTGAACTCCCTCGTTTCTCTCCTTTCACTGGGTTTCGCTGAGGTACGTGCACAAAGTTTCTACAATACATTGATGTAACATCTGCACAGACGTTCCTGGCATTCATAATTGCAATATGGTTGGATGGCGTAACGATTATTATTATTATCATTATTATTATTATTATTATTTCCTTTGATTTCTGGTGCGTACACATTTCTTTCCGGGTCCCGCCCAGAGACCTAAGGTTAGAAATGGCATTATGACACTTTCCACTGACAAAAAAAATATTTAACATAGTTAAAGCCCTTCGTAAAGTGTGGGCTGTACTTGTGAGAACAATTTTTTTGTATTTCTTTGAGGCATGGGCTTCCAGGAATCCCTTCAATTAGTCTACTGGTATATTTTCCAAACAATCCTAGGGCTCCAACTACAACAGGGATTGTTTGGCGTAATGGTAAGCAAGCTTGTCTCGCTAGAACAATTACGACTGAGTAGTGAGTTCGATACTCACTGGGTGCTCCTTAATTTCGGCCTTGTGCCACATCTAAGCTATGCTTGGAAAATCACTATTTGGGCACCTCGAGGCGGTGTAATGGTTAGCAAGCTTGTCTCGCTAGAACAATTACGACTGAGTAGTGAGTTCGATTCTCACTGGGTGCTCCTTAATTTCGGCCTTGTGCCACATCTAAGCTATGCTTGGAAAATCACTATTTGGGCACCTCGAGGCGGTGTAATGGTTAGCAAGCTTGTCTCGTTAGAACAATTACCACTGAGTAGTGAGTTCGATTCTCACTCGGTGCTCCTTAATTTCGGCCTTGTGCCACATCTAAGCTATGCTTGGAAAATCACTGAAACAGGGATTGTTGATGTTCCCATTTGCCACATTTTTGAGATTTCGATTTCAAGGTACTACAGGGACTGCTATATCAATAAGGAGGCACTTTATTATTATTGTTATTATTATTATTTCACAATATAACAAAATTTTCACTTTTTGTCTTTTGTCAGTATGTGTCATTTCCTAATTGCTTCTAAATAGAAAGCAAAGGAAATGATTTTTCCCTTCAAACGTTGCTTTAGTGACCTGAACAGAAGGTAAAATAGAGCCATGAAATTAGCAATCCCACGAATTTGGAGTTAACCAACTGACCACTCAAGCAATTGTTTCTTTTACCTGATGCACCCTTCGAAACCTCGAGCTGGCAAGAATGCGCTTGCTGTCATACACCCAGACCTTTTGTCATCCATCGCCACACAGCCCTGAGCTCCTCGCACCCGCTCCTCTAAAGAGAGAGCAGCCGACTTCAGAAGAGAACAGTAATTCAGAAGAGGATGAAGTCATTGGTCCAGATTATAGAGGCACAACCCATACTAACAAAAAAGGTCTCACAATGTGCAATGATGGGCGTTTGACGTCTCGGGATCCAACCAGTATAATTTCTTAAATGAAAATTGGAACGTTACAGGTCCGAGAAAGCGTCACTAGTTTGTTTTTTTTTTCAAGCTTTTTCACCTGGCAGTACTGGTTTTGTTTCACTATTTACATTATTTGGACTATTGTCCTCATCTTTGTCCCCATATTTATTACAACGTTTTGGCCGTTGTACGCTCCGGCCTTCTTCAGGTCGTTGAAATGTCAAATTGAACCCTTTATTTCGCTCGCTGGAGTGGATTGTTCTAGTTCCACGTGCCATGTTTTTATTTAATGGATGTCAGTTATCAGTTATCTCCTGTTAATTCCCCTCTCCAAGTTCTCCACTGCCTTAACTGGTTATTGAACTCACACTCTTTGGGTCCTGTCACTGGATCTAGCCAACGCTTTGATTCACTGTGCCATGAGTCCTTGAGGACACACAGCACAATGGATAACTTAGTCGGGTATTGAACTCACACTGTTTGGGTCCTTTATCCACTGTGCCATGTGTCCTCAATGTGGCTTACCCTGAAAATCCGTTTAGGTGAAACCTAGGTAGGTTTTCCTGGCTCTTTAAGATTTATTTTAGTTATTCCCGCTCTACTTAGCGTATTAAGCACTCTACGTTTTAGCTTTACTACTCGCCTGTTTTTTTTTCTTTGGACTAAAGACTTAAGGCACTGGACGATTTGTCCCGCCCGGTTCAATTGTTTTTAGTTCTTTCTTTTTTTTTTGCAATTTTTTTATCAGGTACCGATTTGTTTTGACATACCTACAAGTTGTGCTATGCGGGTTTATTTTCCAATCGAATATTACTATATATATATATATATATATATATATATATATATATATATATATATATATATATAAACATATATATATATATATATATATATATATATATATATATATATATATATATATAAATATATATATATATATATATATATATATATATATTATATATATATATATATATATATATATATATATATATATATATATATATATATATATATATATTGGATGCTTTGGTACATATCATCAGCGATGTTTCTAGCCGAGTTTCAATAGGGGTGTCGGGTCTTTCAATATCATATCCACTCTCCCTGCTGACCCACCTGATACTGATCTGGCATCGACTTGTGTAGTATCCATTAGCTATTTAACGAGCGCACGTTCACGATCTTCCATCCGCGGAGACGGGCGCATGGCTGCACGCGCACAAACGGACACACGAACACAGAAAATACAGAAAAAAAATTACACCAATGTTAAATGTATATAAAAAGAAAAAAATATTTGCAGTAAATTGCTGATACCCCCTGAAGAGTGGACGGGCAGGTCTGCCTCCGAAACTCAGTTGGAGTTGAGATGCTGAAGGTAACATCAATCAGCTAAGTAACAAACTTTTACTCACATTAATCATATATATATATATATATATATATATATATATATATATATATGTAATTATTTATTCAAAAATTATTACATAAATATGTTATAAAATCACTACAAATATAGCCATTTTGTTTCAACACTTCTGGTGTCTTATCAAGTGATGGTGTTAAATGTAGAATAAGGTGTTTTAATAGGTTCAAATCAATCAAACAATCCTCGCTAGGGGAAACGCTGTTACATAAGCTGGAATGACCAATCAAAATACAAGTATATGAGAATTAAAAAACTTGACAACGAACTTTGGTTATAATAATTATTTAATGATTTAATGTTAGGATTAGACTAAAATAGAATTCATTCTAACTAATTAATATTAAATTATACTATAAAAATCAAAATTCAAAATTACCAATTTTAAAATTTAAATTTAATCTATATTAAGTTTAAAATTATAAAATTATTTAAAGAAACTGAAGAAAAAATACATCTTTTGTTATTTATTTTGATTTTATTTAAGATCTAATGATGCTCTGAACTCCGTTACAACTTAGATACATTTGAAGTGAAGATATGGGTAAGAGAGTGTGAAATCTTGCAAAAGACAATACATACACAATCAGATAATACACAAACCCTAGCGAGGGGTGTTTGATTGATTTGAACCATTTAAAACCCTTTATTCTACATTCAACACCATCAGTTGATAAGACACCAGAAGTGTTGAAACAAAATGGCTATTTTTGTAGTGATTTTATAAACTATTTATGTTATAATTTTCGAATAAATAATTATATTTGCTCTACTCTGTATTGAGCACTCTTTTAAGAATAGTAATTGTTGGTTATTGGAATTTATTCCGTATACACCAATTCTATACTTGGATATATATATATATATATATATATATATATATATATATATATATATATATATATATATATATATATATATATATACCGGGTGTAACAGCAAACTTGTCCAAATCGTTTAACAGCATGCGATAATTGCCCATCCCATAAAATGTTTAATATCTAAAAATTCAATAAACTAATTGAGTTTCTTTTTTACAGGTTTCAGATAAGACGTTTAGCCACCTTGACACTATTTGGCGTAAGAATCTCTGAAAAACCCTTTGAGTTATTTAGCTAGAAAGAGAACAGCACTATGTATCGCCAACTGAGCAATGGTGAGAGAAAAAAGTTCATTCAGACCATCAGTAATGGTACCAACATTCATGCTCTGGCTTCCATCTTCAAAGTTCATTCAAGAACCATCCAGTGAACGGTGGACAAGTTTTTAAAAAAGCGGGATCAGTAAAGAGGAAAACCGGGTCAGGAGGTCACAACAGAAAGAGGGATCATCATTTCAACTTAGAGCTAAATAGATTCTTATTGTTCAAAGCAGAGTCCAGTAGTGTTATGAAAACGTCTGAGAATTCCAGTAAGATATATTTAATCATTTCTAAGTTACAACGGTTCAAAGCTTAATGTAACAATTGGACTATTTTGCTGTTACACGATTTGGACAATTTTGCTGTTACACCCGGTATATGTATGTATATATATATATATATATATATATATATATATATATATATACATATATATATATATATATATGTGTGTGTGTGTGTGTGTGTGCGTGCGTGTGTGTTTGAATATTTGATAGTTACCTGCGATTTTATGTAATTCATTTGTTATTTTTCTGTGCCTTGTTTTTAATTTTCAATGTTATTTACATTCATATTTCTCATTATTTTTTTTTTCATCAGTTCGAATGTTGATTTTGAGTTATCTCCACTTGCCATTACTATTTCCGTTTGTTTTAACTGTTGTATTTTCTTCTTCCTTAATCGTAGTCACCAATTTGCTATTCATGTATTCTGGTTGGTTTGTTTTTTCGTTTGTTTTTTGTTTGTTTGTTTTTTTTTTCCTTCTTGCACAAAGTCTGTAATATGTTTTGGATTTCTACCTTGAATTCGGTGATGTTCTCTCTGATCTTATTAGGATATGTTTGCATTCTGCGAACCATTTTGTTTCTTTCCATATTTAAATTCAAATTCGACTCTGCCAGCTATCATACTTATGATCTCTTTCTTTATTAACTTTGTTTATGACTACTACAGCTTTAACAGTAATGGCTTTGTCAGTAATTATGAAGTCAGTTTCCTTTTCTTTTTTTTACCTTTTTTCATTTTATTGTATTTTTATTTTTATTTTTTGTTCGGGCTTTTCCAAATCCATTTAAGGCATCTTCGCTTTTGAAAAAAAATATATATGCATTTTTTTATTTTATTTCAAGAACAAAGGGAGTGTTAAAGCTGCTTAAATGCAGAGTTGATGTAAACAGTGGTAATTTATTTCAAGATAATAACAAGTATTATTTAATTCCTTCATTATTAAAGCAAAAATTATCTAGAGACCTCGATGGGGGGGATTTTAAAAGAAAATAGCTCTCTTGAGACCTCATATGCACATGCAAATCATATCGAAAGCAAATTATGTAATCTAAATTATAGATTTTGCATCTAACTCCAGTAATATACGAATTCGTAAAAACCAAGCAAAATGGAGATGCGCCTAATGTAGTCGATATCGGCAACGAAAGCTCGGCGTTTTCCGTTCAAATTTCATGACTTCCGCAGAAATGGTAATGGAGATATTAGCCGTTTCCTTATAAGGAAACATTCGACATTCATTAACTGAGCAGCCAGTGGCACTGTCGGTTGACATTTATAAAAATCTTTCTCTTAAAACAATTTTTCAAAGTAAACACGTTTCTTACTTCCGTTAGCTGTTATCGCTCTTTGCAGTACTGATGAGAGGTTTCCTTCCTAACCTTTTGTTTGAAGTTGTGTGGAAGATCAACATATTGATTATGTCATTATTTTCTCTTCGAGTTACAAGCGATATCCATTTTAACTGTTTTCGCTGTTAGTAGTCCTCAAGTGAAGTGGTTTCTGTTACTTGGTACAGTTCTTTGTGGTTCTGTAGCGCCAGTCCCCAATGTTCAAAGAAGGATTATCTTTAGGAAAAACCTCAGCTTCACTCGCTTTATTTTTTTTTTTTTAACATCGATCTTAGGAAGCGGTTGTATACAGCTGACAGTTTAGAGAAATCTTAACGGATTTAACGCTATGCATGACATCCATATGAAATTCTCGATCTGACGAGGAAATTTAAGAACACAATTCGAGTTTTTCAGGTTGATGTTTTGGCTTTGCAGCAATGTGCGGTGTTGTGTGAAACTACCATCTGCCGTATCCTTTTCTATGTTCAGTTTCTTTTATACTTAATTTGTTTTAACTAATCGATACGACGAGGTATCTGTAGTATTGTTATGGGAACTTACCCATAATAGAGAATGGACTAGTCCGTACCCCATAAATTCTGCGCCTCAAGAGGAAGCAGCAGTGACGTCGAACTCTCTGCTTTGGCAGAGAGGAACCCGGACGAGGCTTTGCCGAAGGGCAAAGTTTCGTCCGGGGAGGTAGACAGTCCCTGAACCCGTTTACACGGGTTCTAAATGGGCATATTTTTGGCCGAGCCTACGGGCTCGGAGAACCCACATTAAGCCGGCTTTGTGCCACATGCGACCCACGTGGGAGTGTTGTTAAATATCGTGACAGAGTCAGTGAGTCAGACAGACAGAGTGACTCGGGCAGTCGGCTAGACGATTACTGTAAGACATTGGAATAGTGATACTTCGAGACAACATAGTTCTCTCTAACCTAACCTGATTGTTATTACTAACACTTCTACTTCTTTTGTACATATTCTGTTTGTAATATATATCTGTGTTATTCCATACCTGTGTTCGAGTTATTCTTCATTGGTTCTACCTTGGACCATCACCGTCGTACAAGGGCCTGGACCATAACAAGTATTTAGTAATTCTATCCTAAATTGTTATGGCGAATTCCGGGTAAATGCCTTTAAGAAAGAACAAAAAAGAAATCGCTTCACCTATCATCTTAAAGAGGAAAAGAGGTCCGGAGAATCTAACACTCACAGTACATAATAAGGACAATAAAATTAGAGAGCAAATAAAAACAGAAGCAGAAAGAAATCAATTCACACAAATTCATAAAGTTACAACCTACTTTATGAGTCTGATTTTTAGACAGGACTTGGACAAAGATATTTTTTAAATCATTTCACCCCAAGTAAGGCGATAATGCCACTAGGACGCAGGGGTTTACAGAGAGTGAAAGAGTACAAGACTTTAGTGAGGAGAAAGGACAATAAAGGCACCTGATTCAGGAAGACAGAAGATGGCGATTGACGTTGCATTTACATTTTTGAAGATTGTAGGTGACACGGAAACAAGAAATCGGAAGGCATTTTCACAGAAAATAAAAACCGTTAGAATTGAACTGACGGTTTCATCTAGCTAGTTCTAGAGTAAGATGGTGATACAGTTGCCAATCAAGTAGCACTCTTTAAATTCATGAAGTCGAGGCAGTAAGACAACTCATCAGAACTGTTGCCATGAAAATATTTGTAGAAAAGGCAGAGGGAAGCCACGTCAAGTCAGTGCGAAAGTAACTGAATTCGAGATGCCAGATTTGCATATATATATATATATATATATAAATACAGGGTGTCCATAAAGTTCGTGTGCACTTTAAAAAATTTATAACTTTATTTGTATTTGCGATAGAAATAATCTGTAAAAAATGTTATAAAATTTAATGTACCTAGTTTTAAGTATAGCTAAAATAACTAATCTGATTTCAGGCATTACAGTAAATCAGTTGGCAACTGTTTTTCGTGAACTGCAAAATCGTATTACCCTTTGTATTGCTAATGAAGGAGGACATGTGGAAACTTAAATACAATTTCAAGAAAACCTTAAAAAGTATAGATTTACTTCTTTCGAATCCTTTTTATAAATTATTTCTATCGCAAATACAAATAAAATTATAAATTTTTTAAAGTGCACATATATATATATATATATATATATATATATATATATATATATATATATTTGCATATTAAAAATTAGAGAAAAACCGCAAACGTTTTTAGTTGTAATGTGGATTTTAAAAAAAATATATTATGCTTTATTTTATGGAAAATAAAGCATAATATTTTTTTAAAATCCACATTACAACTAAAAACGTTTGCGGTTTCTCTCTTCTTTTCAATGTACATACTCTTCTCTCTCGTTGGAATTACTATAACCTTTATAACTAGATAATACACCAGAAGTGTTGAAACAAAATGGCTATTTTTGTAGTGATTTTATAACATATTTATGTTATAATTTTCGAATAAATAATTATATACATATATATATATATATATATATATATATATATATATATATATATATTATAAATTAATTGATTTAAAATATGTTTTTTTTCGCTACACAGTGATAACCATGTTTCAAAAATGGAAGCTAAAGCCTTTGAATTTAATTTTGTTATTTAATTAAAGACATTACTTCCATTTCCTCGTCAAGCGAATTTTGGAGTAACTTATTTTTTTAAATTTACGTTTTAAAAGCACGGCAAATATTTATAATTGAGGGTTTCCAAGGATACCGAGAAATCCATTCATCTAGACAAGGGGTGGTAGGGTGTTCAATTTTTTAATTTTCGTTCTGTAAATTTACATTGAGCACTATTGTGTAAAAATAAAAATATCTATGAGAACACCGGATTTTATATCTTACTGTTATTTCTTTTTATTTATTATATATATATATATATATATATATATATATATATATATATATATATATATATATATATATATATATAGGGCTAGGTAAATGAGATAACTAGATATTAGCGACCATATACGCGTGTTCTGGCGTGCATACGCTGGTAAGCAAATAAATAATTATCAAATTTAACCAAGTTGTGTAAACCTAATAGTGCTCAAACTGATTAAACACAGCTAAGAAATATATATTAATAAATACACATTTACCTACGTTTGATGTGCGACTCAAGTTTCGTTGGTTAGCACGAGATACATCTTATTGTTGAATTTAAAATAAACAATGAGCTATATTTTGTGCCCGATGAGTTGGGTAACCAACGAAACTCGAGTCGCACACCAAACGTAGTATATGTGTATTTATTAATATATATATATATATATATATATATATATTAACTCATTCAAAATATTTTTTCGCTACACAGTAATAACCATGTTTCAAAAATGGAAGCTAAAAGCTTCGAATTTAATTGTGTTATTAAATTAAAGACATTAGTTCCATTTCCTCGTCAAGCGAATTTTGGGCTCCTTCTATAGTCTTTCTTCAGTTCTGTACCCCTAACATCTGCGCCTGAAATTTTATTCACTATTTATTTAAACTTATTTATTTCTCCCCTCCACTATTAAGAATGGATGGGTTTCGTCCGGTTCGCACTTCTCCCCAGTCTTTTGACCAGGAGTTGAGATCGTTCTCTTGTTTCCTGCTTAAGAGTCGGTCTTCGGTTCCTTCTGAAGTCTGCTTCAGCTCTGTACTCATAACGCTTGTTCTTTCCCACGCTAATATAAGTCCACACCTCTACCTTGATTTGATCTTGGGCCTTGTATTTGGTGAACATTAGTAAAAAAAAAAATAAAAAAGAATCTTTCCCCCCTGTTACAGTCGTACTTGAATAAGGAAGAGCAGTAATTACTTTTTTCATCCATGATTGATATTATCAAGAGCCAAGCATATTGATATATTATTAAATAAATAACATCTGACTATGTAAATATTATTATGTGTAATCTTATATAATGTACCGCGCAAAAGTCTTCCATAAGTTTGCTCTAAAAGCACTTCTTTCGTCGTTTGGGGACGACTGTTTGGAGACTATGTTGTACACTGAACACCATTTCTCTGTTATCGGTTCTTTCGAAAGGTATCGCTGGTACAACACAAGCCTTTACCACTATAATTAAATCATCCCTAACGGTTCACTGAACTGTGCGGCCCTTATACGTTGAAATGAACAGGTGGGTGCGCAATTGTTAAAAACTTTTAAAAAAAACATAACACTAGTCTTGAACAAAAAAAATCTGAAAAACGGGACATGAACTGTAACATTCATGAAAGCTGATGATTGCCTCCTCAGTAGCAATTGCCAAGTAAAAAACATAGTCTATCAGGCCACAGTTAAATAAAGGACCACCCCGTACAAACCTACATCGGATCACTCGAGAGGCCTTTCAGATAGAGGTACTACACCGATAGAACATTGTTCATCTCGGAGACTTATAAAATAAATACTGCCATATCGAGATACTCATGGAAGTAAATAATCTCCTACATGGCCGCGTAAACGATTTTGAACTCTGTCTAGGATGCAAAGTAAAGATTGGGTAGCGCCAGTCCAGATATCGCACATGTGTATAATATTTGTATCGAATCTGGCTCGTGTACAGATAAAGCATGACAAAGTCAGGTATTTCTTGGAGCCGTATAAAGAACCAGCCATTTTTTCAGCGTCCTATTTTATCATTTCACACCAAGCAAGAAAATAAAGCCACTAAGACACGAGAGGGATTTACCGAGAGCGTGAGAATAAGAGAAAAAGAAAATATAATTAAGATAAAGCAACGGGAATTAAAAAAGAAACGAAGAAAAACATTAACATTGCATTTAATATTTTTGAAGATCTATTAGTTTAAAAGCTTTGTGTCAATAACACTGTCATTCCAACAGATATAATCTTTTCCCGCTTCAAGTCGATTAAGTGCCTTTCTCTTCTCGCCTTTCTTTCTTTCTTTCTTTCTCTTTCCCTTTCTCTATTCTCGCCTTTCATATCTTATTTTTCCTCTCTCCTTCCCTTTCTCTTTTTCTCGCCTTTCTTTCTTTCTTTCTTTCTTTCTCTTTCCCTTTCTCTATTCTCGCCTTTCATATCTTATTTTTCCTCTCTCCTTCCCTTTCTCTTTTTCTCGCCTTTCTTTCTTTCTCTTTCCCTTTCTCTATTCTCGCCTTTCATATCTTATTTTTCCTCTCTCCTTCCCTTTCTCTTTTTCTCGCCTTTCTTTCTTTCTTTCTTTCTTTCTCTTTCCCTTTCTCTATTCTCGCCTTTCATATCTTATTTTTCCTCTCTCCTTCCCTTTCTCTTTTTCTCGCCTTTCTTTCTTTCTTTCTTTCTCTTTCCCTTTCTCTATTCTCGCCTTTCATATCTTATTTTTCCTCTCTCCTTCCCTTTCTCTTTTTCTAGCCTTTCTTTCTTTCTTTCTTTCTTTCTTTCTTTCTCTTTCCCTTTCTCTATTCTCGCCTTTCATATCTTATTTTTCCTCTCTCCTTCCCTTTCTCTTTTTCTCGCCTTTCTTTCTTTCTTTCTTTCTCTTTCCCTTTCTCTATTCTCGCCTTTCATATCTTATTTTTCCTCTCTCCTTCCCTTTCTCTTTTTCTTGCCTTTCTTTCTTTCTTTCTTTCTTTCTTTCTTTCTCTTTCCCTTTCTCTATTCTCGCCTTTCATATCTTATTTTTCCTCTCTCCTTCCCTTTCTCTTTTTCTCGCCTTTCTTTCTTTCTTTCTTTCTTTCTCTTTCCCTTTCTCTATTCTCGCCTTTCATATCTTATTTTTCCTCTCTCCTTCCCTTTCTCTTTTTCTTGCCTTTCTTTCTTTCTTTCTTTCTTTCTTTCTTTCTCTTTCCCTTTCTCTATTCTCGCCTTTCATATCTTATTTTTCCTCTCTCCTTCCCTTTCTCTTTTTCTCGCCTTTCTTTCTTTCTTTCTTTCTTTCTCTTTCCCTTTCTCTATTCTCGCCTTTCATATCTTATTTTTCCTCTCTCCTTCCCTTTCTCTTTTTCTTGCCTTTCTTTCTTTCTTTCTTTCTTTCTTTCTTTCTCTTTCCCTTTCTCTATTCTCGCCTTTCATATCTTATTTTTCCTCTCTCCTTCCCTTTCTCTTTTTCTCGCCTTTCTTTCTTTCTTTCTTTCTTTCTCTTTCCCTTTCTCTATTCTCGCCTTTCATATCTTATTTTTCCTCTCTCCTTCCCTTTCTCTTTTTCTTGCCTTTCTTTCTTTCTTTCTTTCTTTCTTTCTTTCTCTTTCCCTTTCTCTATTCTCGCCTTTCATATCTTATTTTTCCTCTCTCCTTCCCTTTCTCTTTTTCTCGCCTTTCTTTCTTTCTTTCTTTCTTTCATTCTTTCTTTCTTTCTCTTTCCCTTTCTCTATTCTCGCCTTTCATATCTTATTTTTCCTCTCTCCTTCCCTTTCTCTTTTTCTTGCCTTTCTTTCTTTCTTTCTTTCTTTCTCTTTCCCTTTCTCTATTCTCGCCTTTCATATCTTATTTTTCCTCTCTCCTTCCCTTTCTCTTTTTCTCGCCTTTCTTTCTTTCTTTCTTTCTTTCTCTTTCCCTTTCTCTATTCTCGCCTTTCATATCTTATTTTTCCTCTCTCCTTCCCTTTCTCTTTTTCTCGCCTTTCTTTCTTTCTTTCTTTCTTTCTCTTTCCCTTTCTCTATTCTCGCCTTTCATATCTTATTTTTCCTCTCTCCTTCCCTTTCTCTTTTTCTCGCCTTTCTTTCTTTCTTTCTTTCTTTCTCTTTCCCTTTCTCTATTCTCGCCTTTCATATCTTATTTTTCCTCTCTCCTTCCCTTTCTCTTTTTCTTGCCTTTCTTTCTTTCTTTCTTTCTTTCTTTCTCTTTCCCTTTCTCTATTCTCGCCTTTCATATCTTATTTTTCCTCTCTCCTTCCCTTTCTCTTTTTCTCGCCTTTCTTTCTTTCTTTCTTTCTTTCTCTTTCCCTTTCTCTATTCTCGCCTTTCATATCTTATTTTCCTCTCTCCTTCCCTTTCTCTTTTTCTCGCCCTCTATATCTTCTTTCTTCCACTCTCTTTCCATTTCACGTTTTCTCGCCGTTCATATCTTTCTTTCCCTTTCTCTTTTTCTCTCCTTTCATGTCATCTTTCTTTCCCTCTCTTTCCCATTCTTTTTTCTTCTCTCCCTTCATATTTTTCCTCTCTCCTTCCCTTTCTCTTTTTCTCGTCCTTCATAACTTTTTTCTTTTCTCTTTCCCTTTCACTTTTCTCTCTCTTTATATCTTCTTTCTTTCCTCCTCTTTTCCTTTCTCTTTTTCTAGCCCTTCATATCTTGTTTCTTTCCCTCTCTTTCCTTTTCGCTTCTTTCATATTATCTTACTTTTCCTCTCTTTCCCTTTCCCTCTTTCTCTTCCTTAATATTTTGCTTCTTTCTCTCCCTTTCCCTTTCTCTTTTTCTCTTACTTCATGTCTTACTTTTCCTCTCTTTCCCTTTCTCTCTTTCTCTTCCTTCATGTCTTGTTTCTTTCCCTCTCTTTCCCGTTCCCTTTTTCTCTTCATTCATATCGTCTTACTTTCCTTGTTTCCCTTTTTATTTTTCTCTTCTTTCATAGCTTGTTTCTTTCCGTTTCTTCCCCTTTCTCTTTTTCTCGCCCTTCATATCTTCTTTCTTTCCCTCTCTTTCCTTGTCAAAGCCATCAAACAATCTCTCTAACAGTCTGTCACTATTTATATGGTTGTCTAGTAATTGGTTAAACCAACTTGTTAACCATTACCATAAAGTAAGGAGCCTCTGTTCTTATCCAAATAAGATATTAATATTAAATATTTTGAATACTTTATTTTACTTTACGGTTAGCGGTTGGAAAAGAGAAATCGCCGAAACGGGTTCGAATTACGGTCGGGTTTTTTACATTCATTTTTGCTAAATATCCCTGTGAAAGGTATGAATCCATTTCTTAACCCCACCGCAACTAGTGATGGGTTAAATAGTAAGGTAGACTGGGCTCGACAGCCTTGGTTGGAAACCAGTGTAGGAGAATGAAAACTGAATTTTTAAAAAAAGGAGCTTTGGTTAAGAGGCTAGTAACTCCATTATTTTTTTGTTTTTTAAGAAAATCACCCCAAGCAAGGCGGGAGTGCCACTAGCACGCAAGGAGTTACAGAGGATTGAGAACAAGAGCAAAGAGAAGTGTTTGGGAAAAGGATAAAGACAAGGTCAGGGGCCAAGGTCAAGACATCAGAACATGTCGATTGACACCTACTTTGCTAACGAAACTACTGTGGCAACGTCTTACATGTTGCGCCTGTGGACGTATGCTCCGTATTTAGTGTTGACTGAGTGAACCTCAGTGGGTGCCCTACATTTCTGGCCTTGTGTCAAAACTAAATAACTAATAAAAGTTGATCATCTCACCTAATTCTTTTTTTTAGTACAAATATGAAGGCTTTTATGAATCACCCGTTTGGCAGAGCTGCCTGTTGACGCCGGCGAGTTGTTTTGGCTTCCCGCGGAACCCAATGACTTTTCGTTTTGACATGACATTTGTAAATGGTTTAAAGTTGTCTCCACGGAGCAAGTCAAGCAGAGGGTGAAACGGGTGCGAAGTGAACCTCATAAAAAGCTTTGTGTCATTGTCAGTGACACTGTCATTCCAACAGATTTAATCTTTTGTCTGTGATTTTTTTCCGCTTCGAATCGTTCAAATGCCTTTCTCTTTTCCTCTCACGTTATATCTTCTTTTCTCTCTCTCTCTCTCTCTCTCTCTCTCTCTCTCTCTCTCTCTCTCTCTCTCTCTCTCTCTATTTGCTATTCTCTCTACTTACCTATCCATCTCACAATCTATTTCTCAGTCTGTCTGTCACGAGATTGTTCATATGGTAATCTAAGTAGCTGTATACCTATCTCGGTACGTCCTTATCTATCTCGCATATTTTTAATTATCCCGCGTAATTCGTCCGTTTCTATCTATCTATCTATCTATCTATCTTGTCTTTACCTGTGTATCTAAGCTTATTTTCAGTTATCTAGCTTATTTTTATATCTATCTATCTATCTATCTAACAATCTCTCAGTCTGTCAGTTTGATTATATAGTAGTCTATGTAGCTATATATCTATTTCAATCTGTTCTTATCTTTATCATAGCATATTTTAATTAACCCACTTTATTCGTATCTATCTATCTCAGTCTGTTGATATCTATCTATCTATCTATCTATCTCTTCATTACTATCTACTTCTCTTTGTTAGCCTATTCATACATATATTTCTACCTATCTATCTCATTATCTCAACCTGTTCTTATCTATTTTTCTTTGGTTTAGTTTCTTTTATCTCTCTTCATATATATATATATATATATATATATATATATATATATATATATTTGGTGTATATAGGCAGTAATCTTTCATTCGTGTAAATTTATCTGCAGGTCAGCAAAAGTGTAAGATTAAGACATTATCAAATAGTGCGTGTATATATATATATATATATATATATATATATAGATAGATAGATAGATAGATAGATAGATAGATAGATAGATAGATAGATAGATATATGCTTGTGTGTGTGTGTTTGTGCGTGTGTGTGTCGATAGTGTTGTATCTACAGATATGCATTGTGTTTCCTTATTGGTTTTCACTATTTCGTCTTCCACTGACATCCAACCAAGGTTGCATATATATATATATATATATATATATATATATATATATTAGAATTTTATCATATAGACAAAACCATTTTACTCACTACAAAGATGCAACTTGGTTTCAGTGCATTTTAACTGCACATCTACGGGTGAGGTTATAACCATTTTCGACCCTCACCCGTAGATGTGCAGTTAAAATGCACTGAAACCAAGTTGCATGTTTGTAGTGAGTAAAATGGTTTTGTCTATATGATAAAATTCTAATAAATAAATAATTATCGCTCTACTACATGTATCGAGCTCTTTTTTTAATTAACGCTGCGAACGTTAGAATTTGTATAATTTATAGATTACTTTCGTTCCAACCGCATCGGATATATATATATATATATATATATATATATATATATATATATATATATATATATATATATAAGCTTCATCAAAAAAATTTGGAAATGAATTGTGGTAGAGAATATTCCAGTAGATTTGAGTTTCGCGTTGTTTGTTTTTCATTCGTCAAATAAATCGTATGTGTTTACATCTTCAGTTATATTTTGCGTGTCTGTCTGTCTGTCTGTCTGTCTGCGCGCGCCCACGCGTGTCTGGATTATCGCATTTTTGTGTCTGTCTGGTAGTGTCTGTGTTTTTAATTCTTTTAATATGGTAGTATACCTGTATGCCTATGCATCAAATTTCTAGTTGGTCTTGCGAAAATTGGCGGTGTCGACACGTGTATTGACTGTTGGTTAGATATACATTGTTAATATTGGAGTAAATTCTATGGTTGAGGCAAAAAAAAACTTGTTTAGCGCGTAATTTGGATGCATGTGGGTGGGGTGTAGGTATCTAGAGGTTTAATTATATTATAGATATTATTCTTGTTATTATATGTAACTTTTGAGTGTATCGGAATATATTTGATATGTTGAAGGGAAAGACATCGTCCGCAAATAACTGGATCTTAGATTCTTTTTTATATGTTGGTCATATAAAAAAAATTGTCTGATGTGTGCCTGGAGACTTCCGGGGGGGGGGGATAATTCGTAATTGGAGATGTTGGACAAACTCAACGGACACAAAATGCAATGGTTCGACAATTATTTTAATATATTTTATTGTTATTTAGATAGACACAAATATTTAAGTAAATGCTCTGTCTATAACAAATAGCCTGAAATTTCAAAGAAAATATGCGTCCTCCGACAGGAATCGAACCTGTATCCTACACGGAACAGCCTAATAGCCTAACGTGCTATACCAGTTTAGCTACGAAGGAAGCGTCTGGTCAGCAAGGTCGATTTACTGCTTTTAAACTACAGATTTTCCCACATTCAGACCGCTAAATGTTGTTAATACTGTTTATTATAAACATAACATTTACTTAAATATTTTTGTCTATATAAATAAGGTATTACAATAAAATATATTAATATATATATATATATATATATATATATATATATATATATATATATATATAGTCAAACCTAATGAGCCAGACAAACCTACCAAGGTTTCACTTAGGCAGATCCTGACGATCTGCGTAAGTGAAACCTTGGTAGGTGTGTCTGGCTCATTAGGTTTGACTAGGTTTGCTCTACGTTTGTATCGAGCTCTTTAGTTAGTTGTTTACTCGCATCGGTTTTTTTTCTTTGGGCCTTGAACCTGTATCTGTGCGATTATTTTCGACAGACTTTCATGTTCCTGGCTCTTTCTTTTTTAAAACCTTTTTTCCCTTCGAGATTGATTTGGCTATTGTTAAATCAAGAATTCGAAGGTTTTTCGACACAAGTATAGTTACCTATATATATATATATATATATATATATATATATATATATATATATATATATAGTTAGATCTAGAGTGCCAGACAAACCTACCACGGTTTCACCTAAACGGATCGTCAGGGATCCGTTTAGGTGAAATACCTACTGTATTGAGCACTTTATTTAGTTATTCGTATCGGGGTTTCTTTTCTTTGGGCCTTGGACTTGCATGCTGGACGATTATTTTCGGCTAACGTACATGTTCTTGGTTCTTTCTTTTTTATACCCATATATATATATATATATATATATAGAGAGAGAGAGAGAGAGAGAGAGAGAGAGAGAGAGAGAGAGAGAGAGAGAGCACTACACGCTTGCTTAACTTGAAAATCAATATTTTAAATCCAAGCTTTGGTCTCGGCTTGAACCCTTTCCTTTTTTTAACATTGTTTCCTAATATTTGTCATACTTTTACTCTCCTCCTCCTTTTTCTCTTCTTCATTCTCATCAGTTCTCGATTTCAACTTCCGCCCAGACTCCTTTCTGCCATTTATTTTAGGGTCTGTTCTTTCATTCGTTACCTTTCTTTTCTTCCCTCCATCTGTTTCTCTCTTAGCCTCCTTCAAGAGTGCCTCTGAATTTAGCTTAGCTTCCTTTCTTCCTTCCTTCTTTCCTTCCGACTCTCTTATATCAGCTTTGCCGTTCTTTTCTTTTGTCTTCTGTCTCATCTTCCTTCAAGGCATCCTTCTTTCTTTTTTTATTTTAGCGTCGGTTCCTTCCTACCTACCTTCTTTCTTTCCTTCCAGCTCTTTCTTTTTTCTTTTTTTTTTTTGCTTTTCTTTCCTTTTGTCTGTCTGACTGTCTGTCTATCTTCCATCCAGACTTCCTTCTTTCTTTGAATTTAGGGTACGTTTCTTCTTCCTTTTTTTTTTTTTGAATTCAGAGTACCTTCCTCCGTCTCCCGCTTCCTTCCGATTCTTTTAAATCAGCTTTGCCTTTGTTTGCTTTTGGCTTTCAGGCTCTTAGTTTCCTTCCAGATATCATTCTTTTTTTAAAATTAAGGGTCAGTTCCTTCCTTCCTTCCTTCCTTCCTTCCTTCCTTCCTTCCAACTTCCAGCCTTGCTTTTCTTTTCTTCTGTCTGTAAGGCTGTCAGTCTGTCTTGCTGCCTCTTACACTCCATTCAAACTTTTTTTCATTGAATTTAGTGTACATTCCTCCCACCCTTCCTTCTGACACTCTCATATCAGCTTTGCCTTTCTTGTTGTTCTCTGTCTGTCTGTCTTTTTGTCACTCTTCTTCTCTTAGATTTTCTTTACTTGAATTTATTGTATGTTTTTCATTGTATCCTTTCCTCTTTTTTTTAAATCTTTTTTTTTCATATCTATCTATCTCTTCATTATCTATCTATCTATCTATCTATCTATCTATCTATCTATCTCTTCATTATCTATCTATCTATCTCTTCATTATCTATCTATCTATCTATCTATCTCTTCATTATCTATCTATCTATATATATATATATATATCTTCATTATCTATCTATCTCTTCATTATCTATATATATATATATATATATATATATATATATATATATATATATCTTCATTATTTCTCTATCTATCTATCTATCTCTTCATTATCTATCTATCTATATATATATATCTTCATTATCTATCTATCTATCTATCTCTTCATTATCTATCTATATATATATATATATATCTTCATTATCTATCTATCTATCTCTTCATTATCTATCTATCTCTTCATTAACTATCTATCAATCTCTCTCTTCATTATCTATCTATCTCTTCATTATCTATCTATCTCTTCATTATCTATCTATCTATCTCTTCATTATCTATCTATCTATCTATCTCTTCATTAGCTATCTATCTCTTCATTAACTATCTATCTATCTATCTCTTCATTATCTATCTATCTCTTCATTAACTATCTATCTATCTATCTCTTCATTATCTATCTATCTCTTCATTAACTATCTATCTATCTATCTCTTCATTATCTATCTCTTCATTAACTATCTATCTATCTATCTCTTCA
Organism: Acanthosepion esculentum; assembly: GCA_964036315.1. Classification (NCBI taxonomy): domain Eukaryota; kingdom Metazoa; phylum Mollusca; class Cephalopoda; order Sepiida; family Sepiidae; genus Acanthosepion; species Acanthosepion esculentum. Next base: position 54,883,701 of record OZ038501.1, read on the forward strand.
TTATCTATCTATCTCTTCATTAACTATCTATCTATCTATCTCTTCATTATCTATCTATCTCTTCATTAACTATCTATCTATCTATCTATCTCTTCATTATCTATCTCTTCATTAACTATCTATCTATCTATCTATCTCTTCATTATCTATCTATCTCTTCATTAACTATCTATCTATCTATCTCTTCATTATCTATCTATCTCTTCATTATCTATCTATCTATCTATCTCTTCATTATTTATCTATCTCTTCATTAACTATCTATCTATCTATCTATCTCTTCATTATCTATCTCTTCATTAACTATCTATCTATCTATCTATCTCTTCATTATCTATCTATCTCTTCATTAACTATCTATCTATCTCTTCATTATCTATCTATCTCTTCATTAACTATCTATCTATCTCTTCATTATCTATCTATCTCTTCATTAACTATCTATCTATCTATCTATCTTTTTATTATCTATCTATCTCTTCATTAACTATCTATCTATCTATCTCTTCATTATCTATCTATCTCTTCATTATCTATCTATCTCTTTATTATCTATCTATCTCTTCATTAACTATCTATCTATCTATCTATCTATCTATCTATCTAATGGCTTCTGCCTAAACTTCTATCTTCTTTTCATTTCATAACTAATTCCTTCTTCATTCAATTCATCTTTTTACTTCGTCCCAACTCTACTTGCTTTACTTTTATATGATTGCCCCTCTCTATCTCTCTCTCTCTCTCTTTCTCTCGCTCTCGTTTCCCATCCTTCTCTATTCCTCCCTCCCTCTTCTTCCCCTCCCTCTCCATCTCTTTCTGGCCCTCTTTCTTTCTTAGATTCGTCTAAATTCCCTTTATCCTTTGAATTTAGGGCAACTTCCCTTTTAATGAAATTCCTTTCTACCCACTCTCTATATCAGCTTTTATTTTTCTACTCTTTTCCATCGCTCATCCCTTTTCTCTCTCTCTCTCTATCTCTCTCTCTCTCTCCCTCTCTCTCTCTCTCTCTCTCTCTCTCTGTATTCATCGTTGGGGCTCTTTCCCAGATTCCCTTCTCCCCTTGATTTCAAGACCCGTCCCTCCAACCTCCTTCCCTCATAACTAACGCTTCTCTTTCTGCCTTGCACTATGACCTTTGGGAACGTAACGGTTCCGACCTTGTTTTAATACCGTTCTTCATTCAGTGTTTGAAGCGATTGTCTTGGTGATCATAATTCAATTAAACGATCGTATCCATTTTGAGAGAATGGCGTTTCAATATGGAATTTCTGGCATCTCTAGAGACGACCAAAACGCTAGCCTCTCTCTTTCTTACACACATACACACACACATACACTCATACGCACAGACATATATATATATATATATATATATATATATATATATATATATACGCAAATACATACACACACACACACATATATATTTACACACACACACACATATATATATATATATATATATATATATATATAAAGACATTTTTATGTTTATACGTTCTTTTTATAGATAAAAAATGTCTTAAAATAATTGTCGGATTTTGTCCATTTCATAAAGTGTAACATCATCTGTTTACATTTGGATACGCATCGAGCAGATATGAATGTACGAGAGAAAATCAAGGAAAATTGTAGTTTAAAAACGGTAAAATCGACCTTGCTAACCGAAACGCTCCTCTGTGGCTCAATCGGTAAAAGCACGTCAGGCTATATCACGGTTCCGTATAGGTTACAGTTCGATTCCTATCGGAGGACGAATATTTTCTATGAAAATTTCTCAGACATTCAGGCCGGTAAATGTTATTTAATACTGTTTATTATAAAACAGGGCATTTACTTAAATATTTGTATCTATAAAAAGAACGTATAAACATAAAAATGTCTTAAAATAATTGTCGAACTTTGTTCATTTCATAACATATATATATATATATATATATATATATATATATATATATATATAGCGGGTATAACAGAAAATTTGGCCAAATCGTGTAACAGCATGGGATAATTGTCCATCCCACAAAATGTTTAATACCTAAAAAAAACTAATAAACTAATTGAGTTTCTTTTTTCCAGGTTTTCAGATAAGATATCTTGATACTATTTGTCGTAAGAAGTATTATTCAGCTAGAAAAGAAAACAGGTTAAAATCGTTTTGCGTCAACCCCACTATGTCTTCCCAATGGTAAGGGGAAAAGGATCCTTCTAGACTTCAGTAATGGTACCAACAGTCAAACTCTGGATTCCATCTTCAATGTCCATTCAAGAACCATCAAGAGAACGGAGAATAAGGTTTTAAAAGTGGGAACAGTAAAGAGGAAAACTAGATCAGGAGGTCACGACAGCAAGAGGAATCATCATTTCAACTTAGAGCTAAATGCATTCTTTTTTAATAAAGTAGAGTTCAGCAGTGTTATAAAAATCTCGGAGAATTCCAGTAAGATATCTTTAATCATTTCTAAAATACAACGATTCAAATCTTAATCTAACACTTGAACAATTTTGGTGTTGCACGATTTGGACAATTTTGGTGTTACATCCGATACATATATATATATATATATATATATATATATATATATATATATATATATATATATATATATTATAAATTAACTGATTTAAAAATATGGTTCATTCGCTACACAGGAATTACCATGTTTTAAAAAAAAACGAAGCTAAATTAAATTTGAAGTTTTTAGGTTCATTTTTTACAGATTGTAAGGAACCATATTTTTAAATCGGTTAATTTATAATATTTATGATCTGTAAATTTACATTTGCACTGTTTTGTAAAAAAAAAATATCAATAAGAACACCGGATTATATATCTTACTGTTCTTTCTTTTTTTTACTATAATATATATATATATGTGTGTGTGTGTGTGTGTGTGTGTGTGTGTGTGTGTGTGTGTGTGTATTTAGGCAGCAATCCTTCTTTCATGGAGATTTCATTGAATACGACAGACAAGGTGCTTTGATTTAGTTTTTTTATACAATTTCTCATGCGATCTAATAATTTTTTCCTTTTCAGATGATAAATTATATAAAAACTGTCCGAATGTTCTTTTTATCCGAGCGTTTTCGGCTATACATGTAGCCATTTTCAGGGATTAAATATTTTAACTGCTAAATAAGAAATAGTTTGTATGTTTTATAAAAAACATTTTTTGGGAAAAAAAAATCACCTTGTCTGTCGTATTCAATGAAATATGCATAAAAGAAGGATTGCTGCCTAAATACACAAATATATATATATATATCTGTGTGTGTGTGTGTGTGTGTGTATATATATATATATATATATATATATATATATATATATATAGGTGTGTGTGTGTGTATATATTTAATTAATTAAAAATTACTTGGAAGGAAATTAGAAACATTATTAGACTACAACTTATTTTATTTTTAAGCAATTTCCGATATATATATATATATATATATATATATATATATATATATATATATATATATATTTCCGATCTATAATATTAGCTCTAAAATATTAGCTCCTGAAAAATTAATTTCGGTTGAGCCCTCTGGTTTGAGGTGTGAATTTGTAAACAATGACTATTTAAGCTAATACTGCACGACTCTTCGACAGAATTGAGTCACTGTGTTTATCCGAATCTAAAAATAAACACGCTAAAATTCACCTTCATCCCGTACTGTACGCTGACTGCTTAGTGGGAGAAGTTCGGACTGACGCAAATTCAGTCGGGTTTCGATCCTAGCTAGAGGCAACCGGACGTCTAGCCACACTGATGATCTGTGAAACAGTAAAACAGTCTGTCTGTGGATGACAAAATATATATATATATATATATATATATATATATCTTACACATGTTTCATTAATGACAACAGAAAAGGTACCACGATTTCTTGTGTTCGTACAAGTGTTTTCGTTTTTGAACACTGGGTGTGTAGAAACTGTTCAAATGTTCTATAGTTCCGACCGCTTTCAGCTATACTTTTAGCGATAATCAAGGATGATTTTATTTCTGCCTTCTGTTATATACCGTACCTATGAACACTAATGAGTATGTCCCAAACCTCATAAATACGTTGGACACTATTGTAAAACGGGGTAATATGCTAAGTAGTCCACCACTAGCAGTGGTTTACCTACTTCACGCCGCTGGCGAGTATTCTATTTTGTTGATGTTATAAAAATTACCGTTTCATTCCCAACCTCCGCCTTGGTTATTCCTCATTCAGTAACCATTCCTAGGTTACAAACACACAACCCATAAATCCAGTTATAAAGTAAAAATGAAATGGCTAAAAGTATAGACGAAAGCGCTCGGATTTACAGAATATTTGGACAGTTTCTACACACTGTGTCTAGAAAAAACACCTGTTAGAACAGAAAAAAATTAAATAAAAAGCTTAATCACAGTACCTTGTATGTCATCGTTAATGAAACGTGTATATATATATATATATAGAGAGAGAGAGAGAGAGAAAGAGTAACATACATATATATATATGTGTGTGTGTGTGTGTGTGTGTGTGTTTGTGTGTGCATGTGAGAAGACACTACCCATACACCCAATTAAGAAGCAGAAATAAAATATCCCTTGATAATGGCTAAAAGTATAGCCGAAAGCGCACGGAATTACAGAACTTTTGGACAGTTTCGACACACTCTGTGTCTCAAAAAGAAAACACGTCTTCGAACACTAGAAAAATTAAATAAAAGTACATTGTCTGCCGTATTTAATGAAACATGTATAAATGAGGGATTGCTGCCGATATACACAATATATATACAAAAACTGTCCGTATTGTCCATTGTCCCGAACGCTTTCGGCCACTTCTTTAGCCATTTTCAGGATGGGTTGTTTTAGGCGTTGTTAATTTTTCTTTCCCGTTTGTCTGATTTAAGACGTAGTTTTTGTGCTGTTTGAAAAAAAAAAACGAGTCTTTATTCTGAACTTCGCTTGTTGTAAATAGTGTAAATCGTCACAGTACGTCATCTAAGAAATACAGACAGATCTTGATGAAGGCCGGATATTAATTGACGATACAAGTATACTCCACCATGAAAATAAAAAAAAGAAAATCTTCGAATTCTTGAAGCGCTCTATATTAAAAAATGTAACCAACACTAAAGATTAATTATGAATATGTTTTAAAATGTATATAAGGGCAATATTTTCGGATACCCAAATTATTTTCTTTTTAAATTGCATGTTGAGTATTTTAAAACATTAACAATAAAAAAAATACCTGCCTTATATATTCTTAACTGTTAATTTCTAAATTGACAATAACGAAGAGCGTTTCACGCACATTTACAAAAAGATTCACAGCTATCAATACTGGAAAGAAAAATAATAGTAACTTGAATTGAGAAAACCTATTATCCTAAAAAAAGTATTTTACTAGTAAACATTTTTATAAATTTCAACTGATAATACCATTGGCTACTTGGCCATTCAATTAATGTTGGATGTTTCCTTATAATGAAACGGCTAATCTTCCTATTGATATTACAGATAAGGAAAACAGATACTACACCTTTACCCCAGCCCGATTGCCACGGAATGATAACTCAATTAGCATTGGTTGCTGGTTCAATGAATGCTGAATATTTCCTTATAAGGAAATGGTTAATATTACCATCACGATTAGAGATGAGAACAGATACTACATTTTTATTCCCAGGGAGTGCAGAAAAGCGCAACTCACGTAGCATTGGTTGCTTTGTCGTTCATTGAATGTTTCCTTATAAAGAAAATGGCAAATATTACCATTATGATTAGAGATGAGAACAGATACTACATTTTTATCCGAGCCTAATTCCCAGGCAGTGTAGAAAAGCGTAACTCACGTAGCATTGGCTAATTACCATTAAAATTACAGTTTTACTTTGTTTGGTCCCACGTTGCTGTGTATGTATATAGGTACCTCCACTAATTCATGATACTTAAGGTTTAAAATGCATTTTAAAAATTTAAAAGATTTCTTGAAGCTTTCATTTTAGCTTTAATTAAAAGCTAAAGGATTAAATTAACTATCTCCAGTAAACAAAATACCCTGTAGTATATTTCCAAAAGAATTTCTATTGGTTAGAGTCGATTCATTTTTATTTTATATTTTTTTTTTGTGAGGGGGAGGGAAAAATAGTTGATTAACGACCTTTTTAGCCATCTGTCATCGCAATGAATTTTTCTTTGTTAAAAAATCTTCCAAAAATAAAGCATGCTTTTCTGAAACTTTATTTGAGGAATATTAGCTGATTTAAAACATAATTAATTTGTTTTGAAAAAAATATATTCAAAGCTGAAAATAACAGGGAAATGGATTTTTAAAACAAACAGTAGCAGTGATTGACAAGGATTGTAACTCACTAACAAGTGATTTACGAGTTGTTGACATTTTTATTATCGTTCTACGGAGGGTTAACCTGTTAAAACATTTAAGAAAATGGCGGGTGAATGCTTTTTCATATATATTTATAACTATTCAGTAACCTTTAAAATGTTGGAAATATTCTCCGTAATCTAATTTTAGGAATGTTGACTTGAAATTTATTTTACTATCATGATCGTTCTTATTTTCTGATAATGTCGTGTATGGTTATCCATACTTTCAAAATGGGAACGTTTATACATATAAAAAAGATTTAAAATTATTTTAAAAATATACGGCTGTGATTATTTGCATCAAGCTTTTCAATGTCCGCGTCGTAAATAGAGTCTTCACTTAATAACATAACGAGGACAAAATTTGGAAGAATTTTAAAAATATTTTTGAAACTTTATAAATTATTATAATTAAAAAAAAATTAAAAATGTAAACAATTCTTGTAAAAATTCATTAAAAGTTCAATTAACCTCTGGCAGTGGAGACTTCAGGAGTTATTGGCCCTCGTTCGATGGTGTTCCTTCGGAGGATTGGCGCGATTGCGTCTCGATTAAGGAACGAGCCTCGCGAAACGGAGTGGCTCTTGCAGCGTGTCTCACTGGCGACGGTTCGAGGTAATGCTTTCTCCATCATAGCGGCTGGCAGAGGATAGATTTGAACTCTCCTCTTAATATCATGTCACTCAGAGCTTGGTGACTTTAACCGATAATTAATTTTTAAAATATTTTGAATTCGATTTTATTATGAGCGACAAGCTTTTATTTATCTAGTTGGATTCTCAATACAAGCAGTCACGATTTAAAATTCAAATGCTAAGCACTGACTCATTGATTTTGTTAGAATTTTAAAAAGACTCGAATATACAAAGTTTGCTTAACACACACACACAAAAGCGAATCCAAAACAAAACTCATGAAATTTCACACCTTGATGCGAAATGTTTTTTGGCCTATAGAAAACTAGTAAACATTTAAAAACAAAATTCAAATAATCCTTTTACGATTCGGAACTGATTTTCTAGAAAGGAGCAGTAGTTTGAAATGAAACTTTGATGATTTACCTTCTCCAAGGAGACCTGCTTTTGACTAATAAAAAATTTGGATGCGGAATTTAATTTCTAGAAATTTCATGCAAGTGGGGCGTAACAGATGTAAAAAAAAAAATATTTTTACCAAGATTTTCTAAATACAATAGTTTTAAAAATTTAAATCCATTCATTCGTGAATAAATTCTAAGAATTTCCAAATTAATGTGTTATTTTACCGGAAAAAAAGGCGCGAAGATGTCCATAACCAGCTCTGTTACACCGTTGATGCATAAAAAAAACAAGATTTTTAACCCAAATTTCGAACGTGTTAGAAAGAAGAAAAATAAATTGAAAAAATAATTTTGTTTTTTCCTGTTAATAATAACATAAACATTTTGACGATAAAACTTTCTTGTTTTTAAGATCGGAGCCTTTTTCCATCACGGTGTGCTCTTTTTTCAGCGAATTAGTTGAAGTACCTAATATATATATATATATATATATATATATATATATATATATATATATATATATATATATATATATGTTGTTTTTTTTTGTCTTTGGTCGCGTGGTTTGGTCTTTTGTTGATTGACTATAAGAAGTATACTGTTTCCTTTTTTTTACCTCTTAAGCCAGCCGTCCCTGGCGATCCGCTTAGGTGAAACCTTGGTAGGTTTGTCTGGCTCTCTAGGTTTAACTAGGTCTGCTCTACTTATTGTATTGAGCACTTTATTTAGTTATTCTGTGTACTCGTATCGGGGTTTTTTTTCTTTGGCCTTTGGACCTGCATGCTGAACGATTGTTTTCGACAATCTTGGCTCTTTCCTTTTTTTAATACCTTTTTTTCCTTCGATATTGATTTGATCATTTGTAAATCAAGAAACCGAAGGTTTTCCGAAACGAGTGTAGTTACTTATATCTATTGGATTACTACTAATAATATTCATATTATATATATATATATATATATATAGCACGTAAGTGAATGTAATGGATTCAACTGGAATTCGAACACGCCTCTACGATTCCTCATTCCAAGCCGCTATTCCACAGCGCCTCCTCATATATATATATATGTATGTGTGCGTGTGTGTGTGTGTGTGTGTGTGTGTGTACGTAAACTGATAAAAGATCACGAAATTTTAAAGACACCGTTTTCTATTCAATAAGATTCAATTAAATCGTCTTTCACTACTACATCCTTTTCATACTGCGGCTTTTACCAATCCTCTTGCCAATAGCTCTTAATTTCAGTTGGCTAGATAAACACAGATAACATGTTAATGAGAAAATAATAGATTTTAAGTCAGCGTTGTTGATATGATAGCTCGTATTAGAGAGGACATGTTTAAAACTAGAAAAGCCCGCCCTCGACTACCAGTATCAATAGCAATATTTCGTCTTAAATAAAGAGGCGATAACTCAGGGTTTAAAAGCGACAAATCGTGAGTGGCGCTTCAGGAGACTAACTGTTAGAATTGAACGTAATGTCAGGCCCCGGGGTGGTGCCAGTGTGTGCAAAAGCCGGAGTTGGGTTAAGACAGGGTGGTGCGAGGGAGGAGATGACAGCAGGGGCGAAACAATTGAGCGCCAATCCAAACAAAATGGCAGATATAACGAAAGCGGAGCAATAAATATTCAGCTCCGGGGTCGGGGGGTTGAAGCTAGATGGGAAGCAGAAATAGGACGGATTATCTTGGGAAGATAATGATGGAATTCCGGAGGAGATCTCCGATGCTGACAGATCCAACAGAGATCCTTACGGCGATTGCTTATCTATACACTTTAATAAATATCCCACTTCCTCGGCGTTTCTGGCTTTTACTGTTCGTCTGACAATCCATCTTGTGCGATAACGTCCAACTGTGGCAAGCAATATGGTAGCGTGTATTATTGTTAGCATGTCGCCTTCTTTTTTAATTATTCTAAAATTTTACTGTTTCCTCCATACTGCGTCACGCAATTATTGACCGCTTTAATTTTTTCAAAATTCTAAGATGGGTGTGCGCCTAGCGTGGTGATTTACGACGCTGGAAGTAAGATCAGAAAAACGAGTTCAAATTTCGGCCAACGCTGCTGCATTTACTTTCACACAAATACATTTGAGTGTAATATGAAACCGCAAGTCTGGTGTAAGGTGAATGTATGATACTTGGCCCGTCCTACTGCATGTCAATTTTCATAAGGTCAGTCAGAGTTGCATCATGCACCATGCATAACTTTCGATACATAACTGACGAGGCAGTTTTTTTTCCGGCAGTTGCCATTTCTGTCTGCGGAAGACCAGTTGCCATCCAAGGCTATAGAACTCGGTCAGTCCTGCTATTTACCTATAGAGGATTCGTACCTTTCCCAATGATATCAGCACTATAATGGATTGGACTGGAATTCGAACTCGGCTCTCCGATTCCTCAATCCGAGCCGTTATCCATTACTACACCGTGCCTCCTAAAATAATATTCATATATTATATGGCTTGCTAAAGGTCTCACCCCAAACTAGTAGAGGAAAAAGAGCCGGTTTACTTCTCCATTGGTGAGCTCCGTTAAAACGCCCGGTCTCACTCTGCTACCGAGAAGTCTGATTAATGCCCTTGTGAAAAGTACCGCCATAGTGGAGGCCCATCAACTGCCGAAAGGTGACCATGATAAAACACGAGCAAGCATTTTTTATCACATCTTTTTTAGTGACTTCTTCGGTCAGTCAGTTATGTGCCATGCGTGATACACTCTTAGGCGATCATGTATCTTTCGATACATGACTAACGAGACAGATTTTTTCCTGCAGTAGGTTGCCATTTCTTTCTACGGTAGACCAGTTGCCATCCAAGGCTATAGAACCCAGTCTGTCCTGCTATTTACCCATAGCTGGAGAGAGAAGAAAAGGATTCATACTTTTTCTCAAGGATATTAACACGTAAGTGAATGTAATGGATTCGACTAGAATTCGAAGTCAGCGAGGAAGTGCTATCCATCAGTAAGTCTGCGCGGATACTGAAGCAGATGTCTCATACTAGAGTTGCCTGTAGGTTAATCGGTATGAGACCATCTTGCTCCAGCCGCCTATCCGCAGAGTATGACTATCATCTAGCCGCTTAGGTCTTATGCCACCTTCGCTCCGTCATACAGAACCAGGAGCATTCTTTCGTTCCGTCGTCATTAGTGGAGTAGAGTGCAAAATTTTCATCGCATGCCAACAGAAGCACACTCTGGTTTGACTGGCACCTGATCCCATGAAAAGCCAAAGCAGTACAATGGAGGCATAGGCGAAACGTTTCGCAGTAACATTGTAACTGAACTAGGTATCGTCCACCATTAGTTCTGCTGATGAACTAATCAACCTGCCGACGGCAGCAGAGCTGACCAATCAGTTTGATACAAACGTTCCGTAGTAACATCCTAACTGAACTAGGTATAGTCCACCATTAGTTCTGCTGAAGAACTAATCCACCTTTCGACAGCAGCAGTACTGACAAAACAGTTTGATACAAACGTTCTTAGTAACATCCTAACTGAACTAGGTATCGTCCACCATTTGTTTTGCTGAAGACCTAATCCACCTGCCGACGGCAGCAGTGCTGACCAAACTGTCTGATACAAACGTTCCGCAGTAACATCCTAACTGAACTAGGTATCGTCCGCCATTTGTACTGCTGAAGAACTAATCCACCTGCCGACTGCAGCAGTGCTGACCAAACAGTCTGGTACAACGCTGAGCAAACTGCATTCCAACAGACTGCTGTCAATGGTTTCCATATATCTCTGGCGTAAGGAGGTTAGGGATTGCTAAGACTTACTCAAGATCTCACTCCAATCTGGCGGAAGGAAAGAGACGGTTTACTTCTCCGTTGGCGAGCTGTGATCACCATGGATAAGTAATTAAGATTTAGATATCTAAGGCATTGCAATACAGCAGGCCCCATATTCTGTGTTTCTCGACTATTTTTCACTTAGAACGAGTTATGAAGTTATGTGAGCGTTTCTAAAGTGTAAGTGGCAACAAACCTAATAGAAAGGAAAAAAAAACGTGGAGCACAAAGTCGGAAACCATTGCACTATCTTTCCGAAGGACGTGAATAACCAAGAAAACGAAATCTATGGAAACCTTGATCGTCTAAGCCCAGAAGTGTCATGGAATTTTTTTTTTTTCGAAAGTATTCCCAGAAATATTTTTACTATTAATGTACGAAGCATTTCATATAATATGCATAAATTATAGTTACGTTGTAACAGTTTTATGAATGTTAACAGACTAGAATTTTGACGTGTGTTGATATCCTCCCAGTATTTAGTATTGGTGAAGTTTACATTTCGTTCTGTTACGCAAACCAATCGATGAAATTTGAAGAAGCTGATTTGTTTGGAAAATACTTTAACAGAAACCGTACTTCGCGTTTTAATAATTTCTTCAATTTAATGTCATAGGAATTCATTGTAAACAATATTTTTTAAGAAAATTTTTTTATTTTCCTTTTTACAGCGAACAATAAATTCTCAGGATTTCTTACTCTGCAATGCAACATACAACTGCCTACGCGTAAAAAAAATTTTCTGCGGCCAAATTAGAACCGTTTGACGTGTTTGACCTAGTAATTTGTCTATAGTTCTCGCAGTCGCTGGGCGAAATGGAAACTGGGTACTTGTTAAAATAAAATTAGTGTTTGCAAAGTTACGAACACATCTAAAAAGTCGTCGAAATCGGGTTGTTTTCGCTCGAAAATAACTGATTCCAACAATTTTAGTCGTCTTACGTAAAGTTATATTTTTAAAAAATTAATATCTTTTAATATTTCTGAGATGATGTATTATGTACACTATTTACATTATTCAGACTATTGTCCTCATCTTTGTCGCCATATTTATTACAACGTTCCTGCCTTCTTCAGGTGGTTAAAATATCAAACTGAACCCTTTATTTCACTCACTGGGGTAGACTGTTCTAGTTCCACGTGCCATGTCTGATGGATGTCAGTTATCAGTTATCTCCTGCTTAATTCCCTCTCCAACGCCTTTATCCACTGTGCCATGTGTCCTTGAGGACAGTGGATAAAGGCGTTAGTTAGATCCAATGACAGTACCCAAAGAGTGGGAGTTCTATACCTGGTTAAGGCGGTGGAGAAGTTGGAGATGGAATTAAGCAGGAGATAACTGATAACTGACATCCATTAGACATGGCACGTAGAACTAGAACAGTCTACCCCAGTGAGCGAAATAAAGTGTTCAGTTCGACATTCCAACCACCTGAAGAAGGCCGGAACGAGCAACGGCCGAAACGTTGTAATAAATATGGCGACAAAGATGAGGACAATAGTCTGAATGATGTAAATAGTGTAAAAAAATTTAATATTGTACTTTGTACCCCGCTTACCTGTTTTGCGTTTCAACCCTAAAATTTGGTTTTGATCGGTTAATGTATGGCTATTTTAGAGGGTGTGACGGACGGACTAACGGAAGTCACATAATTTTATATATAGATTGTGCTGGGAGCAAATCCACTCCACATGGCTAGAAAAGAAATTGCCAAGTACGCAACTAACAGGAAGAGGAGTAAGACAAGGGTGTGTCTTTACATCAGATTTATTTAACCTATACCTATAACCTAGCGCGATAATTTGGTGCAAAATCAATCTTTATTCAAACCCTAGAACTGGCGCAAATCAGTCTTCCTTCATACCTTGAAATTCGCGCAAATTAATCTTCCTTACCACTCAAAAATTGACAAAATGAATTTTAACCACACTAAATTTGGCACAAATCAATCTTCCTTTATACCTAAGAATTGACGCAAACCACTCTTCTTTCATATTCTAAAATTGGCGCAAATCAATCTTCTTTTATCTCCTAAAATTGGTGCAAATTAATCTTCATTCCCACTCAAAAATTGGCGCAAATAAATGTTCCTTCACATTCAAAAATTGACAAAAATAATTTTTCCCCACACTAAATTTGGTGCAAATAAATCTTCCTTCATACACTAGAATTGGCGCAAAACAATCTTCCTTTATAACAAAGAATTGGCGCAAACCACTCTTTTTTTATATCATAACATTAGCACAATCAATCTTCTCTCATCTCCTAAAATTGGCTCGATTAATCTTCCTTCCCACTCAAAAATTTGACGCGAATCAATCTTCCTTCTCATTCAAAAATTGACAAAATGAATTTTTCCCCCACTAAATTTGGCGCAAATCAATCTTCCTTCATACCCTAAAATTGGCGTAAATCCATCTTCCCTCTCACTCAAAATTGGAAAAAAAAATCAATCTTCATTTATACCCTCAAATTGGCGCAAATCAATCTTCCTTCTAACCGTGAAATTCGTAGGACACAATCTTCTTTCCTGTCCTATAATTCTCGCAAAGGAATTTTACTTCCCGCCGTAAAACTAGCGCAAAACAATCTTCCTCTCTTTCCCATTAAACGTGATTTTGTTAAACTAAGTAAATATTTAATGATATAATGAAATGCTAGGTATTTCCATTTTTGTACAAAATCCCTTTGTCCTTGGAGTTCCTGCATATCTTAACCATAAGTCAAGAATTGGTCAAATAATTATTGAGAAACACTGCTCTTCGATTCTAACACGTTTTATTTTCCCAATCGAACTGTTAATCAGACAAAAGTCGTCGTCAGATTCCTCACAACGAACAGTGTACAAATACACTCAAAGGTATTTATTTAAAAGGTGCGGATAAATTATTCCTTCGTGTAATAAGTTAGCGTATTTCGCGAGTGGTGGGGGGGGCATTTGTACAACGCAGAAAAAGTAATATCTATATATAGATACAGTATTTACATTAGTCGGACTATTGTCCTCATCTTTGTCGTCATATTTGTCACAACGTTTCGGCCGTTGTACGCTCCGGCCTTCTTTAGATGGTTGGAATTTCGAACCGAACCCTTTATTTCGATCACTGGGGTAGACTGTTCTAGTTCCACGAGCCATGTTTGATGGATGTCAGTTATCAGTTATCTCCTGGTAATTTTCCCTCTGAAAGTTCTCCACTGCCTGAACCGGGTATTGAACTCACACTCTTTTGGTCTGTCACTGGATCTAACCAACGCCTTTATCCACTGTGCCATGTGTCCTTGAGGAAAATTACCAGGAGATAACTGATAACTGACATTCATCAAACATGGCTCGTGGAACTAGAACAGTCTACCCCAGTGAGCGAAATAAAGGGTTCGGTTCGAAATTCCAACCACCTGAAGAAGGCTGGAGCGTACAACGGCCGAAACGTTGTGACAAATATGGCGACAAAGATGAGGACAATAGTCCGACTAATGTAAATACTGTACATAATACCTCATCTCAGAAATATAGACATACTCTATATATAGATAGTTATTTATTTTATTTATTTATTTATATTTTGTTTTTTTATTTATTTATTTATTGCCTGCTCTGCGATTTCTAGTTGGCCTACACAATTTGGGTTCCCATACCTTTCTTCTGTCAGCCTTAATTAGGCCTTCTACTGATACGCTGCTACGACGAGAAGTCAGTCTCCAGTATTATTATTTCATATGACCTTTTATCATGTAACACTACTTTATAGAATACTGGAGCGATTGACACACACAGAATAGACCATTGATGTTTCCGAAAACATCTGCAGAAAATCAGTTAAAGAAGCGGAAGTTCCCTTTGACCTTTAGTATACAATATCCGGTAGTGTCCTTGAGGCAAGCTGTCGGTAATCACCGAGTTCCAATATCTGTTTATCTTTACCGAACCGACAACAGACAGACTTCTAAGACTGGTGTTTGAGTCTACGTTGACTGGGTCCCCCAGCGCTCCATTAAATTGTTGTTGAAAGAACGGCGTTGAACAGCGCCCCCCAACCACCACCACCACCACTAAGAAAGGGAGCAAAATTTACGTTCGTATTTATACATAGGTTTATGCGGTGTATCGAGATGTGTTTGAATCTCGGCGGGGCTTCCCGTCGCTCTTGGCGGGAGTGAGATGTTTGCTTTCACGAAAGCTGAAAGATATAGTGGGAATCTGATTATGACAAGTGAATGGAACGAAAGCGAAAAAGAGAAAGAAACGAAGAAGAGGTGGGTGGGGAGGAAAGAGTACGGTTTGGAGAAAGAAAGACTACAAAGAATTACAAAGGGAACGTGAAAGAAAGAAAGAAAGAAAGAAAGAAAGAAAGAAAGAAAAAGAAAGAAAATACTGGGCAAATAGAAAGAAATGCAAAAAAATAAAGAACAAAACAAAAGAAAGAAAGAAAGAAAGAAAGAAAATGAGAGAAGGAAAAAGAAAGAAAGTAAGAAAGAAAGAAAGAAAGAAAGAAAGAAAGAAAGAAAGAAAGAAAATACTGGGCAAATAAAAAGAAATGCAGAGAAAATAAAGAACAAAACAAAAGAAAGAAAGAAACAAACAAACAAACAAAAAGAAAGAGAAAATTAGAGCATAATTTGAAAACAAAAGAAAGAAAGAAAGAAAGAAAGAAAGAAAGAAAGAAAGAAAGAAAGAAAAAGAAAGAAAGACGTAAAGCAGAAGTGGAAAACAAAAGAATGAGAAAAATAAAGACTGAGAAAAAGAAAGAAAGAAAGATTGAGAAAAAGAAAGAAAGAAAAAAGAATGTGAAAAGCAGATGTTCAAAACAAAAGAGAGAAAGAAAGAAAGAAAGAAAGGAGCAAGGAATGAGAAAAAGAAAGAAAAGACTATAAATGTGTAAAGAAATATAAAAAGGAGCAAATTAGAAAAAGAAAGAATGAGCGAATGATGTGAAAAAGAAAAGAAAAAGTACGCGATAAAATATATAGAAAGAAAGAAAAAAGAAAGACAGGAGAAATAAAGAAAAAAGAATGAAAGTAAAAACAAGAAAAAGAATGCAAAGGAAAAGCAAGTAAAAACAAAGAAAGAAAGAAGAAACGAAAAACAGACGAGAGGAAACAGAATGAAATCAACAGAAAGAAAGAAAATAAAGAATATAGAAGAAACTTTGTTCGGAGAATTGATAAAAGAAAGACCATCTTGAATATCCCAAAGAATGAGAAAAGAGTAATTCATCACAGACAGCAATTTTTTCTAGAAAAGAATAATCGCTATTGAGAGGGGAAAAAAGAAAAAGAAACGAAAGAGATACAAAATGATGAAGAGAGGGTTAGAAAGTACCGCGGGTGAGTGGCATTAATTGGCTCATTTTGTTTCTCTTAGTTCTTGAACCCCTACCCACTAACGCGCCATCCGCTCACCCTGAACCGCGACAATATTACATTTTGTCTTGATATGGGGCGGTGAGAGATAAACTTTCATAATGACGGCAACAAGTCCACACGGTTTGGCGATACAACAACGCGCAGCTATTGCAAGTGTGCATTCCCGCTGTTCGCATGTACCGTTTTCGCCGCCCATTCGTCCCCGAAATTCCTTCTCGGCAATCGCTGTCACTCGACCCTGTCGCCCTGACAGATAGCATCAGGGGAATAGAGGGGAGATTTACGACATGGACACTGGTGATAAGTGGGCGGCTTAAACAAAACGACGCCGATTTTCGGCGCGTAAAGTCAGTTTTTCGACTCGACCATGTCTGTCGCTCCTGCAGGCTTCTCCATAGGACATCGTTAACGACATCGTTATCATGAAACTATATCAATAAATCTGAAACCATTTGTAAAAAACAGTGCAACGATAAGTGACTCATACACACACACAATATACATATATATATATATATATATATATATATATATATATATATATATATATATATATATATATATATATATATATACTACAGTCCAAAAGTTTGATGCCAACTCCAAAATTAGCATGAGATGAAATTGACAGAAGAGTGAAAAAAAAAAAAAATTAAAAAGCCCTCTTAGAGTCATTGAAAAAGAATGGAATCAATTATCAAATTTATAGTTTGAGAAACTTTTGCAACCAATGCCAAAGAGTTGTGCTGCAGTAATCAAGACTAAAGGAGGATATTTTGACGAGAGCAAAATTTATTCAATAAAATGCTTCTTTTCTTTTTGTCATAATAAAATTATTAATAAAAAAATCATGGCTCATTTTTTTTTTAAATCATGTATAATAATTTTCTCTTATTTAAAATACAAAACTACTTTTGGTGCCAATTTAAAAAATCACCATAGGTTGCCTCAAAGCTTTGAATTGTAGTATATATATATATATATATATATATATATATATATATATTATTTAACCAACATATATATTCTATATATTATTTAACCAAAATGCACACGCACACATACATACATACATACATACATACATATATATATATATATATATATATATATATATATATATATATATATATATATATAAATTTTGGTTAAATAATTTAAATGTATTATGTAAATTTATTTTAGTTTTTAATCCTTTCAAGTCTACGAATTAATTTCTTGAATTAATTATTTGGAAGAAAAGTTTATCATTTTTCTTAACCTATTTTCTGCCAGAAATTAATTCGCGGACTTGAAATGATTAAAATTAAAATAAATAGATATAATACGTCTAAATTATTTAATCAAACCTGCTTGAATGAACAAAATTCTTCCTAAATATAATAATAATAATAATAATAATAATAATAATAATAATAATAATAATAATAATAGCTGGACACTCGTATTCGAGGATACCCGTCTACTAGGGCAGTTAGCCAATCCCTATTGCAGACGCTTGCTCAGGCAGATTTGTGTTTTCTCAACACCCACAGAGGCCACCTGTGGTTTATACTGCATCTATTCTGAGCAGACCTTTGTTACAGTTTCTAGGAGAGAGCGTGTTATCTAGAATGATCAACAATCTGAACAACACCAGTACACTCAAAACCTCGGTCACGATGACTTGTGACTTCGTGCTAGCACAGCTATCAGCGGCCCCAAGTGTTCCGTCTACCCAATTTCCTTCACAAGGCTTGGGTCAACCCGTGGTATGGTTTTCAGGCACTTTGCAAAGGTGCCGCACGCTGGGATCGATCCCCTTCTTGACCGATAATATCAGGAAGTCTACTTCCTGACAACTCGACAATGTTGAAATTCGAATCCGGGTCTCATGGTCAGAAAGCGAACCCGGCTTCCAATATATATATATATATATATATATATATATATATATATATATATATATATATATATATATGTTTCATTAAATAATATAGACAAGTGTTGTCTATTTATTTTATGTAAATTCTTTTCATATCGTCTGATAAGCTTAATAACATTATCATTAAACGAAGAAAGAAAATCACAATATAGATACATATGAAATACAGACGATATGAAAAATATGTATCAATATTGTGATTTTCTTTCTTCGTTTAATGAATTTATTTTTGCTAGTTTATTTATTTGGATTAATTTACATTAATTTATTTTACTTGTTTTTTTTATTATTTATTTATTATACTGTATATTTTTATTTGCTCTTTTCGGTTTTCGATTTTTAAGTAACGTAGTAATTTTTTTATCGTTATATAACAGTTATAGCTATGTTTTTCGTCCGAGTTTTGGCTTGATTTTTATAGTCTAACTAATATTTTGGCCATATTGGTTTGTTAATTTGTTTATTTACTTTATTTATTTGGGTTCATTGATTTTGTCTTTTATTGTTATTTATTCTATTCAGTCTATTCTAACGGGTGTGATTTGGTAATTTGTTTTGGTTAATTTATTTTACTTATTTTATTGTCATTTTGTTTATTATTTATTTATTTATATTTCTTCGTATTTGTTTATATATATATATATATATATATATATATATATATATATATAATTATTTATTTAAATATTATAACATAAATATGTTATAAAATCACTACAAAAATAGCCATTTCGTTTCAACACTTCTGGTGTCTTATCAAGTGATGATGTTGAATGTAGAATAAATGGTTTTAAAAGTTTCAAATTAATTAACGATCCTTCGCTAGGGGTAAACGCTGTTACAGAAGCCAAATTTATACTTGTATTTTGATTCTAGCTTCTGTAACAGCGTTTACCCCTAGCGAAGGATCGTTAATTAATTTGAAACTTTTAAAACTATTTATTCTACATTCTACATCATCACTTGATAAGACACCAGAAGTGTTGAAACAAAATGGCTATTTTTGTAGTGATTTTATAACATATTTATGTTATAATATTTAAATAAACAATTATATATGCTCTACTCTGTATTGAGCACTCTTTTAAGAATAATAATTGTTGGTTATTGGAATTTATTCCGTATATACCAATCCTTTACTTTTGTATATATATATATATATATATATATATATATATATATATATATATATATATATATATATATATATATATGGCAGCATATCTTCATTCAAGCATGTTTGGTTGAATAATCTAGACATATGTCTATTTATTTTTATTTTAATCCTCTCAAATTCACGGATCAGTTTCTTACTCTTGGTACAAAACTGATTAAGAAAGATGCCATAATCATTGTTATAGTGTTTATTTTCCAAGGTACTTTCAATCTCATCCAAGATCATCTTCAGGGATGAATTTGCTCAGGCAAAGAATTAATGTATTTGGCAGTTATGAATGTAGTGCGTACATAGGAACGCGCTAGGTTAATTTAAAAAAAATATCGGTTCTGCTATTTAACCGTAGCTGGAGGGAGAAGAAGAGCACGTAAGTGATATAATGGATTTGACTGGAATTCGAACTCAGCTCTCCGATTCCTCAATTCTTGCCGCTATCCACTATTCCAGCGTGCCTCCCCATAATCTCATATATATATATATATATATATATATATATATATATATATATATATATATATATATATATATATATATATATATATATATATATATATATATATATTAATATTAATTTCTTTTTTAAAAATATGATTCCATCGCAACAGTTAAATTTCCATGTTTCAAAACTGAAACTAAAGTTGTAAATTTAATTATAAAAATTAAACGTAAAATCCAGGTTACTTCTTTAGACAACCGGATATATATATATATATATATATATATATATATATATATATATATATATATATATATATATATATATATATATATATATATATATATAAAGTTGTCACACATGAAATGACGACCGAATCACAAACCAAAGGATACGTCACTTCATGTGTGGCAACCTAATATATATCTAACGAAGAAACCTCCTTAGTATATAAAAAAAAATCTTGAGTTATTCCCGACTCTTTTTCTTTACAGATAATTTTTCTTCCAATATATTGTTATTCATAAGGAAATGATTACAATGAAACAATGTCAAGTAATCTTAATGCATGTGTACAAACTCGGGGAAAAAAAGATTTTTGTATTGAATCATTACATGCGATGAAAAATGGATGCTCTTTGATATCAGTAAGAGAGTAGGCCATTGGTGAATCACCAAAATAATACCCAAAACTTCCACTGCACCCTAAAAAGTTCATGGTTACGCAAGGGTGGTCTTTCAAAGGGGTTATTCATTATTCTTTCTTGCCTCAAAGGAAAACAGTAACAGCAACCTGGTATTTTAGAGAAATTGAGTGTATGCAAGAAAAATGGAAAAAGAAACATCCTAGACTTGTGAAATAGGATTATAAAATATAAATTTTCCTCCACGACAACGCACGGCCGCACTCAATTAAATGTCCAAAATCTGCATAGCGTGAATTATGAAATTTTGCCTCTTTTCCATATTCACCTGATATCTCTCCTACTGATTATCACTTATTTAAGCATTTTGAGCTTTTTATCCGCAATAAAACATTCTCTTATAAGGAAGATGTAATCGAAGCATTTGAACTGTTTGTCACATCAAAGGATGAGAAATCTTTTAAAGATGGGATCAAGAGGTACGTTGGAGAACAGTCATTCATCAACATGGTGCCTATTTCAACTAAACAAATTAGTTATTTAACATTTCAGAACCGTTTTATTCATTAGGTATGACAACCTAATATATAAATGTGTCTGTGTATGTGTGAATGTGCATGCATGCGTGTGTTTTAAAGAAATGTGATAAATTATTCCGAATTATTTGCCCGGCTCAGAATTTGCAGAATTGGCATCTGCTCGGAAAGGGGCTTAGAGAAATTGAATAAATTTATAGATGTCATGTAATTTTGAGATTTTTTTTTCTAATACAGCATTAAATCTTTACGACAGATTATCTGAAATTTGCCCTTTCTTAAAGTGGTTAAAAATGAAAACCTCTTGAGAGAAATTTAAGAATTCCATTTTATCTGTAAATAAATTTAATTTACACCCCGTCTACCCCGATGAGCGGATACCATTTCTGCGTAACTCTGCAACGGGATGATAAGTTTTTAACATTTTATTTCATTTATTTAACAATTAATAATCTTACTACTGAGCACTTTACTTTTGAAAGACTGCTTGCCTTAAAATCGTTATCCCCCAGAAAAAAAAACATTATTTATTTATTTTTGCGAAATACAATCTTTTGTTATATATATATATATATATATATATATATATATATATATGTAACAAATATATATGTATATATGTATATATATATATATATATATATATATATATGTATATATATATATATATATATATGTTTGTGTGTGTGTGTGTGTGTGTGTGTGTATATATATATATATATATATATATATATATATATATAGCAAATATATATATATATATATATTCTTTACATTATTCGGACTATTGTCCTCATCATTGTCACCATGTTTATGACAACGTTTCGGCCGTTGTACGCTCCGGCCTTCTTCAGGTGGTTGGAATGTCGAACTGAAATATAAAGGAGAGACAGGCCGCCCCCTTAAGGTGAGGCTTCAAGAACACCAGAAAGCTGTAACACGAGAGGAAGTGGAAAAATCAGGCATGGCTGTCCACATATGGAGAGAGAATGGATATCACCGCCCTCTGTGGGATCAGGTTGAGATCATAGACAAGGAACACCATTGGAAAATTCGTAAACTTAAGGAATCAGTACATATGCTAGGCCACAAAAATCTCCTGAGCCGACCAAGCATAGAAATTAATACAATATAGGAACCTATATTAAGGAGTGCCAGAGAAAAGCGATAATAACAACAAAGTTGCAGTATGAGCTCTGGTAAAAACAAAAATGATAACAGCAAAAAATTGCAGTATGAGCACTGGTAAAAATGGTTGTTGAAGACATTAGGTTTATAATACCCAGAAATTCATACACAGATGTCCTCAAGGTCACATGGCACAGTGGATAAAGGCGTTGGTTAGATCCAGTGACAGGACTCAAAAAGTGTGAGTTCAATACCCGGTTAAGGTAGTGGAGAACTTGGAGAGGGGAATTAACAGGAGATAACTGATAACTGACATCCATTAAACATGGCACGCGGAACTAGAACAGTCTACCCCAGTGATCGAAATAATTTTCTTTATTCCCTTAATTACATTTTCTGTAGCTCCATGTGTGTGTGTGTGTGTGTGATTAACGTGAGTAAAAGTTTGTCACTTAGCTGATTGATGTTACCTTCAGCATCCCGAGTCCAGAGTTTCGTAGGCGGAGCTGTCCATCCACTCTTCAGTAGGTATCAACAATTGACTGCTTATATTTTTTCGATTTTTTTCCTTTTTATATACATTCAACATTAAGTTTTTTCTGTATTTTCTGTGTCCGTTTGTGCGCGTGCAGCCATGCGCCCGTCTCTTCGGTTCGTGAAATATATATATATATATAAATATATATATATATATATATATGCGCGCGTGTGGTGGGGGTGCGTGCGTGTTTAGGTAGTATATCTTCATTCAAGCTTGTCTGGTTGAATAATCTAGGCATATTATGTTTATTTATTTTATTTTAATCCTCTCAAATTCTCAGATCAAATTCTTAATATTTTTATTAAACACATTAAAGAAGGCATCGTAGTTATCGTCATTTTTATGTTCTCAAGTACTTTCGGTCTCATCCAAGATCATCTTCTGCGCTGAATTGTTATGACAAAAAATTAATATAATTCATATTTGTGATTTTTTTGTAAATGCGCATGAGACGCGCTCTGTTATAATTATGAACACGTATGAACGAGCTCCGTTATAGTCAATATAACAGTTAAGAATAAAATTTATGTAAGGGAGGTAACTTAATTTTTTTTCTTATTAATGTCTTAAGATACAATCTGAGTATCGCAAAACATCACTTTTTTATTTTCTACTAATCCAAACGTAATTTTACAGATACTCATATTTGAGTAGACGACGTGATTTTTTGTGTGTGTGTGTTTTTTTGTTTGTTTTTTTGTTTGTTTTTTGGTTTTTTTTTGTTTTTTGTTTTGTTTTTCTAATTAAAGATAGTGAATTACGTTTTCTAGCATGCATATTCGAGAGACTTAACAAAGAAAATTTGCTCTCCGGCTCAGTCCCAAACTTATTTTTCGAATCAATTTATCCCTTAGAAATTGCTTTGCTAACGACTCGGATACGAAAAAAAGGAGCAGATATGGGCTTTCGAGATGGTCTGAATGACAGGATATGCATTCTTCAAACAGGATAATTGCACCATGGTGGTCCATGGCGTTCTCTCTGACTGCCGGATCAGACGCTGTTTTTTCCTACAAAAGGGACTGAGGTATGAAGCCTGCTAGAAGGCCCATTTTCTTTATTAAGTCTCTCGAATTCACAGGAGGGTTGCCGTAATTTACACTGTTAAAAAACATGGTGCCTACTCAAACATGGATATATATTATTATCGGTGAATTGGCATAATTTCTTGAGAAAGATAGTGAAGTGATTTCCAACTTCTTTTTTTCTTCTTCTTTTTCTTCACATGTTTTATAAGGACGTGAACAAGCATGGCTCTCCACAACCTCTATTCCCCTGCAGCTCTTAGCAACGTTTGCCCTTTTGTCTAACCTCCCACCTCTCGACCGCTATCCAGACACAGATGTTCGTCAGGTAGTCGGACTACTATCTTTCCTTGCCCCTTTTACATTGTGAGTGTAACATTCTCCAAGCATACCTTCCTCATCATGTGTAGCAGAAATTTCAACTATCTCTTTCCTGATTCTAAGTATAAGTGTCCTTTGATTGGTTTCCATTTTCCTTACGTGCTCTGTCCATGATATTCTCAAAAATCTTTCATTTGAAACGTTGTCGGACAAACAAACTAACTCTGTCGTTGTTCATCCAAACAATACTGGACATAACTTTCAATTCACTAATGCCACCCTAATTTTTAAAAAAGAACATAATTCTTTAAGGAGAAAGTACTTTGAAAATGTAATGATAACTGTTAGAGGATTCTAACGGTCTACCTCAGGAAGAGGAGGAAGTAATGGACACAATATTTGACACATTCAATATGCAAAGGCCTCAAGCAATTTCAGTACGGCGGAAATCAAGAAGAGAAAGAAAATTTACAGAGCCTTTGATGATTAATCCGAAGAGGAAAAAATATTAAAGACCCCTGCGAGGTAAAAGCTTGGGAGTGGGGTGTTATGGATCCTTACCTATAACTACAGAATGAACTCTTCCTAACACTATGTATACTACGCCTCTCAAGAGAGAGGGACGAATCAAGTCGAGCCGATAGTAGTTCACTCCAAACCAGACTGACAGTCATACTAACACCTTCCACATGTATTATTATTCCGTGTAATATATCTTCGTCATTTCTATGGTGCCATGGAAATAAGTGGATTCGACGTTTAAAAACGCACTATCCAGATGGGCTTATTCACAAATTTAACAATATAGACAGTTGTTATGGGACCTTACCTATTACGTCAGAGTGAACTCTTCCTGACACTATGAATAAGAGAGAGGGAGGAGACGGAATCGAATCGAGTCAATAGTAGTTCACTCCAAACCAGACTGACAGTCATACTAACACCTTCCACATCTTGTATTATTATTCCGTGTAATATATCTTCGTTATTTCTACTCTTGTGTTCGTGTTGTTCTTCCTTGGTCCTAACCTGGACCATAACAATAACATTATCACCAATTATAAACACGAGCGTGAAACTTTACAATACACCGCCATCTTTGTTTGATTCCATTCTTAAAGAATATAACTTATATCTATCTAATACAAAGAATACAAGCTTAAAGAGATCATTCATAGATTAGAATGATATGACACCCCACTACTTTGGCTGACCGCACAAAAAATGTCTCTTTCTGATCCTGAGTATAAATGTCCTTTTTTTTTTAATTTTCTTTAAAACTTCTTACTTGCACACGCTTTTCGTACATGTCATTCCCAGCATCCTTCTGTAGAACCCTGATTCGGTTGTTTCCAGTTTCCTCTTCAAGAAACCAGGTTACTGACACTCTAAGAAGCATTATAATTAAAATTCATAATTACAGAACGTGCGCAAAATTTACAGAGAAAAATATATTAAACAAAAATTGAAAATAATTTCATTGTGATGACAACATTATAGAAACAATATTTATGTGAAATTTATTCGCCATGTTCTCAAATTAGTTTTACAAGTTGTCCATCGAGTAATTTTTATAAATTGTTGTTTTCCCCAGATTCATCTTTGCTGAAAAATTGCCGTTGGCCAATGCAAACATTCCTTTCCCGAATGCTGCGCAAATTTTCAATCGGTTTATGGTTGGGTGATCTAGTCAGCTACTTCATCAAACGAGTGTCTTTGTAAACCTATTTTCTTCCGATATTCATTAAATTTCTTCATAGTGCATCGTTCTTTGAATTCAATTTGCTTCTTCTTGAACCATTGAGTACGCGTGCCTTCTAAAACCAATGTACTTTTCAGCTGGCATCGTAACCCAATCAGGAAATCGCCACGGACGCACACCTATAATCTCACCCCAAATGATTACGCTTCTTCTGCCTTGCTGATGTCATAACCTGAGACGCTTCTCGTCCGTAGCTACACAGTCTTTTCTAAATCCGTTTGTCTTATTGAGGTTATCAAAATCTATGGCAGTAAATGCTGAAAAATCTCTTCACAGATGAAAAAAAACATGAAGCAACAGAAATATGGTTCTACAGAAGGATGCTGAGAATTATTTGGACGGAAAATGTGAGCAACAAGAAAGTTTATAGAAAATTGAAACACTTATACTGTTAAATAATTCATTTTAGGGGAAGTGTATCTTGGTTCCGACTTCCGGAGCTTAATATTCGGGACCAGGTGTGAGCCATAATAGGTAAGTCGATTTTGATTGGCTGAGCTAGCATGGAAAGGGTAGATAAGAGAAAGCATTCGGAGTTGCTTTTTACCCGTCAAGCGCTGTAGAAGTGTTTTTTTCTTGTCCGAAATGGCTCCCCATTGAGGGGAGCGACCTCCACTGGACAGTTAGATAATGTATATGTCGACACGAGTTATAAAAATAGTTAAGTAAAAGCTTTCGGCACCCTGAATTTTTTTCTTTTTTTTTCTCAAGTATGCGAATTTTCTTCATAATGCTAACGTTTTCTTTTTATCTTTTTTTTTATTTAGAGATTGTGAAAAATTCTCACATCTAATTCCTACCTTCTTTCATTGGATGAAATCAAGGCGAAAGTATTCCAAAAAATCCAGGGTTAAGATATTGAAGATTTAGTACTATAGAGTAGTACGCATTAGTTATAGCCAATTATTTAAAACCGGTATACAAAGTCATCACAGGATTTTTTTCTGACAATGACTAAAGCCAGCCGAAACCTCAAAATACCTACTAAATAGGCATGAACTGCCGATAGCCCTTCCGTAATTTCAACCCTAACACAAGAAAATTAATCAGTTAATTAGAGATAAATATTTTAGACGGGAAGGGACAACTGAACACCGCCAACTCAACACCACAACAGGCATTATGTAAAATATGAACCAGTTTTTTGTTTTTAATTATTTTAATAAAATAAATCGTAAATTATTAAATGATTTTTTATAAAAATATTTTAGAATGTCGATTTACTTTTATTAAAAAATAATTAAAAACAAGTGTGTTTTATTGAACTATTTTTATATGTCAATTTACTTTATTAAAAATTAATTTCTTTACGATTTCAGTTAGTTATGTGCCATGCGCGATACACGCTTAGGCGATCATGTATCTTTCGATACATGACTGACGAGGCAGATTTTTTATCGCAGTAGGTTGCCATTTCTTTCTGCGGTAGACCAGATGCCATCAAATGCTATAGAACCCAGTCTGTCCTGCTATTTACCCATAGCTGGGGAGAGAAGAGGATTCATACATTTCCGTAAGTGAATGTAATGGATTCGACTGGAATTCGAACTCGGTTCACTGATTCCTCAACCCGAGCCGCTATCTATTACTCCACCGTAAAATAATGAAAAAAAAATTGGTTCATATTTTACATAATGCCTTTTCAAATGCTTTATATGAAGAAAATATTCACTAATTAAGGTTTAGTCCTTAATAAATTACTTTTATTCGATTATTAAAAAAAAGTTATGTTTTTCTGGTGCTGAGTTGTCACGGTCCTGAGTTGTCCCGGCGCTTAGTCGGCGGTATTGAGTCGGCGGTATTGAGTCGGCAGTGTTGTGTTGTACTGCACTCTATTTTAGAATATAGGAAGCACAAATTCTCTATTTTATATAACAAAACATGTGTGCTTCTGCTTTTATACTCATCTGGAACCATTACAAGGCTCAAAAGACGCTCAAAGTAGAGGGTTACTAAATGAGGTGTGTTAGATGAACGCAAGATGAAGTAGGAAGTGAAAATAATTGTGATAAGGCGGATATATAACAACTGACTCTAAATCTGCGCAGCCCGAATCGCTCTGCTCGGAGGCATGCTACTGAACTTGGCATCGATAATCGTTCGATAAGAGGTATTTTGCATGACGGACTGCATTTCCACACCTGCAAATTGGTCATTCAGCAACAAATGAGACCAGGAGACTATACACAGCGGCTAAACTTCGCACGTCAAACGGCAACAGTTTTTTGTGGCAACTGACAACCTCATTTTCTTACTAAGCGATGAAGCTGATGTATCCATGTGTGATTATTTCTTGTGGGGAAACCACAAGTCATACGTGTATGAGAATTATCCCCGTACATTGGACGATTTGAAGGAAGCTATTCGCATAGAAGTCGCTCAAATCGACGAAGCAATGTTAGAAAGAATGAAGGCCAAATTCTAAGAACGCCTTCAGAAATGCATCAATGAAAACGGGCACTACATGAGAGTTGTTGTTTTCCACACTTGATTTGTCAAATGCCAATTCAATACGAACACATTGACATCAATAAACTTTTTTGAAGTTAAAATTACTGATGTGAATTTTTCAATAAAAGTCATCTCAACCAGGGTACGATGTTTAAATTTTTGCCATTTTATATTTTTAACTTTGCTCATGCGCGTTGTTTGCTTTTGATTTTGTCGACTGCACAGTGTAGTAGGGTTAGTTGGGCAGCATCTGAAGGCAATATTCACTCCGCGAGAAATTTGGAAACGTTATGCTTATACAGCTTGGTATTTGCCCCGGAATACGAACACTTCAGAGTGTTTGGGTGTCAATCTGAGGACAGTTCAGAGGATTCGGAAAGAGTTGGGTGAATCTAACGGTGATACGAAGGTCACGCAGCTCGGAAAAGTCATTCTGATCGTTCTGACAAAAGAGCTCCCGAATTTGTCCCAACACGGGGGCCTGAACCAAGTGCCTTGAGGAGATAGTGCTGCTTTGGATCAAGAAGGTGGCTGCTGGAAGAGAGTATGTCTGGCAACAAGACTGCACCATGATACCCAGTCATGATCGTCAAACAATTTCTGCGCCAACATCACCACTTATAACTGGCCACCTAACTCCCCAGACTGCAACCCCCCCTTGATTATTATGTGTGGGGGGTGCAGCTGAATGAGAGACCAACAAGGCTCCATGTAACACTAAAGATGAACTGAAGGCAAGGATTATGGCAGCATCCACCAATTTAAACAAAGAGACCGCCCAGAAGAGTTGCAGAAGATTCCGAAGTCGTCTGTTGGCCGTGATTGAAGCCAATGATGATTTTATTGAATTAATTTATTCTTTGATATTTCAAAATATGTTTGTATAATTTTAGTAAATATATCTGTTAAAATGAAATGTAAGTATTATTTTAATTTTTGCGTAATTTAGACGACAATTTATCCATCGCCCCCTCTCTCTCTGTCTCTGTCTCTCTCTCTCTCTGTCTCTCTCTCTTTCTGTCTCTCTCTCTCTTTCTGTATAGATAGATAGATAGATAGATAGATAGATAGATAGATAGATAGATATTAAAAATGAGGACATCAGCCAATCACGCTACCTCGGTTTCAACATTTCGGTATCCTCAGTCGATATAGCCTAAATGATTTCCTAACGTTTTATTATACATACTTACATATATATATATATATATATATATATATATATATATATATATATATTGTTGGTTCCAGTTCCAGTGAGAATAACTGCAGAAATGTCCCCTCTCAAACTTTATACACAAATCGTGCAAATGCATGCTGGGATTTCTTCCTAGCCAATAAGAAGATAGATCACTTCTCGGCCTCATCCGCCATATTTTTGTTCTTACTTCTTTTGAAGTC
Source organism: Acanthosepion esculentum (assembly GCA_964036315.1). NCBI lineage: Eukaryota > Metazoa > Mollusca > Cephalopoda > Sepiida > Sepiidae > Acanthosepion > Acanthosepion esculentum. The sequence continues at coordinate 54,913,634 of OZ038501.1, forward strand.
AGAACACCGAGATCGCTTGTCTGTTCCCCTTTTTGTGTTAACACCATTCCTTGCCTACTTTATCGAAATCAACCAACCAACTAACACTCAACAAAATTTATTACCAATATAGCAACAACATATTTAAGTGCATACAATATTTAATGCCATTTTAGATTTCTACCAATTTCTGGTCAGCTACTTTATATTGAAATGCTTGTTTTGCAAAAATATTCTATAACTACAATGGATAAATTAAAAATTTTTAATTAATTACAGAGTGCGTTCGCGTGTGTTTTTAAAACACAACGGAATGCAGATTTTATCGCTGTTGCAATAAGTTTGTCTTTGTAATTTACCCCTGAAGATGATCTTGGGAAAGATCGAAAGTACTTGGGTTAACAAAAACTACGGACCCTTCCTTGATGAATTTCAGCTCAAAATCAAGAAACTGATTAGACAAATGGAAAGGACCAGTATAAAAATAAATAGACCCAATATATCTATATTATTCAATGAAACATGCTTGAATGACGATACGCTGCCTATATATATATATATATATATATATATATATAATGAAATGGACATGTCCGACAATTATTTTTAAGACATTTTTATGTTTATACGTTCTTTTTATAGATACAAATAATGCTCTGTTTATAATAAACAGTATCAACGACATTTACCGGCCTGAATGTCCGAGAAATTTTCATAGAAAATATGCGTCCGGCGACAGGAATCGAACCTGTATCCTATATGGAACCGTGATATAGCCTGACGTGTCTTTACCGATTGAGCCACAGAGGAGCGTTTCGGTTAGCAAGGTCGATTTTACTGTTTTTAAACTACAATTCTCCATGATTTCAAAAACAGTAAAATCGACCTTGCTAACCGAATCAATTGGTAAAAACACGTCATGCTATATGACGGTTCCGTATAGGATACAGGTTCCATTCCTGTCGAAGGACGCATATTTTCTATGACAATTTCTCGGACATTCAGACCGGTTTATGTCGTTAATACTGTTTATTATAAACAGAGCATTTACGTAAATATGTGTATCTATAAAATAACGTATAAACATAAAACATATCTTAAATATATATATATAAATATATATATATATATATATGTGAGTGTGTGTGTGTGTGTGTGTGTGTGTGTGTGTGTGTGTGTGTGTGTGTGTGTGTGTGTGTGTGTGGAGAGAGAGAGAGAGAGAGGATTAAGTAAAATGAATGTTACTTTGCTGATTGATGTTACGTTCAGCATCCCGACTCCAGAGTTTCGTAGACGGACCCTCCAGGAAATACTCCGTCCACTCGTCAGTGTATATGAGCAGGCTACCACCGACTACAGCAGGCACACGTTGTTATATTTCCATTAAGATATGTTTAATGGCCGACCACTAGTCGTTTCTGGACACAGCCGTCTCCTAGAACGGTTAACAAAAAGCCTATTACAGACGCCGGCTCTGTTGTTTATACTGCAACTATGCTGTACAGACCATCGTTACAGTGTCTAGGGTAGAGAGTGCATAGTCAGACGTGGTCCATGTCTTCAAACACGATCAATACGCCCAAACCCTAGGCAACGTACATGCGGACACAACCATTAACCCAATTGACCCAAATAGGCTTGGGTCAACCCGGGATATATTTAATTGTGTTCGCTTCCCCAGGTTAATAACACCAGACAATTACCTTCCTGATTAATTGTCCTAGGTGAGATTCATGGTCAGAAAGCGAGCCATTCTGTATGTTTACGTGTTTGCTAACATACCAGCACGTACGGGTCTTTGTCTGGTATGAAATCAGGGTATAATACACGTGTATTTGCTTGGTATGAAATCGGGGTATAACACCCGACTTATTTGTTTGTTATGAAATTAGGATGCAAAAATTCACAAATACATCCCGAGCGGTCGGATGCAAAAGTTCTTGTAAACGCCTTCTCGACGTCTGCGCATTTCTAGAAAGAAAGAAGGAAAATGAATGAAAGAAAGAAACTAAAGAAAAAGACAGAAAGAACGAACATGAAAGAAAACTGAAAAAGAAAGAATGAAACTGAAGAAAAAGACAAAAAGCAAAGAAAGAACGAAAGAAAGAAAGAAAATTGAAAAGGGAAGAAGGAAACTGAAGAAAAAGAAAGAAAGTGTTATGGATACTTACCCATAATAGTAATGGTAGTAGTGTATCCCGTACACCATAAATACTGCGCCTCAAGAGGAAGCAGTAGTGTGAGATTCAGTCTTTTTTGGACGACTCACCTAGTCGGTCGAACTCTCTGCCTCTGGGCAGTGAGGAACCCGGACAAGGCTACGCCGAAGGGCAGAGCCTCGTTCGGGGAGGTTGACCAACCCGATCCCGTTTATACGGGTTCTACGGGCATTTTTTAGCCGAGCCTACGGGATCGGTGAGCCCACATTAAACCGGCCTTGTGCCACATTCGACACACGTGGGCGTGTTGCTGAATATCGTGTGAGTCAGTCCTTTTTCAACGAATCGGCTAGACGGTCGAACTCTCTGCCTCTGGGCAGAGAGGAACCCGGACTAGGCTGCGCCGAAGGGCAGAGCCTCGTTCGGGGAGGTTGACCAACCCGATCCCGTTTGTACGGGTTCTACGGGCATTTTTTGGCCGAGCCTACGGGCTCGGTGATCCCACATTAAACCGGCCTTGTGCCACATTCGACACATGTGGCCGTGATGCTGAACATCGTGTGAGTCAGTCACAGACAGAGAGTCGCGTCAAACGGTTACTGTAAGACATTGGAATAGTGATACTGGTCGAGACAACATAGTTCCCGCTAACCTAACCTGACTGTTATTACTAACACTTTCTTCTTCTGTGTACATATTTCTATTTGTAATATATCTGTGTTATTCCATACCTGTGTTCGAGTTATTCTTCATTGGTTCTACCTTGGACATCACCGTGGTACAAGGAACCTGGACCATAACAGAAAGAAAGAAAGAAAGAAAGAAAGAAAGAAAGAAAGAAAGAAAGAAAATTGGAAAGGGAAGAGGAAAACTGAAGAAAAAGAAAGAAAGAAAGAAAATTGAAAAAGAAAAATACTTTAAAAGAAACTGAAAAAGAAAGAAAATTCATAAAGAAAGAAAGAAAATTGAAAAAGAAAGAAAATTGATTAAGAAAGAAAGCTAAGAAAGAAAGAAAGAAAACTGAAAAAGAAAAAATACTGAAAAAAGAAAATGAAAAAGAAAAACTCATATAGAAAGAAAAAAAAACGAAAAAAGAAAGAAAGAAAGAAAGAAATGAAGGTAATTGAAGAAAAAGAGTGAATGAAAGAAAGAGAAAGAGAAAGTGGTAGAAAGAGAGACAATTTGACAGGGAGAAAATGAATGAGAAAGAAAGGGGAACGGGAGTAGTATTATCGTCTCTCATAACACTTTGACCTTTCGAACACGATGAACGCATTGTGTTTGCTATCTAATGTGAAATTGAGATTATTGTCTTCTGTATGAGTTCACCCGAACTCAGCGTTCGCTCGACATGGCTGACTCTTTCATGAGAATGAGAAAAAGTAAATAAATAACTAAATAAAAACCCATTGATCTTTTCTTCGGGCCTTTTCAAGTGTCTGCTTCCATACCTACGTGTATCTATCTAAAAGTTGCGCAGTGATTGTATATACAGATGATAATGGCATTCCATCGATAAACGTTGATATGCAGCTTTTTGTCTTACACCAGGAGGAAGTGAGAAAAAAAAAGAGAGAGAGTATTTCGCAGGACTTTTTTTTGGACTAATGTTCACCTGATACAAGGCCCAAGAGCCACTCAAGGTAGTGGGTTACTGTAAGAAAGAAAAAGCATTAGAGAGTATAGGACTGAAGCAGACGTTAGAAGGAAACGGAAACCCAATCCTAAACAGGAAACAAGAGAGGAACCTGTTCAAAGGATTCAGGGAAGAGCGTGAACCGGACGATAGGCGAACATTAGTTTTGACTTTACTTGCAGTAGAATTATTTATAACAGCGGATTTCGCGATAGGAGAGGGTATGAAAAAGTTCTCAGCGCGAACACTTTCCAAAATTTGAGAAATAAATAAAGAGCAAAACTTGTTTTGGAATATTTTATTGATCGTATCGAAAACTTGTCAGTTCTAATAAAACAAATTCCTTTTACGCTACCTACAACTGCATCCTAACCAAAAATTAAATCTCATAATTCCAATAAAAGTTTATATAAAATATCAAAAATAAAGAACATAAACGAAAGAAAAAATGTACAAAACGAAGAATTAAATAATAAAATAATAAGTAACATATATATATATATATATATATATATATATATATATATAATATTATTAGTAGTACTAATCTTATTAGTATAAGTAACTACACTCGTTTCGGAAAACCTTCGGTTTCTTGATTTGCAAAAAATCAAATCAATATCGAAGTCAAAAAGGTATAAAAAAAGAAAGAGCCGAGAACATGAACGCCTGTCGAAAACAATCGTTCAGCATGCAGGTCCAAATCCCAAAGAAAAAAAAAACGATACGAGTAGGCAACTAAATAAAATGCTCAATACAGTAAGTAGAGCAGACCTAGTTAAACCTAGAGAGCCAGAAAAACCTACCAAGGTTTCATCTAAGCGAACTACACACACACATATATATATATATATATACATATATATATATATATATATATATATGTGTGTGTGTGTGTGTGTGTGTGTGTGTGTGTGTGAAATCAGTCTAGATGTCATGATTATAAATTTTAAGAAAAAGCTTATGTACATGCACGCTTCCTCCAACCACTCAAGCAGCATAACAAGCTATCACGATGGCATGACAGTAAATAAATATCAACATTAGCCGGAAGCAAAAGAAATTGGAAATGGCCAGTTTCCGCTTACGCATCTTTTCTTTATACCCAGTGACCTATCTATATATATATATATATACAACGTTCTATATATACAGCCCCGTAAACGATTAGTGGCCCTTTTCCGAAGCGTGAAAATGACAGTCCTATATTTATACTGTCTATGCATATATATATATATATATATATATATATATATATATATATATATATATATATATATATATATATATATATATATATGTATGTATGTATGTATGTATGTATGTATGTATGTATGTATATATATATAATGAGAAAGTGCCAGAGACACAAAACATTTGCGTTATTTGAATTCTCGCGCTATGCAACGATTCTTGAAGTCACGTTGAAGTTTTATATCTTTGACCTTTTGGGATTAAATTCCAGCTATATTCTTCTTTTTTTTCTTTTCTTTTTTGGTTTTAGTTTTAGTTTATTTTTGTCCTGGCCCTTGTTTAAATGGTAACGAAATGAATTATGCGCTATCTCCTAGAAACTGTAACTAGCATAGTTGCGGTGTAAACCAAGGGTTGGGTCTGTGAGCGTTGAGAAACGTTTATTTATTAAACAATATATTTACTTATTCATATTCTTCTACTAACCTGAATGTTCAAGAAATCTTATAAACGAAAAATTTGCACTCACCGACAGAATTTGAACCTGAGTCCCTCGGAGCAGTGGAAACTACCGTTAAGCCTGGCACACCTTAACTGACTTGCCCATGAAGGGCGGTCGGAGAGGCGACTGCCTTCAACCTCTCGAGGTTTTTTCATATCTGCATAGACTCGCATCCAAACGTAAACAAAAAGAATTATATATATATATATGAATTATTTTCAGATTTAATGTATATTTAAAGGGATAAAAATGAATCAAAAGAGGCAAGAAGAAAACTAGTCGCAGCGTGATTGTATGTATGTTGCGGCATTCACCCTGGATCGGTTAAGCCGGCTCCTTCCAAAGAATTCACCGCGTCCGGAACGAAGGCCGACCAAGCACGGCGATCCGTCGCCAATGCTGAAACGAGCGACAGCCATTCCCGATTCCAACGGCGGTGAATTCATGAAACGGAGTAACAAGGGAGTTTTTAACTTCACACGCGGTCCCCACACATCGCGTGCTATCCCAGTGGAGGGAGGAATATGCTCTTACTTGCCGCAGAATTTCCACAAACAGCAAAGGCAGGAGTAACCAAGAGGCCGCCGGATGCCGGTGCAGACGCCGAATGGTTTTGAATTCAGAGTTGACCTTCTCCTAGACCAGTTGCCATCCAGGGCTATAGAACCCAGTCTGTCCTGCAGCGTGATTGGCTAAATAAAGTCCCTCAGAAGGCGAAACGCCTCTCATATATATATATATATATATATATATATATATATATATATATATATATAATAATATTTTTAGTTTTTTAAAAATATGATTCCTCCGCTACATAAGAGTTCTCATGTTTCAAAAGCGAGAGCCGAGACCCCTAACATAATTTTTTAAGTTATATTTTGATAACTTCATGCTAGATGCAATCATCAGGCCTGACGATTGCATCTAGCATGAAACAGACTGTCGCCTCTAAATGCTGACTTCTATGTTCACTTTTATATTTACACACGCTCTATCTCTGATATTGAGCACTTTATCCCATAAATAAACCACACTTTAAGACTATATTTCTTCATATATATATATATATATATATATATATATATATATATATATATATATATATATATATATACAGGTAGTAACCCGTTGGTATATAATCCAAGTGAATCCTACTGACACAATATAAAATATTAAATATTAAAACTGATTCACACATAGAACTCAATGTTTTTTAATAAACATAGCAATATATTTCATACAATCGGAATTGACACCATTAAGATACCATATATATATATATATATATATATATATATATATATATATATATATATATATATATATATATATAATAGAATCGGAATTAACACGCCATTACATAAATGATCATTTTCACCGTGTAAAATTAAATTTACAGGATTTTTCAAACATTCAATAGATGATAGATTTTTTAAATGAAACAAATCTACCACCTATTGACTGTTTGAAAAATCCTGTAAATTTAATTTTTCCAGGTGAAGATGATCATTTGCGTAATGGTGTCTTAATTCCGATTGTATGAAACATATATATATATATATATATATATATATATATATATATATATATGTGTGTGTGTGTGTGTGTGTGTGTGTGTGTGTGTGTGTGTGTATTTGTTTGAGTGAGTGGTTGCATTAGTGCATGTGCATGCATATCCTCCCGTTCTAGAAAAGACCATTTACCTACACCCAACGCCCGGTTTCACATCAATCGATATTCTCTCCCCACCCTTATCACCCTTGTTTTCCGCGGCTCCTGTCTGGTTATTGGAGGCTCAATGACTACACAACTCAACAATATCTCTTCGCAGAATTGTGTCTTTTTTTTCCGCGGACATCCATCTCTTTCATCACCAAAAAAAAAAAAAAAAATTAAAATTAAAATTAAAAAAGAGTCGATCCCGTGATACTTTCAGCAAAAATTCTATTTCACTTCTTTTTTCTCTTCATACTTTTTGCATGTCTCCAGTCTTTCTTTCTTTTTCTTCCTTTTCCGCTAATTCTTCTTTTTGTAAATCCCTTTCTCTTTTTTTTTGTACCTTTCTCTCCTCGCCTTATTCCTGTTATACATACTTCCCGCATAACGTTTTCCTCTTCTCTTTTATCTTTCTTATCTTTTTCCCTTCGTTAACGAAACGGAAAATTCATGTATTCATTAATTTTTAAGCCACGCTTTATTAATGGGAGCTGAAAACCAAACGTTTACCACGACGTAATATGAAGTCCGCTCCAAATTTGCACATAGAGATATCAACAGCATCATCGTTATTAATGTTGTTATTTTTGTTGTTGTTGTCATGACAACTCGATCGCGAAAACAGATAAATGTACGTAAAGAATCAATTATTTTGAAAATATCCTCTTTGATCGACAGAGATCTGTTCAAATACATGAGAAAAAGAAATGACTTCTATCAAGTCCTTCCTAACTGGTAGGTCCCTGAAGGTAATTGTTAACGGCCAGTTCTCCGGGGACCGGATGATCGGCGTCTGGCAAGGCCTGCTTCTTGGTCCGACTCTCTTTCTGCTTTACATAAAGGATCCGCCAAAGATTATAGATCTTTTGTGACGAAGTATACTGATGATACAAAGGGAAATATGCGTGCCTTTCCAAAACTATAGATAACCAGATCCTAGCTACTGATCTCTCCTATGACCGAGTTCTAACAGCTTAGTGGCTGGGGGAGGGGCTGGTCATATGTTTTTGCCTGTTCATTCAGAAGAGCCACGTACCTTGAGCGACTATTCAGACTTATATATATATATATATATATATATATATATATATATATATATATATATATATATATATATATATTTAATGGAATCTGCCGTCGGTTTCGACGTATGGGGATCTGACAGCTTAATTGATTCAGTTATGAAATTTTGTACGATAATCTTAAGTGGCACTTAAGACCCGCTAGTGATTTTTAAAGGAGGCCACATATGGAGCAAGAGTGAGGATTGTGAGATGAGATCACTGTTAGGTTCGCTGACCTTTTAGATCTTGCTCTCGCTTCTTGGAGATGATTCAGACAAGCAGATTGAAAACTGCTGAGTCCACTAAAATACGTTGATCTCCATTCTACCCGCTCCAAGGCTAAGCGCTCGAGGGTGTTATGAGGTATATTGACAGCTGACAACTTGCTCTTCAGCTTGACATGGGCGTCCTCTATTCCTGTAGCCCTGTTCTAACTGGCTGTACATTCAGACTTATATATATATATATATGTACTAGCTTAAAAGCCGCCCTCTTGTGTGGCATTTACGCTAACTTCTGCGGAGACCTCTTGATTGGGCCTTCATCACATTAGGTAGGGAGGAGTAGATGCGATAGACAACAAGGAACTGCAGAACTGAAAATTGATCGCTGCATTTAAGTATTGCATTAATATTTAAGCTTACCTTTTAAAAGTTCAACGATAATTCTTCTGCCGCCACTTAATTTAAAGATATTTTAATGTATGTAGGTCCTTACTTTCCGTACAAACAATTATTTTTATTTCATGAGTAATTTTCGCTGGATTTCGCAATTAATTTTGATTTTTCCCAAATTTATTTCCAAGTTATGAAATTGTTATCGTACAAAAAAAAATTCGCCGCAAATCCAAAATTTCAGGATTGCGGGTCCAGATCCGGTTATGGACGTTTTTTTGAAACACCATAATTCAAGAACAGTATTTTTTTCATTTGAGCATGAGCTATTGAAATTTAAGGGTTGTGTCCCTGTAATTGTTTTTATCAATAGAGGCCATGATGGCGGAATCCGAAAACAATCGTAGTAATGAAAACTTGAGAATGCAAAATTTCAGGATTGCGGGCCCGCATCCGGCCTGTGATGTTTTACGAAGTTGTTCTGATTCCAAAATGGCATGATATATTGGGATACGGCCTCCAAGAGTAAAGTTGAAAACGTGTGACACACTGACATTCTCATTTATTTTATATATATATATATATATATATATATATATATATATATAATTTAACATTGCTAACGAGACGCTTCCTCTGTAGCTAAATGGTACACCACGTCAGGCTATATGGCGGTTCTGTGTAAGATACATATTCGATTCCTGTCAGAGCACACATATTTTCTTTAAGATTTATCGAACAATCAGGCTGGTAAATTTTGTAAACACTGTTTATTATAAACAGAGCATTTACTTAAATATCTATAAAAATAACATATTAGCAAATATATATATATATATATATATATATATATATATATATATATATATATATATAAAATAAAATCTATTCGACTGTTCCCCGAAGGTCTTCCCTCCTACTAATCTTATAGTTGGCAGAAGAGTTCAACATATACTCTTTAGAGAGAAGAGACCACAACAATATATATATATATATATATATATATATATATATATATATATATATATATAGTCAAACTTAATGAGCCAGACAAGCCTACCAATGTTTCACTTAGGCAGATCGTCAGGGTCAGCTGGCTCTGACGATCTGCCTAAGTGAAACCTTGGTAGGTTTGTCTGGCTCATTAGGTTTGACTAGGTTTGTTCTACGTTTGTATCGAGCTCTTTAGTTAGTTGTTTACTCGTATCGGGGTTTTTTCTTTGGGCCTTTTCTACCTTCGTGATTGATTTGGCTATTGTTAAATCAAGAATTCGAAGGTTTTTCGACACGAGTATAGTTACCTATATATATATATATATATATATATATATATATATATATATATATATATATATATATATATATATATATATATATATCAAGGCATAAAAAACAAATTTTTTATTAACGGCCATGTTAGATTTAAAATAAAAACACCAGTTAACCGGTTTCGTCCCCTCTCATCAGAACTGTTTAACGGGGAATAGGAATTATGAGGAAAATATTTGTTATGGATGGCATGAATGAAGGGCAGGGAAGAGAAAGATAAATAAATAAATAAATAAATTAAAATAGGGAAAAGGTGTATATAATTAAAGTAATACCACACAAGATGCTAGAGACCCAGCACAGCAATCCCAAGCAAACAGTCCCTTTGTTTGCAAAGAGACGGTCGCCTGGACCTGATGTACAAAGTCTCCAACACCCTGAGATGGAATACTGAGTGTGCCCTGGCCAAAACGGAAAACCAGGTCACACTAAAATCCAACGCGCAAGTAGGATTATTTATAAGATGATCCGCAATTGACGACCCATACGTATTTCGAATGGAATCGCCCAACGAAAAATTATTATTTAATATTTTCATAGGTACGTGTTGTTTTATTCTAGCGTCCAAACGCTGTGTCGTTCTACCTATGTAGTCGCATCCACAACTACACTTGAAATGATAAATAACTGAATTAACATGGTGGGGGGGGGGGGTAGAACATCTTTACACACAGATGAAAGGACAGACCTAGTTTGAAAAACAACACGGACGTTCGCTGCAAAATAACATTCACGTGAACTACATGAAATCTGCTTGGCAAAGGACTCACTAATCCTGCCCAACCACGGTAAACGGAGATAGACCGGGCATTTACTAACCATAGCAGGCTTAATTTTATTAAACATTGCAGTCTTATCCCGAATAACCGATTGAACAACGTCCAACGAATAACCATTGTCCACAAAGATACCAGTTAGACAACTAACAACTTCGTTTGACATCTGCAGCCTCTTCACTTTTGTTCCTTTTGCCCGGAGATTATTAATATTTGCAGCGATATGTTATATCGCAGTAATTTAACTCCTCCGACTATACCTGAAGATGTTTTCGTTGAACTCATGAAATTTGCCACTATGTCTGTGGATTTCAGTTTTGACAATATTATGTATCGTCAGATTGACGGTGTGGCAATGGGTTCTCCTTTGGGTCCTGTTTTGGCAAACATTTTTGTGGTTTTTTACGAGGAAAGCCTTCTGTCAGGTTCTTCCCGACCCAAAGTTTACTTTCGTTATGTTGATGACACCTTTTGTGTGTTTACCCATGAATCGGAAGTTGATCACTTTTTCTCCCTACTCGACGGTGTTCATCCGGCCCTTAAATTTACGGTAGATAGGGAGGTCAATGGTTCATTGCCTTTCCTAGACGTTTTGGTTCACAGAATTCCTTCCGTGTTTATTACTTCCGTTTATAGGAAGCCTACCTTTACAGGTCTTTATACTCGATGGGACTCTTTTTGTCCTAGGCGACAAAAGATCAATTTGATTAGGTCTTTGACCCATAGGGCGTTAATGATCTGCTCGGATAGCACCTTTAAAGATGAAATTAGTTAAGGTGTCTGGTCACGCTTCCTCGTCAAGCGAGAATTTGGGAATCCTCGCTTGACGAGGAAGCGTGACCAGACACCTTAACTCAACATAATTTCAAAAATTATATTTGGGGTCTCGGCTCTTTGCTTTTCAAACATGAGAACTCTTATGTAGCGAAGGAATCATATTTTTAAAACAAAAAATATTATAATATAAGCTCTACTTCTGTATGGAGCACTGTCTTTTTGAAAATAAAAGCAAAAATACTAAGGAACACCGGATTATTTACCTAACGTGTTCTTTCCTATTTTTCTGCATACCTGCACATATATATACATATATATATATATATATATATATATATATATATATATATATATATATATATATACGTATGTATGTATATGCACATACGTTTATGGCCAAGTTATGTAAGTATTCATCTGTAATACTTGATGGCCGGGTGTGCAATATCCTTAACTAGGACCTGTCTGATTAGATAACTGTTGAGCGTCCGTTGGAAATTGATGTCATTAAATATAGCGACTGTTGAGAAGAGGTCTCAGTGGAACAGCGCACTTGATAATGGACGAAACGGAGTAGGAACGTCGACGTTACAGTTTGTTCTGTAACGGTAAATGGCTGGGTCGGTGTTGGTATGAAGTGGCGGCGAGCCTGTCGATCAGTAGAAGAGGCTGGGCGACAGCATTTAAAACGACCACTATACGCTGTTTCTTTCTTTTAAGAGACTAGGAATTATCCCAAGTCGAGTGGGCAGGGAATCGCTGACCGAACGAATGAGCAAGGGAAAACGGAGATGTGATGCTTGTAGAGGTAGATACTGAAATCTAATGGAGAAGGTGACAATGTCGAGAGATTTGGAGCATATTGGATATTTAGATCAATAGCCTGGTAGACGGCCGGGATGGATGGATGGACGGATGGTGGCCAGCGTCCGTTTCCAGCTAGCCGTTTGGCCTCGGCCGCTGACTCTTCTCGATCAGAAAATTGAAGATGGCCATCACAACGGAGAAAATATCTCTGAATAAAAAAACCCTCCCGCCCAAGGGTGAATACAAAAAGTGTTGAAATAAAGGGGAGATAATTTACAACTGCTGCATTGTCTTCTTTTTCCCCTTCAAAAATGCGCATATTTACGCTAGCATATTTAATTCATGTCCAGTAGGCAAGTGTACAAAAGCATACATGCCTTTAGTATACTTTAATTGATTTTATACACGCACGCATACACACACACACACACACATTCACATACGGTTTAAAGTCATAATACGTTGAAACACTGATTCTCGTATATATATATATATATATATATATATATATATATATATATATATATATATATATATATATATATATATATATATATATATATATATATATAGTATAGTAATTCGTCTAGCTTAGAATCCTCAACAGAATGCAACGCGAAAGTCATGCCAACTGTACCACGGGACTCGGTGACGAAGAAGACATGAACTAGACTCCGGGTTCGATTCTCGGTAGTGGATGCGCACTGCTGATGAGTCCCAAATATAGGACGAAACGGCCGTCCAGTGCTTTCTGCATTCTGTTGAGGATTCTAAGCTCGACGAATTGCTATAAAATTAGCCTAAAATCCTAAAATCAATTACTCATATATATATATATATATATCAATTACTCATATATATATATATATATATATATGTGTGTGTGTGTGTGTGTGTGTGTGTGTGTGTGTGTGTGTGTGTAAATATATGTACATATATACGAAAACACATCGTTATAAGAGAGGCTTTGTACATCAAACAGCTCTCCCCCGCTATCAGTCTTGCCTTGTTGAACAATGGTAACGGATTGCTGAAAGTCTTAAAAGTAGAAAGTCGCCCACTCGAATTCCAGCCATGCCGGACACACACGGACTCGGAATCATCGCTTCTACTATAAATCACAAATAATACATCTCGCACAGTCAAAACATGAAAAAACTAACTACACCAAAAACAAAACCCCCTTGAAAATGGCTAAAGAAGACACCGATAGCAATTGGGACAATCGACGATATGGACAATTTTTGCCCTCCCTTACTCCTACCAAACTGAAAAATGTAAGAACGCTGGAAAAACTAAATAAATAATTAATTAAATTTTCCTTGTCCTTCATAATTAACGAAAGGTGTTTAAAAGAAAGCTTTCCTCCTTACTGTTCTTTTTTTTTCATTTATTCACCGGTTTCTTGATGGTTCTTGAATGTACTTTGAAGATGGAAGCCAGAGTAAGAATGTTGATACCATTACTGAAGGTCTGAATGATCATTTTTTCTCTCACCTTTGCTCAGTTGGGAAGACAGTAGGGCTGACACAAAACGATTTTATCCTGTTTTCTTTCTAGCTGAATAACTCAAAGGATTTTTCACTGATTCTTACGACAAATGGTGTCAAGATGGCTAAACGTCTTATCTGAAAGCCTGAAAAAAAGAAACTCAATTAGTTTAGTGTTTTTTTTTTTATATTAATCATTTTGTGGGATAGACAATTATGCTATTACACTATTTGGACAATTTTGCTATTACATCCGATATATATACATATATATAAGTATGAAGAAGGCTTTGAAAGTACTGTCTCCTGATTATTTTCATGAAAACTACTTTAGTTTGAGTCAGTTTCCAGTTCCAGACTCAATATTTCTTCATATATTTCAATGGAACGCTTCATTATCGCATGTTTTCTGTTTTAATTTTTCTTTGGCTTACCTATGATTACTCTGATATATATATATATATATATATATATATATATATATATATATATATATATATATATATATATATATATATATATATTAGGATATTAAAACATGTTAAAAATCGCTACATAATGCCAATTATGTTTAAACATTACAAATCTGTCTCCTCGGGCGATGTTAAACGACTGACGACACATTTGTAGTACTGAAACATAACTGACATTATGTAGCGATTTTTAATATATTCTAATATCCTAAAATAAATAATAATTAGCTCTACTCTGTATTAAACCCTCTTTTAAATTAAGTGTTAGTTATAGTGGAATTATACTACATTTGTTCTCATTTTACCTATATATATATTCGGGTTAATAAAAAAAGAAAATGTCTCTTTTTTCATACAGATAATTCATTGTCAATTTTAATGTTTTAACTGTGTGAATTTTGCTTGTGTCATAATTTAGCTATTTATTATAGAATTAAAAAAAAAAGTTCCCCGTAGACCTTGATAAGCTAGGGAACGAAACCGGTTGGTCTTTTGAGTGATTGTTCCATTTTTTATTTTTTTACTTTCTCTCACATTATGCCCATTAGTAATAAATTTTATGTCTTTCTAGCTATTTGTAAGTTTTGTACCTCTCACAATTTATTCAAATATATATATATATATATATATATATATGTGTGTGTGTGTGTGTGTGTGTGTGTGTGTGTGTTTGTGTGTATTATGAAATGTACTAAGTCCGACAATTATTTCAATATATTTATTGATTAGCTCTTGGAAATATATTCCAATTGAGCACTGTTGAGTGATATGCTAATTCTATAAACATCAGCCACCTGCGTTAATGCAAAGCTCTTCAGTAAAATGAATTGGAGCACTCTGGCACTTGTTTACATTCGTAAAAACAATACGCTAGATTTAGCTGTTTCTCTCTGTCGAATGAATATATATATTTGTGATGTCAACGAACACTCGTTGCCACTTTTGTGATGCCAAGAAATACTCATTGCCACTTTGGTAATGCTCGTTGTAGTAGAGACTTTGTAATCGCAGATACAACTATATTAATGCTGTTGAACAATGCTGGTGTCAGACGCCTTCGAATAAAACTCGCATTAATAGTACTTGCTTGATAATACTCGCTCGAATAGTAATCCGTATAATGATGCGAATAGAGAAATATTATAGTGTATAGAGTAGAGAATAGCAGTCCGTATGGTAATAGAGGATAGAGTAGAAATAGCGATCCGTATAGTATAGAGGACAGACTAGAAATAGCAATCAAACGTCACGATACCTTCCATATATGCGTTTCATCTATGGTCACGTGGTGTACTTAATTCAACAATGGGATCGCCTGTGTTTGCTCACTGACGATCTGTGTTCAAACCCAAGTATCGTCAGCGACACCTTATTCCTACATAAGATATATACTATATGAAATGGACTAAATCCGACAAATATTTTAACATATTTTCTGTTCATACGTTTTTTTTTTGTTTTTTTTTTAAGGGTACACCTATTTTGAATAAATGCTCTGTTCATTCAATTAAACAGTATTAATTACATTTACCGGCCTGAATGTTCGAGAAAATTTTGTGGAAAATATGCGTTCCGTGTAGGATAAAGGTTCGATTCCTGTCGGAGGACGCATATTTTATCTGATGATTGCGTGAAAACACATGAAACTTTTTAGTTGTGGTCGGCCACTGTTTAAGGCTCTGACAGTTCATTTAGTTCATCTGGCATTTCGCTCTCTTTCTCTGGTGTATGTCTACAGCAGACTTCCATAGGAGAAGCTTATTCCATTCATATATATATATATATATATATATATATATATATATATATATATATATATATATAAAGGCAGGATGTGTTTGTGTGTGTAACGAATGCACGGCCGCAATTTACGACGGATTTGCACCAAAATTTACATGCACATGCTCCAAGTTAGCGGGAAGGCCAAGACCGACTGCTGTGATGAGATACAACGATGACTTTTTGGGCATATATTTATATGGACATTTTACCTTGTTTTTGGTATCAGGCACCCACCCCAAAAGTTTGTAAAAGTGTTTTTGAATTGTATCTTGGATTGTATATTTGACACCATCTACAACTTTGAATTAATAACTCAAAAACGAACGATTTGTGGACATGTGTATATACTTTCTTTTGATCTTCCTTTGGTGGTAGTACCCCCCCCCAGTTTTTAAAATTATTTTATAAACACCCTATATATATATATATATATATATATATATATATATATATATATATATATATATATAAGGTAGGATGTGTGTGTGTGTGTGTGTGTGTAACGAATGCGCGGCCGCAATTTTCGACGTATTTGCACCAAAATTTACATGCACATGCTCCAAGTTAGTAGTAAGGCCAACACCGACGTTGCAATCGATAGTGGAAATAATCGATTTTTCATGCTTCTACGGCAGTTTTCATGTAGTTTGCAACCATTTTCTACTGGCCAGAGTGACTGCCTATAGCTGGCTGCCACGAATAAGCAGGAATATTTTATTGGCCAGCGTGAGAGCCAACAGCTGACTGACACGAATTTGAGCTAGCATGCAAAAAAAAATCGATAGCTGCATTCGTCACAAGTGGGAAATATTTAAATCGGCACTTTACTCCAATCGGCTCATTCGCTTGCTTAAACTCAACGTTGATTTTGATTCCGCAGAACTGGGTTGGGTGTGAAAAGATATTTGTTGTTAACATTCTTTTTTCATTCGGTTTTTCCAGTTACGAGTCCTTTTTTAAAGCTGATCGTTTTGTGTTCATTTTGTTTAGTTCTTTTTTCGTAACAAATTTAATGTTTAGTATAGAGCTTAGAAAAAATTCACAGTGTGAGATAGGCAAGAAGTAAGGCATGTAGCAACATCAGCACGGCAAAGGGCACTCCTTTAAGGGCAAGGAAGGGCAAAAATATTTGGCGTCAAGTGATAGCGATTGCTGTATGAGTCATATGATTTTTGAATCAAGCACTGGCAACGCCGGGCCATGCTACTAGTATATATATATATATATATATATATATATATATATATATATATATATATATATATATATATATATATATGTACGTACACACACACACATACACACATACTATATATATATATATATATATATATATATGTGTGTGTGTGTGTGTGTGTGTGTGCAAATAAATTGAAAAATAGGAAAGAACCGTTAGGTTAATAATCCGAAGTTCTTTAGTATTTTTGTTTTTATTTTTAAATAACAGTGCTCGATACACAAGTAGAGCCTATATTATAATTATTTTTTTTAAAATATGATCTTCTTTCGCTACATCAGAGTTCTCATGTTTCAAAAACAAGAAGCTAAAAACTTCAATTTAATTATAGAAATTAAATTAAAGTACCCAGCTCTGTGTCATCCTCAAGCGAATTTTGGTATAACTAATCTTGAAATTTACAGAGCTTTATATATATATATATATATATATATATATAGTGCAGTGTCAATCTGGCGACTACTTCAAGAATAGCTGCGTAGATTATATGCAAATCCGACGCCGTTTTCTATGAAGAATTTGAGAATCTTTTTAGGATTGGGTTTCCGTTTCCTTCGGAAGTCATTTTCATTCTCTCTTACTCCCAATGGTCCCCTTTCCGTCTTAGTGGCGTTATCGCCTTGCCTGTGGTGAATTGATTTTTTCTTTTAAATCTGCTGTGGCATTTTCGGGTCACTGTTTGAAAGCACCCCAACGAAGGTGATTTTATAATGGGAGTATTCATTTTCATTCGCAATAAAAAAGAAAACTTAAACATTGACGTCTATCCAATTTATACTGACCTGTGAACTGCCTATCGATAAGCGTGTAACTAAAGTGTGTATTGTTGTTGTTCTGTGTGTGTTTGTGTGTGTGTGTGTGTGTAGCTGGAGGACATTTTCTCACAGAGCTGGAGGACATTTTTCTTACTAATACGAACGCCAGACCTGTAAACTTGCCTATGGAGAAGCATGGAACTAAAGTGTGTGTGTGTGTGTGTGTGTGTGTGTGTGTGTGTGTTGCTGTTGTTGTTGGTGGGGGTGGTGTTGCTGTTGTTGTTGCTGCTGCTTGTGTGTTGCTGCTGCTTGTGTGTTGCTGTTGCTGTTGTTGTTGTTGGTGGTGGTGGTGTTGTTGCTGCATCTTGTGTATGTGTATGGCTGTTGGTGTTGTTGCTGCTGCTTGTTTGTGTGTGTTGCTGTTGTTGTTTTGATGTTGTTGTTGTTGCTGCTGCTGCTGCTTGTTTGTGTGTGTTGCTGTTGTTAGTGTTGTTGTTGTTGTTGCTGTTTTTGTTGTTGCTGCAGCTGATTGTGTGTGTTGCTGTTGTTGGTGGCGGTGATGGTGTTGGTGTTGTTGCTGTTTGTGTGTGTGTTGCTGTTGTTGTTGTTGCTGCTGCTGCTGCTGCTTGTGTGTGTGTTGCTTTTGCTGCTTGTGTGTGTGTGTGTGAACGCGTGCCCTCTGTTTTTGTAGCACAATAGTTTTAAACAGTGTACATTGGCTGGAGGACATTTTTTCTTTACTGCTATTGCAACCATTCCTTTTGCCTAAATACCGTCGCTATTCTGTCATAATCTCCTTGAAGCTATTTCATTTGCTATAATACAATCCCACGAAGCCATGACCGAGAAGGAATCTTCTCAAGCGCCCAGGCCGCCATTTTTACTTCAAAATTCAGACAACAGAAAAAGGTGCGGATTTTGCTCTCGTGGTTAACAGCGCGGAAAGCCGGGGTTAAAATTCTTGGTATCGCAGCAGCGGACAGAGTAAATCTCTAACCATTTTTTAAACTTCCGGCAAGCCTCGTTCTGGGGAACGTTGAAGCTGTACATATGTGCTTCTGGAAAGAAAGAAAAAAAAAAGAAAGGATAGAGAAAGCGATAGCGCCCTTGTGTGTTTAACATCTGCTTCAGTGAAATGGTATGGTAATATAAAAATCTATACCAGCTCGAAATGATTACTTCCAGCAATAAAGATTATAAAAAATCTGAGAAATTGCACGGATCTCGCACTCTATGATTAAAGGAAGTAGATATCATGAAAAACCTATTTAAAAATGTTGAGTCATTAAAACACCATTTGGACACTTTTTCTACCTGTTTTATTTGAATGACCGGATACGAATAGTTATGTAAAGTGTTGAAAGTGTATATTAGCAGTAAAAAGATGAATTTGCACTTGCACCAAAAAGTCACTGTTGTATAAGACTCCAGTGGGTAAAAAATTCAAAAAATACTGTGGAAGGTCTACAGATTCCTGCTGCTGCTGCTGATAATAATAATAATAATAATAATAATAATAATAATAATAATGCCAACCGCCCAGACATTGTTATTAAAGACCACAAACAAAATAAATGCCTCCTTATTGATATGGCAGTCCCTGCAGACTGCAATGTATCTTTGAAGATATTCGAAAAACTGTCAAAATACAAGGACCTTGAAATAGAAATCTCAAAAATGTGGCACATGGGAAAATCAACAATTCCTGTTGTAGTTGGAGCCCTTGGACTGGTTGGAAAAGATTCCAGTAGGCTGATTGAAGGGATCCCTGGAAGTCCATGCCTCAAAGAGATACAAAAAATTGTTCTGACAAGTACAGCCCACACTTTATGAAGGGCTTTATCTATGTAATTATATTTTTATTTTTATTTTTATTTTTTTATTTTTTGCAGTGGAAAGTGTCATGATGCCATTTCTAACCTTAGGTCCCTGGGCGGGACTCGGAAAGAAATGTGTAAACGCCAGATATCAAAGGAAATAAAAATAATAATAATAATAATAATAATAATATTCCTTTGATTTCCGTGGTATACTCATTTCCTTCCGGGTCCCATCCTGAGATCTAAGGTCAAAAATGGCATCATGGCATTTTCAACTGAGCATTATTTGTAAAATAAATAAATAATATAAACTATGATCGCACTCATTTTACATAGATAAAGCCATTATTATTATTATTATTATTATTATTATTATTATTATTATTATTATTATTATTATTATTATTATTATTCCTTTGATTTCTGTTGTACACACATTTCCTTCCGAGTCCCAACCAGAGATCTAAGGTTAGAAATGGCTTCAGAACATTTTTCACTGTTCATTTTTGTAAGAACAAAAACAAAAAACTAAGATCACACATTTTACATAGATAAAGCTCTACGTAATGTGTGAGCTGTACTTGAGAGTATATCTTTTTTTGCATTTCTTTAAGGCTACCAGGAATCCCTTCAATAAGTTTATCGGAACCGTTTCCAGTCAATCCGAGTACTCCAACTACAACTGGAATAATTGATGTCCTCATGTGCCACATTTTTTATATTTCCACTTCAAGATCCTTGTAGTTTCATAGTTTTTGGAAGATCTTAAAATATACATTACAATCTGTAGGGACTGTCATGTCAATAAGAGATATTATTATATTTTTGTAGTGTTTGATCACGATGCCTGGATGATAGTTTGTCTGTGCGTATTGTAAATCCCTATACAATTGTTATTATTATTATCTCTATCTATAAAAGGCAAGATATGTGTGTGTGTGTGTGTGTGTGTGTGTGTGTGTGTGTGTGTGTGTGTGTGTAACGAATGCACGGCCGCAATTTTCGACGGATTTGCACCAAAACTTACATGCACATGCTCCAAGTTAGTAACAAGGCCAAGACCGACTTTGTATTTCCCAACTCCCATCGATAATAATCGATTTGTTCATGCTTCTATGGCAGTTTTCATGTAGTTTGCGGCCATTTTCTACTGGCCAAAGTGAGAGCCTATAGCTGGCTGCCACAAATAGGCAGGAAGATTCTATTGGCCAGCGTGAGAGCCAACAGCTGACTAACACGAATGTTAACTAGCATGCAAAAAAAAAATCGATAGCTGCATTCGTCACAAGTGGGAAATATTTAAATCTGCATGGCACTTTACTCCAATTGGCCCATTCGCTTGCTTAAAATCAACGTTGATTCTGATTCTGCAGAATTGGGTTGGGTGTGAAAAAGTATTTGTTGTTAACATTCTTTTTTCACTCGGTTTTTCCAGTTACGAGTCCTTTTTTAAAGCTGATCGTTTTGTGTTCATTTTGTTTAGTTCTTTTTTGTAACAGATTTAACGTTTAGTATAGAGCTTAGAAAAAATTTGCAGTGTGAGATAGACAATAAGTAAGGCATGTAGCAACATCAGCGCCGCAAAGGGCACTCCTTTAAAGGCAAGGAAGGTCAAAAATATTTTAAGTCAAGTGATAGCGATTGCTGTATGAGTCGAATCAAGCACGGGCAACGCTGGGCCATGCTGCTAGTTATTATTATTATTATTATTATTATTATTATTATTATTATTGATTTCTGGTGTATACTCATTTATTTCCGGGCCCCATCTAGAAACTTATCGTCAGAAATGGCGTAAGGACTTTTTCCACTGTACATTTTTGCAACATTGAAAAAGAAAAACATAAAAACATAACAACCTAAAATACTCATTTTACATAGATAAAGGCCTTCGTAGTGTCTGTGCTGAGCTTGTAAGATATATTTTATATTTCCTTAAAACAGGGATACCTTCAATGAGTCTCTCAGAAGCTTTACCAATCAATCCCAGAACCCCAAACCACAAATGGAATTTTTGATGCTTTATTATACCAATTTTTTTGATTCTGTATTTTGAAATTTTTTAAAAAATGTCTTCAAAGCTATATCACAGTCTGCGGAAAGTTTGATGTCAGTAAGAAATTACATTTTGCTTTTGTAGTATTTAATCACTATGTCTAGGCGATTAGATTTGATGTCTCGGTCAGGGTGTATTGGAAATGTAAACTTCCATTTTTATGTTACAGGTTCTGTGTCTGCAACTGGGTCTGGGTGATGTTCATACGAATTTCTTTAAGTTTCCTTCCCATAAATCCTTCTCATTTTTCAATGTTTTTTTGTCTCACCCTGTGAGGCCGTGTTTTATAATCGATGGTTGCTAATATCGTGTTTATACCAGTTTCTTTCAGTTTCCTTCCAGTAAAAGTGGCATATTTTCCAGTGCAGATATTGGCCCACTCTATCAAACCGAGTTTTATATTCACTTGGTGCTAACTCTGTGCAGCCTGGTACAAGATGATGGCCAATTGTTTCTGGATATTTATCACAGAATCTGCATTTGGGGTCAACACAGTATTTCAGTTTATGAGCTTGGTATGATATCTAGACGAGCTTTGATTGTTTTATCTCTGTGTGTTGCAAAGTCCCATAAAATTGTTACAGATCCTTTGGCCCTGACCTGGCATCTCGTCTGCAGTCGCTCTCTCGCAGACGTGCCGTCGCCTTCCTCTGTCTTTTTTACAAATACTTTCATGGTTACTGCTCCGATGAGCTGCTCTCGCTGTTTCACAGACGTTCTACTAGTCTAGCATCTCGCTCTCTTTCACTGTTGAAACTGTTAAATGTAGCCGTCTCTTCTACTCCAATAGCTTCATGTCTCGCACTTCTCGCCTGTGAAACTCCCTCCCCTTTTCCTGTTTCCCTGATAGCTATAATCTCCAACTATTCAAATGTAATGTCAATCGACGTCTTCAGATGCCTTGATCTACCCCTTATACTTCTTTTCATCCTTCGTCTATCACTCCTATTTGCTCTCGCTCCAAATCTCTGTAACCCCTTGCGTGCTAGTGACTTCCGCCTTGATTGGAGTGAAACGCTTAAAAAAAATCTCTGTAACCAAGTCTGGGTAATGTTCATACCAGTTTCTTGTAGCTTCATTCCCGTAACAGTTGCATATTTTCAGTGCAGATATTGGCCCACACTATCATACCGAGTTTTTTTTATCCAGTGGGTGCTAACTCTATGCAACCTGATACAAGATGGTCAATTGTTTCTGGATATTTATCACGGAATCTGCATTTATGGTCAACACAATTTTTCACGATGTGTGCTTGGTAATTTCTAGTTCGCAAGCATTTGTCCTGTGCAGCAAGAATAAAACCTTCGGTTTCAGCTTCTAACCCTGCACTACGTAACCACTGATGGGTACTGGGTTTGTTTATATCAGCTTGTTTGTTACGGACAGAGTATTGACCAGGAAGAGGCTTATCATGCCATCGTTTCTGAATTTGGTACATTGCATTTGCTTTTGCTTTCTTTCTTAAGTTCTTTACAGTTGCAGTTTGTGCATTAAGGTTTATTTGCAATTCTTCACGCACTTTAAATTCCCTTTTGAATTTGTTGGCTTTCTTTATTACTGAATAAAGTTTCTTAAAAAAGTAAAAATTTCTTCCGTAGTTTCCAGATATCTTTGAAGACCGATTGTTGTGGTTTTGTAAGACAGTTCTAGTTGAACTAATCCTCTGCCTCCTTCGGAGCTGGGCACATACAGACGATCACCATCAGCCTTAGGACGATGCATGCGGTGGCAAGTGAGAAGCCTTCTCGTTTTGACATCCATTCGCTTAATGTCAGCTATGGTCCAATTAAGGATGTTGAAATTGTATTGCACCACAGGAACAGCCAAAATATTTACGCCTGATATTCTGTTTTAAGAATTCAACTCGGTATTTAAGATTAGACGCACACGTCTGTAGTATTTTTCATACTTTCTCCTTTATGTGGGTATGCTGTATTCCATCTCCTTCATGACTCTATTGAGTGTGTTTCTGTAATTCTCCCTTTCTTGGGTGTTAGTTTTGCACATTTATCTAAGTGATTAAATACTTTCTTTTTTACTTTGTATCCATAGTTTTTACTGTTTAGTTCAAGCGAAAGGGGTATTAAGGACAGACAGAACAGAAGACTTATCTTGCCATCGTTTCTGCATTTGATACATTGCATTTGCTTTTGCTTTCTTAGGTTCTTTGCACTTGCAGTTTGTGCATTAAGGTTTATTTGCAATTCTTCACGCACTTTAAATTCCCTTTTGAATTTGTTGGCTTTCTTTATTACTGAATAAAGTTTCTTATTTCTTAGACACAAAAAGTAAAAAGTCTGTAGGTTTGAGCTGTGTTTATACCAGTTTCTTGCAGGTTCCTTCCTGTAAAAGTGGCATGTTTGCCATTGCAGATGTTGACCCATTCTATCAGGCCGAGTTTTATATTCAGTCGGTGCTAACACTGTGCAATCTGATACAACATGATCAATTGTTTCTGGATATTTATCACAGAATTTGCATTTGCAATCAACAATTTTTCACGATGTGAGGCACGGTGGAGTAATGGATAGCGGCTTGGATTGAGGAATCGGAGAGCCGAGTTCGAATTCCAGTCAAATCCATTCCTTTCACTTACGTGCTAATACCCTAGGGAAATGTATGAATCATCTTCTTCTCCCACCACCTATGGGTATATAGCAAGACAGGCCGGGTTCTATAGCGTTGGATGGCAACTGGTCTACCGAAGAAAGTAATGGCAAGCTACTGCGGGGAAAAATCTGCCTCGTCGGTCATGTATCGAAAGATACATGATCGCCTAAGCGTGTATCACGCATGGCACATAACTGACTGAGTGATCACAGAATACGCTTTTGAAATTAACACATTTTCTGTTATGGGTCCTTACCTATAACTACAGAATGAACTCTTCCTAACACTATGTATACTACGCCTCTCAAGAGAGAGAGACGAATCGAGTCGAGCCGATAGTAGTTCACTCCAAACCAGACTGACAGTCATACTAACACCTTCCACATCTTGTATTATTATTCCGTGTAATATATCTTCGTTATTCTACTCTTGTGTTCTTGTTGTTCTTCCTTGGTCCTAACCTGGACCATAACACATTCTCAGTGTTTTTTTGTTTTGTTTTTTGTTTTGTTTTTTGGCTTGATAATTTTCAGTTAGCAAGCATTGGTCCAGTTCAATAAAAAAAACCACTGATGGGTACGGGGTTTGTCTATATCAGCTTGTTTGCTACGGAGTATTGACCATGAAGAGGTTTATCTTGTCTTAGTTTCTACATTTGGTCCATTGCATTTACTTTTGTCTTCTTTTTAGGTTCTTTTCCGCTTCAGTAAGTCGATGATGGTTAACTTGCAATTCTTCACCTACTTGAAATTCCCTTTTGAATTTGTTGGCTTTCTTTATTACTGAATAAAGTTTCTTATTTCTTTCACGTTCTTTGACGCAGATCATCATCCAGTCTTCTGTAGTTTCCAGGTATCTTTGAAGACCGATTTTTGTCGCTTTGTACGACAGTTCTAGTTGAACTAATCCTCTGCCTCCTTTAGATCTGGGCGCATATAGACGATCAACATCGGAACGAGAACAGTCTACCACTGTAGATTAAATAAAGGGTCAATTTCGGAATTCCCTATTAGGTAACATATCAATATACACTTGATGACGGGCAGAGAACACAACGGTATTGATAACAACAACAAAGATTAGGACAATAGTCCAAATGTAAATAGTGTAAATAATGATAATTCCTCATTCCAGAAATCCAGATATAAGAAAAAGAAGTTGGTGAGAGCCGGGACCACCCATGGCCTGAAGGGATTTGGCACATAAAAGAAATTTGTATCGCTTTAGCGTGTGTCCCCACCAATCAGTTTCTGCTTTAGTGCGTATCTTATCATCACATTTGTATTCTATATTATTAAGGCATTGCCAGACCTTTTCTCGATAGGTTAAAAGACATTAAGAATGTTTTTATATATTTTTATGATTTTTTAGTCAAATTTCTTATTTTAGAATTTTTTATTTTAAATTTTTTATAATCCAACAATAAATGACATCCCTCCTTCCATTTTTACTTTTCTCCTTACATTAGATAATGTAGGAAACAAATGTGGTGATAGGACGCACTGTTCGGTAGGACGCACTGTTCGGTAGGACGCACTGTTCGGTAGGACGCACACTAATTTGATAGGTTGGATTTATATTTTTCTTGGAGAGTTAAGTTTCTATAGAAATGCTTCCATTACTTTCAGTAGCATCAGTTTTTGTTGCCAGAATCACATAATAACTTTGGGTTATGAGTTCAAATCTTGTCAGAAATTAATGTTCTGATATTTATAGTATTTGTTCTTGGGGGTCAAAGTGCGAATTGCTTCAAAATTCATGTTTTAGTAAAAAAAACAACAGGAATAAGATGAAGTAAAAACTGTTAATCAAACAATAATAATAAATCCACTGTAACAATTTCTTGATGCCACTTTTTGCAAACACTTAACAATCGATAGTGTATTTTCTGTACCCAACACCAATATCAAGGTACACCCGCCTCGCCTCACCGGTAATAGCCATAACATAATCTACTATTTATTCTGCACAATATATCCCAATAGTGGATATATTGGTGAATCTGGAAATAATTTTAGATTTCGCTTCAACAACCATAAACTAACCATACGTCAAAACAATCCTTATTCCCCCATAGATGAACATTTTAATCAACCAGGACACTCATTAGAAAACTGTAAATGTGTATTGATAGATTCTGATTTCAGTTCCACATACACACGCAAAAAAAAAAGGAAAAATACCGGATTTTAAAATTATATACATATAAACTAGGGTTAAATAAAGACTTGGGTATTTTAAATCTTTATAAATATTTCAATAGTTAAATAAAACCTGTTTGTTAGATATAGTTAAAAAAATTTTAAACAACATCTAAAATATTACTACAGTTAGATTTACGTTAGAAATATTCAAACACAGTTGCATTCCATATCACGTGACGTCCGCGTCTCACGACGGACGCTACTTAATGTAAACAAACTTCTGAAAACAGCCATTTCTGAAGAAAGATCGGGGCCGATCTGAAATATCAAATATATATATATATAAAAATATAAATAAATACCTTCACAAAAACATTCAATTTTTTTTTAATTTGCAACTTTTCAGTTGTTTTTTATATATATATATATATATATATATATATATATATATATATATATATATATATATATATATATATATATATATATATATAAAAGTGAACACTCAGAGGCGACAGGCTCTTTCATGCTAGGCGCAATCGTCAGGCGGCCTGACGTTTGCGCCTAGCATGAAACAGCCTGTCGCCTCTGAGTGTTCACTTCAATGTTCACTTTTATATTTGCATACGCTCTATCTCTGATATTGAGCACTTTTTCCCATAAACATAGCACACATTCAAACTATATTTCTTCATACACACACACACACACACACACACACATACATACATATATACATATATATATATATATATATATATATATGTTGTAATGGATAATGATTCGGAATTGTTTGTCGGAGAGCCGAGTACCGATTTCAGTGGGGTCCGTTATATATATATATATATATATATATAACGAACCCAATATATATATATATATAACGAACCCAACTGAAATCGGTACTCGGCTCTCCGACAAACAATTCCGAATCATTATCCATTACAACACCCGCACCTGGTATTCCCAAGCGGTCACTCATCAAGCTGCTGACCAGAGTCGATGTTGCTTAACTTCGGTGATCGTTACCAAAGTGGTAAATGATTCATAACCCACAAGCCCGCGTAATCGTATTTGAACTCAAGGCGGCACCGGTTCAGATATGACAGCAATCGGCCTTCTTTGGTCTCTGTTCTGGCTCTTGTAAAGATAAAGCATGGCATTAGAAATAACGGTACTTACTGGAGTGGTACAAGGAATTTGATGTCTGGAGTGAGTTTTAGTCGAAATAAACTTTCGAAGCAAAGGGTTTAAGGACCCGCACTGCGATGATGAAAGTCATTGACTTGATATTGGATGTATTCCCCATCGACCTGTGAGAGCCAGTTCAGCGGAGAGATTTTGGAACCGTGTTAAATATATATATATATATATATATATATATATATATATATATATATATATATATATATATATATATATATATATACTTGTCGACAACACTAATATAATAGCATCATCCACATACAAAAAAAGGCTAAAAATAATGGAAGCCTTATTAATAAAAATAAAAAAACAACACTTAATAATATTAACTTTGAACATGGACATAATATCTTGACCGTGTTTTGAAACAAAAAATGAAACATTTTTATAAAACATACATATAACAAACTATTTTTAATTCTAACAGTTAAAATGTAATCCTTGAAAATGGCTAAATGTATAGCCGAAAGCGCTCGGATAAAAGGAACATTCGGACAGTTTTTATATAATTTATCATCCGAAAAGAAAAATATTATTAGCTCGCATGAGAAATTGTATAAAAAAAACTAAATAAAAACACCTTATCAGTGTTTTTAATGAAATGTGCATGAAAGGATTGCTGCCTAAATACACAAATATATATATATATATATATATATATATATATATATAGAGAGAGAGAGAGAGAGAGAGAGAGAGAGAGAGAGAGAGACAGATAGACAGACAGACAGACAGACAGACAGAGACAGAGACAGAAAGAGAGACAGAAAGAGAGACAGAGAGAGAAAAAGAGAGAGATAAATATAGAGATAGATTATGATAAATTATGGATTTAAGGTATGTTATATTTATGAGTAAAAGTGTTCGCTATCAGGATGGAAGATTGTGTTCAAGTAAGAAACAAGACTGTCGCGACTCGATGTTCTCCTCAGTCTGCATTTGATATATACTTCCTGGTTCTATAACATTTAAACATTTCTAGTTTATACGAATCTCTATTAGATGCTACTGCATATATATATATATATATATATATATATATATATATATATATATATATATATATATATATATTTTATTTATTTATTATAATTTTATCATATAGACAAAACCATTTTACTCACTACAAAGATGCAACTTGGTTTCAGTGCATTTCAACTGCACTTCGACGGGTGAGAGTCGAAAATGGTTATGAACAATCCTGCTCGTAGGCAAGCCGGATGAGAAACGTCACTTCCTTTTTTCCATTTGTTCGAGAAGAAAAATATACATAAAAAAAATTTATGTATATTTTATGAAGAAAAATATACTGTATATATATATAAATATGTATTTTTTTAAATTTCGTTACACAGTAATAACCATGTTTCAAAAATGGAAGCTAAAAGCTTCGAATTTAATTTTGTAATCAAATTAAAAACATTAGTTCCATTTCATCCTCAAGCAAATTTTGGAGCAACTTATGTTTTAAATTTACTGAGTTTTAACTGCAAGGGAAATTCACAATTTACGGTTACCAAGGATACAGAGAAATCCACTCATCCAGACAAGGGGTGGTAGCGTGTTCATTTTTATTAACTTTTGTTGTATCAGTTATTTGTTAGGTTCGAAAAAGGGGTTGAGTTTAGGTATGGGTCGGGATGTATTTTTAACGAATTCTGACATCCGTTAAATGCATGTCGTCTGCGGTTTTGTTTTTTTGGTTTTTTAATTTTATTGTTAACGGCAAAAATTCTTTCGGCATTTTTTCTATTTGTATACTTAAGGATTTTTAAGGGATGTTTAGGTTAGAATACGTTTTATTTAACTAGAATTTTAAAATATTTTCACTTTTAATTTTTAACAGACTATATTTCTTTTTAAAACAAGTAAATGTAATCGAATTACTTACAGTATATAAAATTATTTTTACATATCAAATATAAGTATGTATATTACCAGGTCACTTTTTTTTTTTAATTTATTTTTTAAAATATTATTTAAGGAATTAATGCTCTGTAAATTTACATTGAGCACTATTTTGTAAAAAATAAAAATATCAATAAGAACACCGGATTATATATCTTACTGTTCTTTCTTTTTATTTAAATATACATGTATATATATATATAAGCTTGCTAACCATCACGCTACGTCGAAGTGTCCATCCTCATGTGGATAGTGATTTTCCAAGCGTAGATTAGATGTGGCACAAGGCCGAAAGTATGGGGCACTCACTGAGGATCGAACTCACTATTCAGTCGTAATTGTTCTCGCGAGACAAGCTTGCTAACTATCACACCGCCTCGTGGTGTCCTACCCTTATTGCATATATAGTAAAATCGAAAAAAAATTTAGGTTTGGGATCGACCTTTTTCAAGAACTAAAACAAATTAATGCTTTTTCGTTATTTTTAAACAAAAGTTCATCAATTCATGACAGAGTTACATAGTGCGAAAAAAGTCATAAACCTAATGAATATGTATGTAAATTTACTGTGGGAGATTCAGAAATCAGTACACTTTCTATACATTTGCACCTTAGTAAATTAATTACTCTTTTAATTATAACTGTATTCATTATGTCGAAATTATAATTAAAGCATATAATGTGTTGTTTTGTAAAATATCTTTCTTGTGTTCATATATTCTTTTATTTAAATTCCTACAAGTCTCACCGATGTATTTCTCGTGGCATATTTTACAGTCTATTGTGTATCAAGTTCTACATTGTTATTATTTATATTATTTACTACCAATAAGAACATTTAGTCAGATGAAGGCTTTTTGAAGGACGAAACGCGTTTCATATTTTTTTTATTTTGCCATTCAATTACCCACCATTAGTCTGATATATCATATTTCTCGTACATTGTCTGCTAATAAGAAAACTGTTTCTCTGTGTTGTGCTAGACAATTTTTCTTGCCAGAATCTATCTTACACATTTATAAGTCTACCATTCGTCCATGCATTGAAGAATCTTCAATTTTATTGGTCCTGACCTGACATCTTGACCTCAGTCACTTACCCCATCCCCCCCCCCCGTAATATAGCTTCTCTGTGCCTTTTTCTATAAATATTTTCATGGGGACTGTTCTCTTGTGCTTTCGACTATGGTACGTAGACTTTATGAATTTAAGCGTGCTACTAGATTGACCCGGAGGTCTCATCATCTTACAGTTGAAATGGCTAGATGTAACTGTAAGTTCTATGCTAACAGTTTCTTCTCTGACACTTCTCTCTTGTGGAACTCTCTTCCAGTTTCTTACTTTCCAGTCAAATATGATCTTCAAAAGTTCAATTGACGCAGTGTCAATTGTTATCTTCCGTCTTTTTAATTCCTGTGCTTTTATTGTTCTCTCCTTAATAATGATGCTTCTTTTTCTCGTATTCTCTCATACTCAGAACAACTTGCGACTGAGTGGCTTTATTGCCTTGGATGGGGTGAAATGATTAAAAAATGCATTATTATTATTATTATTCAGAACATTTAGTCAGATGACATCTCCTTGATTACTCTTCTGTTGTTATAATATTATTAAGATAAATTTCCCCTTTTTTCTTATCCTTTCACTTTCGGTAACCCCTTGTGACTTAATGGCTTTACTGTCTAGCATGGGTGTAAATATTTAATACACATATATATATATATATTTCTGTTCTTTCACTGTTCTGTGGCCTTAATAATGTTTCTTTTCTTAGATTTTCCCACACTCTTGCGTCTTAGTGGCTTTATTGTCTTGCTTTGGGTGAAATGTTGAAAAGAAATTATATATTAAGGACGTTTAGACGAAGTTCTTTTGAAGAATGAGACAGGTTACATAGATTTTTTACATTTTGTCATTCAATTACCCACCATTAGCCTGATATAAAGAGTTTAAATATCATATTTCTTGTACACTGTTTCAAGTACTGCAATAATAATTGTTATATGACTCACCGTTAAGAGAGCGTGCTGAAAAGTTCTCGGCTCAATTGACTGAAAGGATTAAACGGTAGCTCCAATTGTTTGTTAGATTTTGAGGAACTGGCCGAGCTGGGAACTTTTCGGATCCCACCCCTTTCTTCGTGCTCATCATTTATTTTCCTTCCTGTCTTTTTCACTTCTGTTAATTTCGGTCTGTCATGCAGCAGAGAAGACCATTCCCCCTCTTCCCAAATATTACGTCTTCTTAATAGTCCTATATACGACATTAAACTACATCCGATAGCAAGACCTCTGATCGAGAAGACCGAAGCTTTTGAGCGGCCTGGAACAACCTCTTAATTGCTGTTGGTATTGGAGGTGCTAGCACCTGTTAGTGTCCCATCTATGGGTAAATAGTGAATCCGCATCCCCAAACAAAAACAAAATATTGTGAAAATATAAAAATACCTTTTTATAGTAAAAAATACCACCAATACATAAATACCCCCTCTGTTCCGAAATAGTTGTTCCATAGCCAGAAATCTCATGTGGAATATACTAATTCTTAGTCAAATTGTTTGACGTTTACATTAACAGGTTAGCATTGATGTTCCTGAAGTATTTATATTAGCTTATTCAGGTAGAATAATTTGAAGCGCAAATTATATCACTTTTTCACCACATTAAAATTGTATTTTTTCAGACCACCCGCTGGCAAGAGATTATGATGGGAGAAGAGAAGCCAATTGGCAGAAATGCTAAACGAAATTACAAGAAGCACGAATTGACAAATAATGAACGTAGTGCTGTGTTGCAAGCACTGCTGAAAAGATCCACAGATCGTGTCCTGAAGCGTGGTGCAATAAAACAGGTTGCAGATTAATTAAACGTAGCTGCAGAACGTCTGGGTTTGCAAATTGAATTAGTTTGCCAGCCTCCAAATAATCCTGATCTCAATGTCCTTGATCTGGGTTATTTTAATGCAATTCAATCAATTCAGCACCAGCAAGCTTCAAATAATGTTGACCAGCTTATTGAAGCAGTGGAAGAAAGCTTCAATAAACTTCAGAAGTAGAAGCTTCACAATACTTTTCTAAGTTTGCAGTTAGCAATGGAAGAAGTTATTTTAGTTGACGGCGATAACAACGATAAACTCCGGCACATGTCTAAAGAGAAGCTTGAAAGAGAAGGAAAACTTGAAGTATCCATTTCTATTTCTGGCGAGTTGC
The DNA here is from genome assembly GCA_964036315.1 of Acanthosepion esculentum. Lineage (NCBI taxonomy): Eukaryota > Metazoa > Mollusca > Cephalopoda > Sepiida > Sepiidae > Acanthosepion > Acanthosepion esculentum. The sequence continues at coordinate 54,946,878 of OZ038501.1, forward strand.
AACAAAACCTTCCCCAGTTATTTTTGTTATTAATTTAACTATTTATGTATATCAATTTCGATATATTTCACACTTATTTATATGACAATTCATTGATATTACTCATTAACTGTTGAGTATGGGAATAAATGATATTTTTTGTTCTTTTTGGTGTCTTTTTATCTACTGGAACAATTATTTTGGAACAACATGAAGATTTTTTTGGTACAACTATTTCGGAACGGAGGAAGTATAAATATATAATATTTATTTATAGTAAAATTACCAACAATACATTTTATAGGAAAATGACCAGCAATACATTTGATCCGTAGTTCAGACCATAAAATTGTGCTTATATATTTATATTTTGACATTAAATAAGCCATACAGATGCTGATGTGCCGCTAAACAAAATCAACCTACCAACCAAAATCTTTTTAAATCTTTCTTCTTGATTATACAAAATATTTCAAATATAATCGACAGGCAAAACAAACTGATTTTAAAAGATTGTAAATATTTATTTTATTAATTTCTATTTAACTATTTCCCTCTGGGTATTCGTGTGTATGTATGCATTTACGTGTGTGTGTGTGTGTGTGTGTGTGTGTGTGTGTGTGTGTGTGTGCGTGTGTGCGTGTGTGTGTGTGTGTGTGTGTGTGTGTGTGTGTGTGTTTGGGTGTTTGCGTATGCGTGTGTGAATATATCTCATTTACATTTATTTATTTCAAGTTTATCACAAAAATAAAGAACCGAAACGTAACGAAAAGAAAGAAAGAAAGAAACACGCGAACAAACAAACAAACATAGAAACACAAGAAAAAAAAGCAAACATCAGGGGAAAGAAAGCAAGAAGCAAATAAACAAAGGAATAGAAAGAAAGACAGAAAAAGAAGAAAATAATCAAAGAAACATAGAAACGAAAGAAAGAAACAAACAAACAAGACAAACAAACAAGACAAACAAAAGAAAGAAACAAACAAGACAAACAAACGTAGAAACGAAAGAAACAAACAAACAAACAAGGCAAACAAAAATAGAAACGAAAGAAAGAAACAAACAAACAAGGCAAACAAACGTAGAGACGAAAGAATCAGACAAGGAAGCGAACAAGCGAAAGAAACAAGCAAACAAACAAAAACGAAAACAAGGGAAACAAACAAACATGAACACAAGAGAAACAGACAAAGAAACGAACAAAATAAAGAAACAAGCATACAAAGAAACAAAATAACATGGGGAACAAACAAGGAAAGTAACAAAAGAAAACAAGGGAAAGAAACAAAGCAAACAAGCAAGAGAAACAAACAAGCATGCAAAGAAACAAAAAACATGAGAAAGAAAGAAGCAACAAACAATGGTTAAACGGAAGAAAGAAAGAAAGAAAGAAAGTAAGAAAATAAGAAAGAAAGAAACAAACAAACAAAGATAGACGAAAAGACGGAAAGAAGAAAAAACGGAAATAAAATGGTTAAACAGAAGAAAGAAAAAAGTAAGAAAGAAAAAAGTAAGAAACAAAGAAACAAAGAAATAAAGAAAGACGGAAAGAAAGATGGTTAAACAGAAGAAAGAAAGAAAGAAAGAAAGAAACAAACAAACAAACAAACAAACAAATAAACAAACAAACAAAGACGGAAAGAAAGATGGTTAAACAGAAGAAAGAAAGAAAGAAACAAACAAACAAACAAACAAATAAACAAACAAACAAAGACGGAAAGAAAGATGGTTAAACAGAAAAAGAAAGAAAGAAGGAAGGAAAGAAAGAAAAAAGAAAGAAAGAGCGAAACAAACAAAGAAAGAAACAAAGAAAGAAAGAAAGACGGAAAAAAAGATGGTTAAACAGAAGAAAGTGAAGAGAAAACAATTGCACACTCTTCCTCTCTCTCTCTCTCTTTCCCGCATGTTGTGTATCTGAGCACATGCACAAAGTCAAGTGTCTCCACATCTTGCCTTTGCCGCTGACACAATCTTTTTTGTGTGTCTGTCTGATAAGTGTCATGTCAGATTATCAAAATATATATGAAATACCTGAAATGCAACAACCTCTTCCTTCCGGCAGAAAGCCGCCTTCACAAAGTTTGTTCAGCGTCTGGAGAAGTGATTAATGTAAATAACAGATAACATCACTTGTCTGGATTGGGAAGGAAACACTTGAAGTTCTCCAGAAGGAACAGCACATTATCCATCTTTCAATTGGTAGTCGATAGTTTTCAATAGGAAAACAGTAGCTTTCATTTAAAATAGAACACAGAACAAACTTATAAACCAGCCGTAAGGGTTGCTAAGAATAGGGGTCCTGGATTTAGATCGTGGAGTGGGGGGGGAGCATTTAGTTTTAACAAAATACATATTAAGAAAGCAAGAAAAAGACAGCTATATAAAAATACGCTGAGATAGATAGATAGATAGATAGATAGATAGATAGATAGATAGATAGATATGAACAGACTGGGATAGATAGATAGATAGATAGATAGATAGATAGATAGATAGATAGATAGATAGATAGATAATTAGGTAAGGTTCCCTGTTTTTTAGAAAGTCATCATCGCACTCTATCTGAAAGCTGGGGTTTGATGCGATAAATACTGACATCAAAAGTTAGATTCATAGCTTGTATCAATTTTTGAGCATTTAGTTTTAAAGATCGTCTGAAAAATGTACAGAAATGCTTAATTATCGCAGGTTTTTGCGTACAAACGGACTTCAAAATTTTACTATTTCAAGAATAAATCCAAATAAAATTAATATTTTTTGTTTTAAACGGAAAATATATTCAAATTAAATTTTGATTATGAATCACCACAAGCAAAATATGCAATATTTTCTGTATTCGATAAGTAAAAACGATGTAAAAACATTGTTAAAATTACAAAAAAAACTACTTAATGAATAAGATTTGTTAGGTCATTTGTTAATAAAAACAAAATTTAGGTAAAAATGTATATATAACCACAATACTTCTGGGTACAAATTATAAGAGAAAATGTTTTAAATTTGCATTGTTGATTGAAAATCACACTAAAATTACTGCAATATATAATATATTACATCATAATATATCGAAATCGTTTAATATAATTTCCCTTTGAAGTAAACTAGGGTCTTATTTGATAGCATAATGATTTCGTAATAATATGCTTGTGCCATACAAAAATTGTGTCCATATACAATTTATAAAGCTTCAGTAAATAAATGAAATTTCAATGCTACCGAGTATAATTTCATCTTTAAAACTCGTTTCCTAAAAAAAAAAGCGGTAATAATTTTGAAAAAATATAGTGTCATTATTTATCATATCAAGCCCCAGCTTACAAAATGAGTGCAATAACACGGCTCCAAAAGAAACGAAGATAGATAGATAGATAGATAATGAACAGGCGAAGATAGATAGATAGATAGATAGATAGATAGATAGATAGATAGATAGTAACTTATTATGAGACCAATGGTACCCTTCGACGTGCTGCAATGGTTAGCAAGCTGGTCTCGCCAGATCAATTTCTGAATAGTGAGTTCGTTCCTCGCTCGATGCCTCATACTTTCCTCCTTTCATGTATATATTAATAAACCACTTTAAGTATTTGAACTTGCAAACTTGGAGCACGTTGGCACGAATTATTCCATGCCACAAGAAATTTTATTTCAAAATAATCCAAAGTCTTTTGGCAATATTCCAGCATTAGATAAAATACATTCACCCATCACTGCGGCGCTCTGATGGGTAAATGTATGAAAAGACATTTATAGAGACATTTGTTGACCCGAAGAGGCAACAATATCAATGTAGAAAAAAAAAAGAAGAATGTCTTGTTTTTGTGACTACCGGCAGACTTACTTGTATCTTGAGTCACTTTCCAAAGAACTGGGTCGAAAGCTGAACGTTATTTTTTATCTTTTACAACAAACAAACAAAAAAAACTTTATATTTTAACTGAGGTAATGGCATAACTATAACCGAATCGTTCTAAGCCTCAAAGTAAAGGTCATCTGAATTGTGTCAACATAAGAAACAAATTCTTTAGCATCCACAGAAGAAAGTTCACTTTTTCTTTTCTTTTCTTTTTTTTTTTTTTGATTTGGGGAAACTATTTTTTGGAAGACTATTTCGGAATTTTACTTAAAACATAAATTCCACCCACCAACAAAAAAAAAAAAAGTAAGCAAAAAATAATTCTAATAAAAGCAGAAGGTTTTCCATGATGATATCCAATGTCGTGTGTCCAAGATATCTTATTCCACTGATGCCACCCGTTTCTTTACGAGTATCGCTATCATTTTGTTATTTTCCTCTCGCAACTCCGACGAAGTAAGATACGGAAATTGTTTTAAAATAAGTAATAAAATAAGTGTTATGGGAACTTACCTGTAACGACGATGAACTCTTCCTGACACTATAAAAGACTACGCCTCTCAAGAGAGACGATAGAATGAAGTGTAACGATTCGAGACAGAGCGAGTCGAGACAATAGTAGTTCACTCCAAACCAAACTGACAGTCATACTAACACCTTCAACGTCTTGTATTATTATTCTGTTTTAATATATCTTTGTTATTTCTACTCTTGTGTTCGTGTTGCTCTTCCTTGGTCCTAACCTTGGACCATAACAGTGGTGCGAGGATATTGGCCCATAACAATAAGTATTGGAAGAGACCAAGCGTAAAATCTCCGACTCTATGTCAGTGGCTTCGGATGACAACATGGGGCTATCGTTTCTAGTTAAATTTGGGA
>OZ038501.1:54956591-54958556 GCA_964036315.1 Acanthosepion esculentum
TGGGAAGGAGCCTTGGGTTATAATGCTGAGAATACCATGAACCGAACATATAATGACAAAGTTTTAGAAAAGTTGAAAACAAATAAAACGCGTGGAGAGAGAGGGGTGGAGAAAAAGAAAAGAAAGAACTTAACGTCAGGGAGGCATATAATAAGGAAAGAGTGCTTTAAAAATTTGATACCCACAGGACAGTTTGAAGGCCAGAGGGACAATGAAAAACCATGCATAAGCTACTGTTGTAGCATACCTAAGGACGATAAAGGCTATGTCCCCATTTGCATGAATACGGTAGTAAATACTGTATGTTGGTCTGAAGTTGGAGATTCATCTCCAGCTGTCCTGGTCAAACTCTCTGCATCCGAGCAAAGAGGATCCCCAGACGAGGCTATGTCGAAGGGCAGAGTCTCGTCTCGGAGACAGCTACCCGACCCCGTTTCATACTGGGTTTACAGGGGTTTTTTTTTGGAGAGCCTACGGGCTCGAATGCCCCACATTAAAATTCGGCCGTGTGCCACATCTGACCGCGTGGGGCGGTTGGTAGATATCCTGCAGTTGGAGATTCATGGTAGACTTCACTTTTTTTTTTTTTTTAAGCGCATCACCCCAAGCAAGGCCGGTGGCCACTATCACGCATGGGGTTACAGAAGGGTTGGAGGAAGAGCAGATACGAGTGGTAAAGGAAGGGATGTGGAGAAAGAGAAGGACGGAGGGTCGATCAAGGCAGGGGGGGGTATGGAAGATATAGAGCGAGAGCAGATAGGAATGAAAGATGTCAGGAAGTGGAGAAGGGAAGTGGATAGATCAAGGCAATTAGAGATGACGATTGACGCTACACTTAAACCGTTGGAGATTGCATCTGTCAGGGAAACAGTAATAGGGAAGGGAGTTCCATAGGCGAGATGTGCGAGACATGAAGCTATTGGAGTAGAAAAGACGTCTACATCTAACAGTTTCAACGGTGAAGGGGTGGGAACGGGATGCCAGCCTCTTAGGACGCTTAAATTCACGAGGCTTAGGGACAAGCGAAAGCAACTCCTCGGAGCAATTACCGGGGAAGTACTTGTAGAAAAGGCAGAGCGATGCAACATCGCGTCTGTGAGAGAGCGACTGCAGACGAGACGACAGATCAGGGCCAATCACATTGCATATCCGTCTCTGGATCTTATCAAGAACCCTGAGGCAACACGCAGGGACCCCAGACCATAAATGGCAGCAATACTCCATGCAAGGTCGAATGGTAGACTTATAGACTTGGAGGATCGATTCCGGGGAGAAGAATTTCCTGGCTCGGCACAGGGAACCAACTTTTCTTGCGGTGGATGATGCAATTGACTCGATGAATTTGTTCCATCTCAGATCAGCGGACAGCGTGAGACCGAGCAGCCGCAGAGAGGAGCTCTCGAGAAGTTGGTCCTCAGACATTCTGATGGGATGCAGGGATCGGTCCTTGTGGTGGTTAATGGAGAGCAGTTTTGTTTTAGAGGCGTTAAAGTTGACCATCCATTTCTCTCCCCAGTCCACAACCGATTGGAGGTCTTTTTCAATTTGAGCTGCCAGGTTAATTTTGTCCGCCTCATTAGATTTGTGCTTGAGGCAGGAGTAAATAGTAGTGTCGTCAGCGTAGATACCGACTTGGGAGTCTATGGCGTCAGGAAGGTCGTTTATAAATATGAGGAACAGAGTAGGGCCAAGGCTTGACTCAATTCTAGTAGTTGACTGCTTCTACGCGCGGCTGGCGAATCTTATATGTGTTTTTCGTGTCCTAAGTATTATCGGTCATTACCAACCTTCGTGTGATTATTCTATTCAGTAACCTTCCCTGGGTTACAACACCTACCGAACGCGTTTGAGTAAATGGATGGCGGAAACACGTTTCGAAGAGATAACACAAAGACAAAATTTGTTAAGAGCTACAATGAAACATGAACGCCAACCACCCGAAGGGACATGGAACGAGGAGAAGAA
>OZ038501.1:54961256-55128756 GCA_964036315.1 Acanthosepion esculentum
GTTTTCGAATCCATTTTTAAAGACCGAATGAATCTAAATAGCTTCATAGCCCGTCTTCACGTTCATATAGCAGTCTAGAGATATCCAATTATTATTTTTTTTACGTAAGAGCATCGAATTCACGAAACATCAGGTAGACACCGTTCAAATTAAAGAAATCTGACGACACAAGTAGCCATTTTGCTGTGGTGCCGTGCTTAAAAAAAACACGGCTCCGTTTGTCACATGCTCTTTTACTTTCAAATTCCTCCGCGAAGTACAAAACAGTAGAACAAATAAAGCGTTGAACATAGAGAGAAGATGAAAAAGTAAACGAGCCTTCGCGCATTGAACCGATCTGGTCTTCTCCTCCTCACGCTTCCAGTTGAAATCTGGTGTTTATATTAAAAGTTCTTTTGTCTTAGCGACGGAAAACATAATATCAGTCAGTAAGTTGAGCACAAGAAGTGTCACTTAGGAATGTACTTTCGCAGACGACAACATTCTAATAAAAGCCAGTTAGACGGAACCTCTCACTTATCACCGTTCGTGCACACAGCTAGTCCGCCAAGTAAAGTAGACCGACTGTGTAACGAGGGCAGTGGGAATCGGGATCCCAAATGTATTTTGTTCGGCGGAAGATTGGAGTCGTGTCGGGCAGCATCTCTGGGGGCGGTGAAGAAGAAGAAGAAGAAGAAGAAGAAGAAGAAGAAGAAGAAGAAGAAGAAGAAGAAGAAGAAGAAGAAGAAGAAGATGGATGGATGAAAGGAGGAAGAACAGAAATAAAAACATGAAGGATGTTGCGAAAAATAAAAGATGAAGAAGAGGTATAGAGGATGGGGGAATAGAAGAAGAAGAAGAAGAAGAAGAAGAAGAAGAAGAAGAAGAAGAAGAAGAAGAAGAAGAAGAAGAAGTTTGAATGAAAGGAGAAAAGGTAGACAAAATGAAGAAAGAATGCTGAAATAAAAGAGGAAAAGAAGACATAGAAGGTGGAGGAATTGAAGAAGAAGAAGAAGAAGAAGAAGAAGAAGAAGAAGAAGAAGAAGAAGAAGAAGAATGAATGAATGAATGAATGAATGAAAGGAGAAATAGAAAAATCATGAAAAATAAGAAAGAGAAGAAGAATGAATGAATGAATGAATGAAAGGAGAAATAATAGAAAAATCATGAAGAAGAAGAAGAAGAATGAATGAATGAATGAAAGGAGAAATAATAGAAAAATCATGAAAAAGAAGAAGAAGAATGAATGAATGAATGAATCAATGAGTGAATGAAAGGAGAAATAATAGAAAAATCATGAAAAAGTAGATGAAGGAGAATAAGAATGAATGAATGAATGAGTGAATGAAAGGAGAAATAATAGAAAAATCATGAAGAAGAAGAAGAATGAATGAATGAATGAATGAATGAATGAAAAGAGAAATAATAGAAAAATCATGAAAAAGTAAATGAAGGAGAATAAGAATGAATGAATGAATGAGTGAATGAAAGGAGAAATAATAGAAAAATCATGAAAAAGAAGAAGAAGAAGAATGAATGAATGAATGAAAGGAGAAATAATAGAAAAATCATGAAAAAGTAAATGAAGGAGAATAAGAATGAATGAATGAATGAGTGAATGAAAGGAGAAATAATAGAAAAATCATGGAGAAGAAGAAGAAGAAGAAGAAGAAAGTTTTTTTCCACTTGTTTTATCCCGTCAAATTGCCAATGACGAGATGCCTCTGCCGTCTGGGAATAATTCAAATTGTCGTTTTTCCCGTGATAGTGCAATCGGCAGAAATGTAGGACGTGAAAAAGTTGTGCGCATTTAAACACTGGGGAGTTTAATTACTTCAGATCGTTTTCTTTACAATAATGTAGTGAGATTGGATAACTGTGAAAATTCGTGTTCCTCTCAAAACGTAGCAGGCAATTCACTAGTCTGTTTTTCTTTTCTTACCAAACGCCCGTCATATTCAGTTTTTACAACTGCATCGCACATTGTGTGTGAGTAATTGGCAATACACAAACCTCTTTTCTCATCTTGACTGTTATAAAACAGAACGAAAGTGTAAAGGGCTACATTTAGAGGTAATTACTGAGTTAATTATGAGTGATATAGGAACATATATATATATATATATATATATATATATATATATATATATATATAAAATTTGTGTATTTAGGCAGCAATTCTTCTTTCATGCACATTTCATTGAATACGACAGACAAGGTACTTTTATTTAGTTTTTTATACAATTTCTCATGCGATCTAATAATGTTTATCATTTCCGATGATAAATTATATAAAAACTGTCAAAATGTTCTTTTCTTCCGAGCGCTTTCGGCTATACATTTAGCTATTTTCAAAGATGAAACATTTTAACTGTTAAATAAGAAATAGTTTGTTGCATGTATATATTTATATAATGTTTTCATTTTTCAAAACACGGTCAAGATATTCTGTCCATGTTCATAGTTGATATTATTAAGTTTTGTTTTTTTATTTTTATTAATAAGGTTTCCATTACTTTTAGCCTTTTTTTGCATGTAGATGATGCTATTATATCTGTGTTGTCAACAAGTATGTTACAAATAGTGCCCGGTAAGTCTCCATGAATATTTAAATGAGATCTATGAGAGCTGTGGTCAGAAAGGTGTAGAGTGAGTATGCGTGTCAAACATACAAAATTCAAAATATTCTCACTTGTAATATTTGAACTTTAGCGTTGCGATTTGCACGCTCCAACACTACATAGTCGTTAATAAATAGCTCATTCTTAAAAACATCTTTCGGTCGGAAAAACACATTTATTTCGTCTTTCAGTTTTGATTCAGTTCGTGAAGCATTTGAAAGTACTAACTGAATTAAAAAATACATATCCATTTTATACATAAGGATCTCATCATCCAGTGGATTATTAGTAGTATAATGCTTATAATTATGTCTACTAGCGAAGGGATTTCGCCAATAATTGCATTAATATTGCAAATTGATTCAAGGTATGATTAACTCTTTGTAATATATATATATATATATATATATATATATATATATATATATATATATATATGAAGAAATATAGTCTTAAAGTGTGCTATATTTATGGGATAAAGTGCCTAATATCAGAGATAGAGCGTGTGTAAATATAAAAGTGAACATAGAAGTCAACACTTAGAGGCGCCAGTCTGTTTCATGCTAGATGCAATCGTCACTATATGCATCTAGCATGAAACAGACTGTCGCCTCTAAGTGTTGACTTCTCTGTTCACTTTTATATATATATATATATATATATATATATATATATATATATATATATATATATATATATATATATAAATTTATATATATATATATATAAATCAATAAAAAACAGTAAAAAATAAAACTAATTATATACTATACTAAATTTAACATAACCAACTTAATCATACGCAATAACTGCTCCGTCAACTAGTGTTTTGGAATAAAATAGCATCTTAAATGTCCTTTGGGAGATTGTATCTCTGGCAAAATAGTAACTACATATATTGGCGTGACGACCACAACATTATCAAGACGTTTTACACTTCATTTATCGGATTCGAGTTCTATTCCACAACAGCTAAAAGCACATTCCTTTCCATCGTCACTATACAAGAAAATATTTATTGACAACAATATATTACACAAGGAAAATAATAAACAAAATTCTTGACGGCCTCTATATCAAAATCAACAAACACTCAATAAAATTTATTGCGAATATAGCAACCACATATTAAAGTGCATATAACATTTATATGCTAATGCCATTGTACATTTCTACCAAGTCTCAGTGTCTGATCCCTTATATTGAAACACTTGTTTTGCAAAAAAAATCCATAATTACAATGCAAATCACCATCACAAAGGAATGCAGATTTTATCGCAGTTACAATAACTTTGTCTTTGCCATTTACCCCTGAAGATGATCTTAGTAAAGATCGAAAGTATTTGGATTTTAAAAAAAAATACGGTGCCTTCCTTCGTGGATTAGAAACAGAAAGATAAACATTACTAAGGATTGAGAACAAAAGAAGAGTAATCAGGAGGACAGTAGATAGCGATTGACACTGCATTTAAAATTTTGAAGAAAGCTGGCTGGAAAGCATGGAGCCGGGAAGGGGTTCCACAAGCGAGAAGTGTGAGAAAAGAAACTGATAGCATAGAACTTAAGGTTATATCTAGCCAGATCAACTGTAAATTGATGAGACCTCGTCGCCAATCTAGTACTGCGCTTAAATTCTTAAAGTCTAGCTACTATGGCAAAGAGGTCATACGAATAATTACCAAGAAAGCATTTATTTTTTTAAAAAATGCATAGGGAGGCAACTTTACGGCGGTGGGTAAATGACTGAAACCGAGATGCCAGATCAGGACCAATGATATTGCAGATTCTCTGGAGTTTATCAGGGATCTCTAGATATATACCACTAAGCATGGACAAATGGTAAACTTAAATTCAGTATATTCGGCATATACTGATCGAGCAGCCAGTGCTACTGTCTTTGAAATTTATAAAATCTTTTTAAAAAATAGGTTTCTCAAGTCCAGTAGCTTTTATTACTCTTTCCGGTATTAATGGGGGTTTCTTTTTTAATTTTTCTTTGACGTAGTGTGGAACGATGACATCTTGATTATGTTTCTATTCACTTCGACTTACATTTTAGTTGCTGCTAAAGTGATGTGGTTTCTTTTATTTGGTAAAGATTTGTTTGAGGTTGTGTGGGTGGTGTGATGGATAAGCGACTTGGAATAATAAAAAAAAACAGAGTTCGAATTCCAGTCGAGTTCCTTACATTCATTCACGCGGAATTAATTTAAGCAAAGGTATGACCTCATCATTTCTCCCAGGTTTACGGCCATATCACGTTAAAACAACGATTCTCGTATGGTCTCCAAAGTTAAGGAACGTCGAGTTCGGGCAGTATCAAGATATGTGACTGCTCGTGAATACCAGGTGCTGTAAACTTAAATGTTCAGCTGGTGTATTGGATAACGGCTCAGAATTGTAAACCAAAGATTATACTTGCATTAATGAAAAATAGTTTGACCAAATACCACCACTATATATATATATATATATATATATATATATATATATATTAATGCATGTTTCATTAAATAATATAGACAAGTTTTGTCTATTTTAAGCAAATTACTTTCATATCGTCTGATAAGCTTAATAACATTATCCTTGAAAGACGAAAGAAAATAACCATATTGATACATATTTTTTAATCCTATCTAAGCTTTCGTTTTATATAAGCCATCATCAAAGATGACAATTACATTACAATAAATTAAACAATACACAGACATAGCAACAATGATAGTCTGTTTTGTTTGCATGAAAGATTTCCAAGCAACAACAAACTCGTGCATACGAGACGCTGGAAGCGAAAATCGCACCACGGCCCAAAAGCTTAGATAGGATTAAAAAAACATATGGTGATTTTCTTTCGTCTTTCAATGATGAGGTTATTAAGCTTATCAGACGATATGAAAGGAATTTGCTTAAAATAAATAGACAAAACTTGTCTATATTATTTAATGAAACACGCATTAATGAAAAAATGCTGCCGAAAGAGACACTATGAACATAAAGAGCCATACTAGAATAGGTTTGGTTTTCTTCTCTCTCTTTTTTTTTTGTTATTGAATAAATATGTATTAACCCCTCCCGTTGTTGAGTTACTGTTTCTTCTTATTATTTTATTTATTTATTTATTTTAGTCACATGGTCATGTTTTTATGTTGTAGGCTATTTATATTCTGTTCTAATGATACCTCTTTGGCCAGCGTACCCTGACGATCCGCGTAGGTGAAAGCTAGGTGGGTTTGCCTGGCTCTTTAGATTCATGGTTAGATTTGCTCTACTTAGTGCATTGAGCACTTTGCTTAGTTACTTTTGCTTTACTCGTGTTGGAGTTTTTTTTTGTTTGAACTCTGAGCTGGGATTCTGGACGATTGTTTTCACCTGAATTACATGTTCTTAGTTCTTTCTTTTTTTTTATCAGTGATTTTTCCTTGGGTATTGGTTTGTTCATTTACAAGCCAATACACCTAAGGTTTTTCCAGACGAGTATAATTAATTATATTTATAAGATTATTATCATTACACACAATACATATATATATAAATATATATATATATATATATATATATATATATATATATATATATATATATATATATATATGTATTGTGTGTAATAATAATAATCTTATAAATATAATAATCTTATAAATATATATATATATATATATATATATATATATATATATATATATATATATATATATATATAGACAATATTAGTGGTGAATATACACATACATATGCAATTATATATGCACATACACATATGTGTATAAAAATAATTCCAAGAGGATATGATCCAGGTAGAACTCGATGTCCAGGACAGAGTAAGGATGGAATATTAGTGTTTAAGTCTTTTTACTATATATATATATATATATATATATATATATATTAATAATAATAATAATAATTTAGTGTATTGGGACTAGTCCTTTTCGTATTCTAACATATATTGTTAAATATAAAAGACGACTAATGTCTATTATTTCTTACCATGAGCCGTTCTAATCTTCGTATAGTTGCTTTAATTTTGGGAGAAAATAAATGTAGAAACTGACCAAATCCCTTCTAATAACCCATAGCTAGGAGAGATGAGCTAACCTCTTTCCCAAAAGAAATTGCGCGAAAGCGAGCGCTACAGCCCCGCCTTTGATTTGCACTCGAAACGCCAAACCTACGTCCCGAGTCGATAACCGCTACGCTAGGCGTACATGCAATAGATTTGCTAAGTGCAGCTTAGACGTGGTGCAAGGCTGCACGTATGGAGCACCTAGCGAGGATCGAACTCACTACACAGTCGTAATTGATCTAACGAGACAAGTGCCACACTCCGAACAGATATCAGTAAATTGACATCGATAGATAATGACCATGATTAGATAGATAATGAACAGATTATATATATATATATATAGATAGATAGATAGATAGATAGATAGATAGATAGATAGATAGATAGATAGATAGATAGACTGGCAAACATAGTGATAATTATCAGAACTAGATAGATAATTATAAAAAGATAGACAGAGAGAAAATGATCATATATATATATATATATATATATATATATATATATATACAGAGAGAGAGAGAGAGAGAGAGAGAGACAGTCATAGACATAATGATCAGAATTAGATAGATAGATAGATAGATAGATAGATAGATAGATAGATAGATAGATAGATAGACTGGCAGGCATAGGGATAATTATCGGAACTAGATAAATAATTATAAAAAAAATAGATAGACAGAGAGATAATCATCATATATATATATATATATATATAGAGAGAGAGAGAGAGAGAGAGAGATAGACAGCCAGACATAGAGATAATGATCATAACTAGATAGATAGATAGATAGATAGATAGATCAGAACGATAGATCAGAACGATAGATAGATAGATAGATAGATAGATAGATAGATAGATAGATAGATAGATAGATAGATAGATAGATAATGATTAGAACTAGATAGATAGATGTGAATAGAATAAAATTAATATAGAGTGAAAGAGGGTAAGGTAGTGGCGACTCTATGCATGTCACATGACTACATTACGAGGCACATCAGGTCATCATGTTGATCTTCGAACCGGGTGAATAGCACTCATCATTTGTACATAATGCAACAAATATTATAGTTGAAACATAAAAGTCTGAGAGATCAAATCTGATCTGTATTAGTTCATCGGAAAATATCGGAACAAACCAGGAAGAATAACTTCAATTCGGATCAAGCCGCAGAATCCCGTCGCCAATCTAGCAAGAGATGGCAAAAACGCGAGTTCACTGCGCACATTGGCAGAGTCAGAAAAAAATAAAGAATGCCGGGAAGTAAAAAAAGTAGCGAAAGAAAGAAAAAAGAAAAGTATTGAGTCGTTGAGAATAGGGAATCGGGAAAGGAATGTACTGATCAAGTATAATCTGACAGGGCGTTTTTGAGAGACGGGATCTTTTCTTTATTCACAGAACTAAACCAAATATCTTCGTCATCAAATCCATTTATGGTGCGAACAACCACCAATAATCTTCTCCAAGATTAAAGCTGAACATAAAAAAGAAAGGTGTTCTCAATCTCAGTTTCAATCTATTCACCCAAATATTCGATGGAAACCGACGAAGGTATTTCATCACAGCGTCTCGTGACGAATTTGTCCAGTCAAGTAAAATGTAAAAACAGAATGAGGTTCTTGGATCCTCATCCCTCAAAATCGACTTCGTTTGATATATATATATATATATATATATATATATATATATATATATATATATATATATATATATATATATATATATATATATATATGCACGTGTTTATCGTTGCTTGGAAATCATCCATGTAAACAAAAACAGACTATCATCAATTTCTTGTTCGTGTATTGCTTAATATATTGTGTAATTGTCATCTTCGATAATGGCTTATGTAAGCCGAAAGCTTAGATTGGATTAAAAAATATGTATCAATATTGTGATTTTCTTTCATTGTTTAATGATAATGTTATTAAGCTTATCAGACGATATGAAAAGAACTTACATAAAATATATAGACAACACTTATCTATATTATTTAATGAAACATGTATGAATATATATATATATATATATATATATATATATATATATATATATATATATATATAACGAAGTCTCCCGTCGATTTCGACGGATGAGGATCCAAGAACCTCATTATATATATATATATATATATATATATATATATATATAGAGAGAGAGAGAGAGAGAGAGAGAGAGAGAGAGAGAGAGAGGTGGAGTAATGGATAGCGGCTTGGATTGAGGAATCGGAGAGCCGAGTTCGAATTCCAGTCGAATCCATTACGTGCTAATACCCTTGGAAAAGGTATGAATCCGCTTCTTCTTCCTCCAGATATGGGTAAATAGCAGGACAGACTGGGTTCTATAGCCTTGTATGCAACTGGTCTAGGAAAAGGATAACTCTGAATTCAAAATCTGCGGAGGGTCGCTTGGGGACCCTGTGTCATTCGGCCCTTCAAAAAGTGTGGATGGTCCTGCACGAAACCTTCACCACTATAATTAGATCTCATGTGCTGTTGTCGGGCTGTCGGCTTCCTAGGAACTGATCTGCTAGTGAATATACATAATATATATATATATATATATATATATATATATATATATTATTCAGTCGGGTTTCGATCCTAGCTAGAGGCAACCGGACGTCTAGCCACACTGATGAGCTGTGAAACAGCGAAACAGTCTGTCTGTGGATGACAAAAATATTAGCTCCTGAAATTAATTTCGGTTAATTTGGGGTGTGAATTTGTAAACAGTGACTATTTATGCTAATACTGCACGACTCTTCGACAGAATTGAGTCACTCTCAGTCACTGTGTGTTTATCCGAATCTAAAAATAAACACGCTAAAATTCACCTCCAGTCTGTACCGTACGCTGACGGCTTAGCGGGTAGAAGTTCGGACTGACGCAAATTCAGTCAGGTTTCGATCGTAGCTAGAGGCAACCGGACGTCTAGCCACACTGATGAGCTGTGAAACAGCGAAACAGTCTGTCTGTGGATGACAAATATATATATATATATATATATATATATATATATATAAAAGTGAACATAGAAGTCAACACTTAGAGGCGACAGTCTGTTTCATTCTAGATACAATCGTGTCCTGACGATTGCATTTAGCATGAAACACTCTGTCGCCTCTAAGTGTTGAGTTCTATGTTCACTTTTATATTTACACACGCTCTATCTCTGATATTGAGCACTTTATCCCAGAAATATAGCACACTTTAAGACTATATTTCTTCATCTATATATATATATATATATATTGAATATACATATATATATTGAATATACATAATATCCAACGTCGATAGCATGACTCGGAGTTTCATGTAGTTGCTGCAATCTTCAAGTGCAAATATAATCTGACCGTCAATTCGTGTTCTCGTGGTAAGGATTCAAAATTTTGAGTTAAAACTTGTTTATTTAATTATTGCTGCTTAAAATATTGGAATTAATTAATAATGATTTAAATAATTCAAATTCATAATTTCGAAAGGCGAAGAAATAAAATTTATAAAAAAATTTTAAATTTCATTATTTGAATTCAAATTTGGATTCAAATGTAAACAAAATATGAAGTGGGATAACTCTAATTTTCGACAAAAATATCACTGTAATATCAATTAACAAAACTAATACTCAAGATGCAAATATATTATAAAGGTGCAAATAAAAAAAATTAATAGGTTGGTGCTATCTAACTAATATGTTTGGAACCAAGCCTTGTACTTGTAAGGTGAAATTATATAAACACACGTTATAAATAAATCGAGTACTGTAATATTAGATTATATATATAAGTAATGTTATTAATGATGGATTCTAAGAAAATTAAAAGTTGTTGCATATTATAATATTTGTGAAAACTATTTCGTAATCTCCTTTAATCAGGATCAGTGTATTTTAGTAGGTGCTTGGATTTATGTAGACATTAATTTTGCCCTCGTATTCGTCATTTAAGTGTGTTAATACAATAAGCTTCTCCAACAAGCACAAGTTACATCTATCTCCCTTTTCATTGTATGGCTTAGCTTTCGCGATTACTTCCCAGCTAATGGTTAGGTTCTGGTGATTGTTTCTTAATCGACCAACATATTTTGAAAGTGATGTGCAGTTTTTTGCATTTTCAAACGTTTTTTTTCTTATTTGTTCCTTCTGATAACAAAGGCGTCTCTTCAAATTAGAATTTATTATTCTTATTTCCAACCTTATTTTCAATCTTGAATGTAAATCTGGGCCTAAATTTAAATCCAAAATTAAGCTACAATTCATTTAATTATTTTGGTAACAATAATAATCCACCCCAACAATAAAATATCTCGTGATAACCGGAAATATTAAAAAAGGCGGTGTTAACCCCCAAAATTTGCACTTGACGAATACCGAAGGCATAAAACTCCGATTTGTGTAATCAATGTAGGGTATTATGTATATATCTTAATATATTAAATAGGTATGTTATTTAACATTGAACACTATTTATTTAACATTGAACACTATTTTTCTTACACGATAGAGTATATATATATATATATATATATATATATATATATATATATATATATATATATATATATATATATATATATATATATATATATATAAGTAAAATGAGAACAAATGGAGCATAGTTCCACTGTACGTAACATTTAATTTAGAAGTATTTTTTAAATAGCAAATCGTCTTGGTGAGACGCAACAATAAAAAAAATCGAGAAATTTCAGAGGAAAAGGGGAAAAGTGGCATATCTGTCGCTTGTTCTTGGGTCGCTGTCAATTTATCGAGGGTATTAAAAAATTACGGGGTGCATTTTTAGAACCGTCCGTTGGTTCTCACTCCTTTTCTTTGGTCTGAGTCATTGGGTAAGTCGTAGTCAACCCGAGGTCAGATCCGCACCAAATTGCAATCTTTCAGGGTCGATTCCGGCTCGCAGCGACCAAATGTGCTCCTAAATTGAACAAAAGTAAATACTGTTTTTATATCAGTCCTCCGTACAATAATTGGTTTATATCAGAGTTCGCATGCAGTTAATTATCGGCCCAACCCGTGTCTAAATCGGAAGCGATATTATCGTTGTTGACTTGGTAAAGTTTAGTTTACTGCTTTGGTAAAGTTTGACACAAGGCTGAAGTCGGGAGGTAATCACGTGGGCCTCTCTCCTGTCTCTGGTCTCGTCTTCGTCTCTTCTGCGTAATTCGCTTCACGCATTCGTATTTATGGACATTCGCCCAAGCTGGCGAATTCAGAGTATTCGATAATTCTGTGAAAATCCCTTCTTCCACTCTCTCATATTATTATCTCTCGCTAAATCTCCTCAGTGGGCGTAGGTGGCTTATCCACCCACTCGTGGTATTCCAACTCAACTTTCGACCAGGGCAATAAACTCCAAATTCGTTGTTTACGAAAAATGAAGAGTTCGCTTTACAGCTTGCATTTTCAGCTGCGTAGAACACATGTCAATGATCATTGGCCCCTAAGTCGGGGTCATTTTTCCATTGTTCAAACTGCTCGACATACAATTCAAGTCGTTTATGTGCGAATTAAATCCTCAATTCTTCCCACGGATTTTTGGTATTAACCCTTCTCGTTTCAATGTCTCTCAGTACATAACACTTTCTTATGTTTTAACAAAACTTTCTTTCGTTTTACCGCGGCAACGACAAATAGTATCACAATAGAATGAAACAATGTATAGCATCTCGCAAGTTCGGTTCTAGAGGTTATCGCCGGGTCAGCAAGAGTTTGCTGAACAACAGCAAATCCTCAATCCCTCCTCTATTCAATCAATTCGAAGTCCTAACTTACTCAGCTGATAAGGCTGAATGTTTTGCTCGGAAATTCTCATCCGACTCATCCGGAGTACCCACACCTGATTTCCCCCTTAGAACTAAGGCTCTCTTGAGTGAGATGAGCATAACCCCGTCGATGGTATTGGACATAATCTCTAAATTACTGTCATAAAGCAAGTGGTGGCGACGGGATACCAGCCATAGTCCTAAAGGAATGTGTTCCTGAGGGGGCCCAGTTCTTTCTGAACTATATAACTATTGCCTCGCTGACTCTCGCTTTCCAGCCTGCTGCAAGTCATCATCTGTTGTCCCTATTTTTAAGAACTCTGGAGGCCCTTCTGACCCATCTAACTACCGTCCTATCAGTCTCCTACCAATGTTCAGCAAAGTCTTCGAGGCTTTAATCTATGTCGAAGTGGTTAAGCACCTTACCTCCCACGATCTACTCACTGACAAACAATATAGTTTCCGTTTTGCCCGGTCTACCGCCGACGTACTTACGGCCATAACTGAATTTGTATACCAAGCTCTTGATAATAACGGCGAAGCTTGAGCTGTGGTTCTAGGCGTTTGATACGGTTTGGCATGCCGGCTTTCTTCGTAAGCTTCAGGGATACGGTATTAAAGGACGATTATATGATTTAATCTAATCATTCCTGCCAAACCGTGAAATGAAGGTTGTCCTAAACGGGTTCTCCTCCAGTTTCTTTCATACGAACGCTGGTGTTCCTCGAGGCTCCATCCTGGGTCCTACACTGTTTCTGATCTTCATCAACGATCTTCCTGATGTCATCAATTCTCAAGTAGGCATCTACGCAGACGACACTACCATTTACTCCAGTCTCAGTAGTGAATGCGGCATTGCTGACAAAGTTAACCTGGCCGTTGGTCTCGAAAAGGACCTCCAATCTAAGGTTGACTGGGACAGGAAATGGATTGTAAACTTTAACGCCTCCAAAACGAACTGTTCTCATTTACCCATCATAGAGAAACCTTCCGGCCTCCTCTCAGCATGGATGATGCTCAACTTCACAAGAGTGTCCCTCTGCGACTCCTTGGTCTCACGTTTTCCACTGGCCTTTCCAGTGAACAACTAAATTGAATCAATAGCTTCATCTACCGCAAGGAAAGTTGGTTCACTGTGTCGCTCCAGAAGGTTTTAGTCCATTTTTCAAATATACAAATCTACCATTTGTCCTTGCATTAAATACTGTTATCATATATGTTCATCACGAGGTTCTCGATAAAATCTAAAGACGGATATGCAATTTGATAGGTCCTGACCTGGTATCTCGACTCCAGTCTCTTTCTCACCGTCGTGATGTGGCTTCCCTCTGTCTTTTCTACAAATATTTTCATGGTAACTGCCCTGACGAGCTATTTTCACTGGTGCCTCAACAGCATGAATTTAAGCATGCTACTAGGTTGGCATCTTGGTCCCACTCTTTCACTGTCGAAACAGTTAAATGTAACCGCCTTTTCTACTTCAACAGCCTCTTCTCTTGGACTTCCCAACAGTGGAACTCCCTTCAACTTACTTGCTTATCTGATAGCTATAATCTTCAAATATTCAACTGTGATGTCAATCGACATCTTCTGATGGCTTGATCTTGACCACCGTCCTTCTCTTTATCTTTTCCTTAAAAACCCCTCTTTACTCTTACTTTCACTCTCTGTAAGCCCTTACGTGCTAGTGGCACTCCCGCCTTGCGTGGGGTGAAATGCTTAAATAATAAAAAAAAGAACGTTTCAGTTGCATCCCTTTCTCGCTGTCGGCGTTTCAATCGTTTTTGACCCATTTATTACCAGTGCAGCCGTTTTTTTTTTTCATTGCAAGACAAGCAAATTTTGTACAAAGACTAATATTTTTTTGTAGATTTATATATATTTTATACTTGAAAACATTTTTTTAAATATGACTTGAAGACGACAAACACGCTGTCGAAATATTGTTTAACATTGTCAAACACTGGATGTTTTCTTTTCCTTTTCTTAAATTACTCTGTTCACTTGTGTGTGAATAAAAATATATATATATCAAATATAAATATAAAAAAAATTATATCTCATAGGCACAGAACAGGTCAGTTATTTCTCAGTCCTTGCGTACCCATTAAGGATAAAATGTTTTAAGAATTAATTCCAATGTAAACAAAACCTTGAAAGAATTTATTCATTCAAGTAGTATTGCTCCACGCATGCGTGAATGCCAAGAATGTTAATGTTTTTACCTCTCTTTCTTTCTTTCTTTTTCTTTCTTTCTTTCTTTCTTTCTTTCTTTCACTCTCTGTTTCAATGTCTCTGTCTTTCTTATAATTTTTCTCTTTATCTTTCTTTGTCTCTTTTATTTATTGCCTCTTTCTCTCTATCTCTGTTTCCCGCTCTAACTTTAACTAACATTTTATGCCTCTTTCAATCCCTCTCCCCTCTCTCTCTCTCTCTCTCTCTCTCTCTCTCTCATTCATTCTTTCTCTCATTCTCTATGTCTCTATAGCTATCTCTTTCATTCTCTCTTTCTCTTTCTCTGTTTTAATCTCTGTAGTATTCTCTCCATCACTCTCTTTCCTTCACTTTCCTTCTCCTTCTATCTTTTTCTCTCTCTCTTTCAATCCCACTCTTTCCCTTTCTCTCTCACCTCCTTTTAATCTCTGTATCATTCTCTCTGTCTATCTATCTCTCACTCTCTTTCGCTTTGTCTCTCTCTCTCCCTTTCCGTCACTTTTTTCTCCTTCTCTCTTTTTCTCTTTCAGTCACTCTCTCTCTCTCTCTCTTTCTCCTTTTTCCTCTCTTTCATTATCTCTCTTTCTCTGTCTCTCTCACTCTCCTTTTCTCTCTGCTTCATTCTTTGTCTCCATTTCTCTATCTCTCTTTAGATCATTCTCTTTATCTCTCCCCTCTTCTTTCAAATTCTCCCTTTCTATGTATATTTCTCTCTCTTTCTTTCTCTCTCTCTCATAAGCTCATTCAATTTGACGTTTTTCTCCTTCTATCTCTCTTACACATAGACGCTCATTCTCCGCCTCTCTTTCTTCTCTCTTTCACTAATAATGACATAGAAATAACGAGATTTTAATTGATGGAATAGAGGAAACGATTTTACGTAAATGCTTCCACATATATAAAACGCAATCAGTAACCATATACATATATTCCGGCTTACAAGACGCTGTGTTTGGAAGACGCACTTTAATATTGGAAAGAAATTTTCTAAGAAAAAAGTCATTCTCATACAACACATTCACCATGCGTCCTTCACATACTGGCGCCACTTATTGTTTACATTAATCACTCGTCCGATTTTGTTTGTATGGAAATGATATACTAGGCAAGAGCAGAAAGCCTACCGCCGCTGCTAATAGACAGAGCATGTTTAAGCTTGTGGCTCGGCTCCAGGAAGCTCTATAGTCTTGAAAATGCATATAATAGCTGAGGTTACATCATATAAAAGGGTGGATTAGATAGCTAGCTAACATTATAGTGTAATGACTCAACATACAAATCCACATCCATATCAATCAAGCCAATTAGGCAATAGTCCAAGCTTTCTTGAGCCTGGGCATTGCATCTTAGAAGAGGCATATGAAAGAAGTGCGTCGTCTAAGCCGGAAAATACGATATATATATATATATATATATATATATATATATATATATATATATATATATATATATATATATATCCCTTGCATGGAGTATTGCTGCCATATATGGTCTGGAGTCCCTTCTGTTTGCCTAGGAGTTCTTGATAAGATCCAGAAATGGGTATGCAACGTAATTGGCCCTGATCCGTCATCTCGTCTGCAGTCGCTCTCTCACAGACGCGCCGTCGCCTCGCTCTGGCTTTTTTACAAATACTTTCACGGTAATTGCTCCGATGAGCTGCTTTCGCTGGTTCCCAGGTTTCATGAATTCAAGCGTCCTACGAGGCTGGCATCCCGCTCCCACCCTTTCACTGTTGAAACTGTCAAAAGTAGACGTCTCTTCTACTCCAATAGCTTCATGTCTCGCACCACACGCCTGTGGAACTCCCTTATTCCTGTTTCCCTGACAACTATAATCACCAACTATTCAAATGTAATGTCAATCGACATCTCCAGTTGCCTTGATCTATCCACTATCCTTCTCCACATCCTTTCCTCTAACATTCCTATCTGCTCTCGCTCCAAATCTTCTATAACCCCTTGCGTGCTAGTGGCTTCCAGCTTTGCTTGGGGTGAAAAGCTTAAAACATATATATATATATATATATATATATATAGAGAGAGAGAGAGAGAGAGAGGGGGGGGAGATTTAATAGGCAGGTTAATAAATTTTGAAGAATAAAAATGATAGCAATATTGTCACTAAAATTGATATTTATTATATAATAACTTTTTGACTGAATTGAAGCACGAAGAGAAAGATTTTAATGTCGGAATTTTCGAATACGCCTGTGTTCTTTTTCAACGATGTGAGGAATAAACAAAGACGTGGGACTTACTCTTTCGAGTAATGTTGTTGGTTAGAGGTATGTGGAAGTTATACCCTCTGATTAAACCCAAATCCCTGTTTAATCACTCAATGAATTTATTTTGAAAATAAATTTCAACTTTTGATCTGCACCTTTCTTCTCGGCTGTTGAATGAAGACGCTAAAATCACGCATCTGATGTCATCAGCGCTATGAAATGGTTGGTTGAAGTGTGCAGCGACTGTAGAAAAATTGTTGTTATTGTCCATATGGTTATTGAACTCTAGTGGAAATTCCGTCCCCGTTTCTCCAACATTATTCCCTTTTTTTGCATTCGTGCAGAAAAGCAGATATAAAAGATTTGAACTATTATTATTCAGAGTACGATATATTATTATTATTACTTAAACGTTATTTTAGTGGATACTCGTATTTCAGTAGGCGATCCGTTTATTTATTAAACAGGATATGTATTTTATGGGCACGTGGCGGAGTGATTAGAACGTTCACATTCTGACTACGAGACCCGGGTTCGAATCTCACCATGGCCTTCCTGATTTTATCGGATAGGATCTCAGCGTACGGCACCCTTGGAAAGAGCCTGAAAACCATGAGGTGACTTGATTTTTTTTTAAATTTAATTAACAGAAAAAATGGCAAATCTAAAGTTAGCCGTTATCTTATCTGCATAACCTCAAAACCTTCACTTCTTGCCATTTTTTACGCTCATACAATACCACATATGGCCGAGTGGATAGAACGCTCGCATTCTGACCATGTGAGTCGGGTTCGAATCTCATCATGGTCGATTTGTCAAGAAGAGGACTTTCTGATGTTATCGCACTGGAGGGATCGATCCCAGCCTGTGGCACCTTTGGAAAGTACCTGAAAACCATACCACGGGTTGGCCTTGAGCCTTGTGAGTGAAATTGGGTAGACGGAACGACGTCGATAGCTGTGCTAGCACAAAGTCACAAGTCATCGTTGCCGAGGGCTTGAGTGTGCTGGCCTTGTTCAAATTGTTGATCATGCTAGATAACACGCTCTTTCCCAGAAACTGTAACTAAGGTCTGCACAGCTTAGTTGCAGTATAAACCACAGGTTGACTCTGTGGGTGTTGAATAAACACAAATATGCCTGAGCAAGCGTCTGCAATAGGGATTGGCTAGCCGCCCTAGTAGACGGGTATCCTTGAATATGAGTGGCCAGCTATACATATTTATTTATTTTCGTCTACTGGACTGAACTAGTAGAATTGGTGCATTTGTTGAATACAGTGTAAAATAGCATATTTAATAATCTCCTTTTGTTTAATTTTACGCTTTTTTTTTTGTCTCTGTTTTTTGGGTGGGGGGCACACGGAATTGCTTAAGCCACTATAACATTGGTAATGGAATTGCTTAAGATTTAATTACCTCTTCTCTGTGTCACGTCCCTTCAGGACATAGGCGATCATGGCTCTCCCTAATTATCTATCTCATGTGACTCTGAGCAGTTTTCCTCCCTTTGCAAAGATCCCCGTCTCCTGTTTCGCTATCCATTCACACAAGATCGCCGTCTTCCCTCTATCTCTCTTGCTATCAATATACCCTACGAGGGTTAAATTTTCCCTCCTTCCTTATTAAGTGTCTAAAGAATTTCTGCGATATTTCCCTGATTCTGAATATGTGTTCTTTCTGTTGCCATTTTCTTTAAGGCGATTTTCTAAGCATAGCTTAGATGTGGCACACGGCCGAAAGTATTGGGCACTCGGTGAGGATCGAACTCACTACTCAGTCGTAATTGATTTGACGAGACAAGCCTGCTAACCATTCCACCACGTCGAAGTGACCAAAATGGTTATCTAAGCGTAGCTGAGATGTGGCACAAGGTCGAAAGTGTGGAGCACCCAGTGAGGATCGTATTCATTACCCAGTCGCAAGTGATCGAGCGAGAAAAGCTTGTTAACCATTACACCACGCCGCAATGTTCTGCTGTTTTCTTTAAGGATTCCTTGTTGCTTACACGCTCCGTCCATGGAATTTTCACTATTCTTTCGTAAAACCACATTTCAGCTGCCTTTAGCTTTTCCCAGGGTATAGTCGCTTATGAACGCGATGAGTATTAAAAAAATTTCGATTTGACTGTAGTTTACTGGTCACACTGTCATGGCGGGTAGAGAATGCCTTGAATAAAACAGCTGACGAAATTAAATAAGCCCACTTGACTAAAACGATGCAATCTTATCAAAATATTTTAACAAGTACACCTCAGGCCTCGTTGAACAATCTGATCACCATAATTGAACAAATGTTCTAACATTATCTACCGTTAATTGTAAATGGACCGAATAAAATTGTTTATGGAAGGCGGATCTGACATAATAATAGACGAGGTTATCTTATGTAAGTTATTGGTTGTTAATCTCAAGTTTTCTTAGAATTCATTCTTTGCCATCGTAATTATCAGCACCACGCGTATGTTTATTTATTCCATTTAGTCAACTGTTTTATTCAAGGCTTTGTTTACCACCCCCACTCCACAGGACCGTGGGGCCGGTAAACGTTAGTCGTGCTGATCATTATATATAATAATAAATGTACTTTTTGTTCTTCGCCGGTGGCACAACGCTGAGTTTCGGGCACAATGCAATATTGTCACGTCATGAAACCCAGACTTGTGTCAGCGGCGAAGAAAACTGTATATTTATTAGTAGTAAAAATTTTAGCTCAGTTATTAGACATTGAGCACTATTTTATCAACACCAGCACTCAGTCTGCAATACTGAATAAGAGAAGAGTCAAATGAGATCTATCTATCTATCTATCTCAATCTGTTCATATATATCTGTCTATCAGTTCATTATCTATGTATTAATCTAAGTCTATTCATATTTATCTATCTAGATATCTCAGTCTGTTGGCACACACATACATACACATATATATATATATCACATCTATTTCTATATCGATCGAAAGTTTGATCATAACTATCTTTCTGTCTACCTATCTCTCCCACTCTCACTCACTCTCTCTCTCCCTATATATATATATATATATATATATATATATATATATATATATATATATCTGTTTGATCATATCTATCTATATATCTATCTCGGTCTGTTCATATACATACATACATACATACATACATACATATATATATATATATATATATATATATATATATATATATCGGTTCTATCTCTGTATTTATCTAAGTCTGATCATATCTATCTCAATCTGTTCATATCTATCTATCTACCTATTTGTCTAGATATCTCTCTGTTCACACACACACGCACACACAGACACACACATATATATCACTTCTATTTCTATATCGATCGAAGTTTGATCATAACTATCTTTCTGTCTACATATCTCTCTCACTCTCTTTCTTTCTCTCTCGCTATATATATATATATATATATATATATATATATATATATATATATAAGTTTAATCATATCTATCTATTTATTATTATATATCACTTCTATATCAAAGTTTGATTATATCTAACTCTCCCTCTCTCTCATATTCTCTCTCTCTCTCTGTCTATCTATCTATATATATATATATATATATATATATATATATATATATATATATATATATATATATCACTTCTATCTCTGTATTTATCTAAGTCTGATCATATCTATCTATCTATCTATCTATCTATCTATCTATCTTTTTTTCGTTTCACCCCAAACAAGGCAATGCTGAATTTTAGAGAATATGAGAAAAACTACTCAAGAGAGAGGCCAATAAAAGAATAAGAATTAAGAAAACAGAATATATATATATATATATATATATATATATATATACACACGATCGGTCCTGTTTATTTACTAGAACAGGTAATATAAACTAAACAACGTTGAAAACACAATGTGAAACGAAAACACGTTCATACATACTATAGGACGGGTACACACACATATAGATAGCTAGAAAAAAGAAAGAAAGAAAGAAAGAAAGAAAGAAAGAAAGAAAGAAAGGAATGACAGGCTAAAATACCGCTAATTGGAGAACCCACGGACGAATTTCTGTTTGTTACAAGTATTATTGAAATGAATTTATAGTAACTCTATCGCTGATAATGAACGCTGTTAAAACGTTAAGGTGTATCTATAACCATTATTTAAATAGATAATAAAGATTGTATTTCGGGAGAAATCTTTCTTGTCTTTTTGAATAGCTTCAAGTATGTCAAGAAATCTACCATTATGTCCCTTCAGGAGTGGATGTAATACCGTGAAAATCACAATAAAGTGCGTATAAGACAAATTAACATTTATTTTATCACACACACACACACAAAACTATGGTAGATGGTTGTTGATCTCATGAAAAGAATCGTCCGCCCTTTGACAGACACCTGTTCTTAATCCTGATGGGCGTCCAGCCACTCGACTCACCATAAAGACCTGGCAGAGGAACCAGTTTAGTCGCCTAAATTGTTGTTGAAATTAATAAATAAATAAATAAAATATATGAAGCTAGGTAGGTAGGTAGGTAGGTAGGTAGGTAGGTAGGTAAGGTGATAGATAGTGTTGTGGCCTTGTTAGGGTCCAGAAATAAAAACACAAAGAGAGTAATTCAGTTAAACATCTATCTAAGATAACACAAATTACTGCCTTCTTTAACGCCGTTATATAGCCTGGCTTTAGCCAGTATTTCCCATGTAATAGGTGGCGCTTCTCTTTTGCGACTAATAATGTTCCAATAATAGGTACAAAGATCAGTGCTACCTTTGTAATTTCTGTTGCTCCGACTCATCTTATGGTTGTATAAGCGTCTTTCCCATTCTCCCTTAGTGGCTCCTATGTAGTTCTTGGTCTCGCTATCACTAATCGCCTTAGATTCATGTATGTATGTATGTATGTATGTATGTATGTATGTATGTATGCATGTATGTATTCAAACGTGCTGTTGTAAACTAGAAAATGTTACTGAATGAGGAATAACCAAAACGGAGGTTGGAAATGAAATGGTATTCTTTATAACATCAACAAAATACAATACTCGCCAGCGGCATAAAGTAGGTAAACCACTGCTAGTGGTGGACTACTTAGATAGCATATTACCCCCACTTACAATAGTGTCCGACGTATTTATGAGGATTGCGACATACTCATTAGTATTCATAGGTATGGTATATAAAACGTGTTTTGCTGAACTTGACAGACTAGGTTTGTTTTCTGATCAGCAGAAAATAGAGGAAGAGGCAACTGAAATTTCTGGGACACGTAATGAGAAAGGAAGGCTTGGAGTATCTGATACTCACAGGGCGGATAGAAGGAAAGAGGGACAAGGGAAAGCAACGCTTGACTTACATAACGGGCTTAACGAAGTGGATGGCAGAACAGGGTCTGGGATAAATAATAAAAAGACAAAACTAATTGAGTGTTACAAGAGACAGGATAATGCGGAGAGCCTACGCCCTGAAAGGACACGGCACATAAAAGAGGAAGAAGGTGTGTCTGTTTAATTTTAGAATTTAATGTTAGAGCACTTGTGATAAAAATGTTATAATTATTGCTTCGGGACGTTGATAGTTACATCATGAATAACAGGAATCCCTTCGACCAAAGATGCTATATCCATAGCTATTTAGCCCAGTCTACTCTATTGGGCAAGATGGCTGTTGACCCATCAAGGAGGTTCAACTACCCTTTGAAAGGTCTCGTTTTTCAAACTATACAACGAGGCGATTCTGAGAGAATAAAAAGTCCTACCAGGATTCATTATTGGCAGCCACAATCTTCAGAATATAATGATTGGAAATAAATATCTGATGTCGCTAATGCTATTCAAAGGTCCGGCTTCAATTGATACTACAAGAGTGAGGATAGTCCCGCATACCCTCATACCGAGTTTAATCGACACTGGGTTCCTTACGCTTGGAGAATTATGCCTACCGAATGAGTATAAAGAGATGACTAGATGTTTTACCAGGATTTATTAGTGACGGTCACAATCTTAACAACATTAGATATATACAGTGTTTTATAGCAGGAACACAAACGAAAATTACAGGGACGCCGTCAGAAGGAAGTCAAGAAAAGCAAGAAGAAAGGACTAAACCTCAATTGCAAGTAGACTAAGTAGGTTATGCGTTGTGTTCTTCTGCCCATCTTGAAATCAATCTGTCCTGTGAGTATCACATTTTCCAAGCCCTCTTTCCTCGTGTGACCTGGAAACCGAAACTATCTCTTCCTGGAGTAAGGTAGACGTGTCCTTTTTGTTCCATTTTCTCTAAAACTTCGCCGTTGAAGCAAGAGAAACAAAGAAAAGAAAACATGTTCGGTCCACGGTATTCTTAGCATCCGTCTTTAAAACGACATTTCAGGTCGCTTCATGTTCTAGGTGATTATTCAGCATTCACTGCCATATCTGAGGACTGATAGCACGTAACAGTTCAGTACTCTTTTCTTTGTTTCTCTTGCTTCAAGTCACTTCTTCATCTGTGAGGAGATTGTCCAGCATTCACTGCCATATAGAAGGACTGATATTACGTAACTGTTCAGTACTCTTTTCTTTGTTTCTCTTGCTTCAAGTCTCTTCTTCATCTGTGAGGAGATTGTCCAGCATTCACTGCCATATGGAGGACTGATATTACGTAACAGTCCAGTACTCTTTTCTTTGTTTCTCTTGCTTAAAGTCTCTTCTTCATCAGTGAGGAGATTGTCCATCATTCACTGCCATATCGGAGGACTGATATTACGTAACAGTCCAGTACTCTTTTCTTTGTTTCTCTTGCTTCAAGTCTCTTCTTCATCTGTGAGGAGATTGTCCAGCATTCACTGCCATATCGGAGGACTGATATTACGTAACAGTCCAGTACTCTTTTCTTTGTTTCTCTTGCTTCAAGTCTCTTCTTCATCTGTGAGGAGATTGTCCAGTATTCACTGCCATATCGGAGGACTGATATTACGTAACAGTCCAGTACTCTTTGCTTTGTTTCTCTTGCTTCAAGTCTCTTCTTCATCTGTGAGGAGATTGTCCAGCATTCACTGCCATATCGGAGGACTGATATTACGTAACAGTCCAGTACTCTTTTCTTTGTTTCTCTTGCTTCAAGTCTCTTCTTCATCTGTGAGGAGATTGTCCAGCATTCACTGCCATATCGGAGGACTGATATTACGTAACAGTCCAGTACTCTTTTCTTTGTTTCTCTTCTTCATCTGTGAGGAGATTGTCCAGCATTCACTGCCATATCGGAGGACTGATATTACGTAACAGTCCAGTACTCTTTTCTTTGTTTCTCTTGCTTCAAGTCTCTTCTTCATCTGTGAGGAGATTGTCCAGCATTCACTGCCATATCAGAGGACTGATATTACGTAACAATCCAGTACTCTTTTCTTTGTTTCTCTTCTTCATCTGTGAGGAGATTGTCCAGCATTCACTGCCATATCGGAGGACTGATATTACGTAACAGTCCAGTACTCTTTTCTTTGTTTCTCTTGCTTCAAGTCTCTTCTTCATCTGTGAGGAGATTGTCCAGCATTCACTGCCATATCAGAGGACTGATATTACGTAACAATCCAGTACTCTTTTCTTTGTTTCTCTTCTTCATCTGTGAGGAGATTGTCCAGCATTCACTGCCATATCGGAGGACTGATATTACGTAACAGTCCAGTACTCTTTTCTTTGTTTCTCTTGCTTCAAGTCTCTTCTTCATCTGTGAGGAGATTGTCCAGCATTCACTGCCATATCAGAGGACTGATATTACGTAACAATCCAGTACTCTTTTCTTTGTTTCTCTTCTTCATCTGTGAGGAGATTGTCCAGCATTCACTGCCATATCGGAGGACTGATATTACGTAACAGTCCAGTACTCTTTTCTTTGTTTCTCTTGCTTCAAGTCTCTTCTTCATCTGTGAGGAGATTGTCCAGCATTCACTGCCATATCGGAGGACTGATATTACGTAACAGCCCAGTACTGTTATATGTGTTTCTAACGAAATCTTTTGTTCCTTAATACTTTTCTTGGTTTTGGAAGGTATCTTTCGTTATACCAATGCGCCTTCAGATTTCAATGTCGCTCATTTCATTCTAACACTTCCTAGATATTTAAATTATTGTACCTGTTTGATCTTGGCATCTCATATTTGTAATTTGCATGTTGGCTTGTTCCTTACCAGAACAGGAACCAGAAAGAGGTCTGTACAAGGAAAATAGTTGCGAAGAGTAGCGAGTGACGCCGAGTAGTGGAGAGCCATGATCGCTCACGTCTTCAGAAGATATGACATATAAAAGAAGACGAGGGAGCTTAGTGTGGAACAAGGTCATATTAGTTGAGTCCCTACACGTGCGAATCTTGTTGTTTAAGTATCGCTTCACAGCAGGGTCCCTAAGATTTGAAAAAAAGAACAAAAAAAAAACAACATTAACTCAGATTTGAACAGATTTTGAGCTAGTTTCGCAATGGCGTAGAAAACAAGGACATTTTGAAATGGATTCCGTTTCTTTTCTTGGCAAAACAAAGAAAAGGCAAAGTTTTAAGCTTTTAACTAACGGCAGTCCTACTTTGATTTGAAATGTCAACCACAAAAATACTCTATGTAAATCAGGAATGTAGACATTCAAACCTCCCCTGGGGCGAGAGATCACACCATGTATTGCAACCTGTGAAGTGCACTTTGCCTCTGGGTGTGAGTGAGAGATCGGGGTATGGTGGAGAGGGGCAGTGAAAACAAATACCTCCCATAGAGTACCGAGCTTTCGACCCAGACGCCTTTTTCCCCATACACACACACACACACACACACACACACACACACACACACACACACACACACACACACACACACAGATACTAACATATTTCTTTTTCCTGCTTCTCTTGTCTTGTCTTTCTTTCAATATTTTATCTCACCCTCTCGCCTTCACTTCTTTCTCCTTTCTTTCGATCTCTCTCTCTCTCTCTTTCTCTCTCTCTTTCTCTTTTCTCTTCCTTCACACCATTTCTCCTTCTGCTCTCTATTTTTTCTGTCTGTTTCTCTCACTATTGTTTCTTTCTTTCTCTTCCATGTCTTTTATTTCTCTTTATGTCATTTTCTCTTTCTTCAACACTTATTAGGTTTTTTTTTTGTTTTATTTTTCGCTTTCCTCTATTTCTTTCTCTCCAGGCCTTTTTCTTTCTTTCATTCCTTTCTTTTCCTATTTATATTCTCTTCCTCTCTCTCTCTCTCTCTCTCTCTCTCTCTGTTTTCGCGTTCTTCTCGTTTGTTACTTACTCTCCCTTTCTCACCTCTCTCTCTCTCTCTCTCTCTCTCTCTCTCTCTCTCTCTCTCTCTCTCTCTCTCTCTATCCACTCCTATGTATTTCTCTCTTTGTCTTCGTCTTTTTCTGTTTTGGTTTTCTTACTCTTTCTCTTCTTTTTCTTTGACAATTACTTAGTCATAATATATATATATATATATATATATATATATATATATATATATATATATATATATAAAGACATTTTTATGTTTAAAAATCTTTTTATAGATACAAGTATTTAAGTAAATGCTCTGTTTATAATAAACAGTGTTAAATAACATTTACCGGCCTGAATGTCCGAGAAATTTTCATAGAAAATCCTGCCTGAGGACGAATATTTTCTATGAAAATTTCTCGGGCATTCAGGCCCGTAAATGTTATTTAATACTGTTTATTATAAACAGAGCATTTACTGAAATACTTGTATCTATAAAAAGAATGTTAAACATAAAAATGTCTTTAAATAATTGTCGGACTTTGTCCATTTCATAATATATATATATATATATATATATATATATATATATATATATATATATATATATATACACACACTCTCTTTCCATGCTATTTCTCAATCCTTTCTCTTTTTTGATTTACTACTATTCTTCTTTCACACTTCCTTACTCTCTCATCCTCTCTCTCCCCATCTCTCTCCTTATATATATATATATATATATATATATATATATATATATATATATATATATATATATATATATATATATTTCCTTCAGTTCCTACCTATGGATGTACAATCTATATTTTTATTTCACCCTCTCGCCCTCACTTCTTCTCTTCTCTCTCTCTCTCTCTCTCTCTCTCTTTCTGTGTGTTTCTCTCTCCTCTTCCTTAACAGCTCTTTCTTCTACCCTCTCTTTTCTATCTGTCTCTCTGGCTATTCTTTCTTTTCCTTGTCCTTTATTTTTCTTTATCTCGTTATATTCTTTTTTCCTACAACACTTTCTTTCGCCTTCCCCTATTTCTTTCTCTCTAGCCTTCTATCTTTCTTTCTTTCTTTCTTTCTTTCTTTTTCATTCACTTCTTCTTTACTTTCTCTCTCTTCTTTTTCCTTTTGTTCTTTCTTTCTTTCTCTCTCCTCCTTTCATTCTTTCTTTCTTTGTATCTCTCTACCATTACACTTTACAGTCTCTATATGTCACCAAAACCCTCTCTTTACCCCCTAGTCTCTCTCTCTCTCTCTCTCTCTCTCTCTCTCTCTCTCTCTCTGCTCCGATTCAGTTGTATTCCGAACTTCTGCCAGCTCAGCCACTTACCAACTCCAATTCAGAATGCTCCAGGGCAGTCCCCTCAGCCATTTTGACAGATGGTGGACACATTATGTGGTTTGACCTGACCTTGATGCAAGTTTTCGGTTGCCCAGGGCAGTCAGTACATTCCTCAGTTGAGACTTTGACGGCTGAAAACCAAAGCGCCGTATGGTATGCACGGTGCGAACGGTTGCCCCCAATGGCACGAGGGCGTCTGATATCCTTTAGGGCCTGCATGTGCCCCGCATTGACTTAGTGGGCTTCTGTGTTTTCATGACTATTCCTGTGTGCGCATGTGTAGCACTACACACGCTCGCATAAAGAGATAAAGACAGCTGACATACAGTAAAAGAGGAAGAAAATTCTTTAGTTAAATAAGAAAAAAATGAAACAGGTAAGAGGATCTACTTTTGTCTATAATCGAGCAAAACATCTACCCATATTTTAGGAAACTCGGACGCAGACTTTTACAGCATTCATATATATATATATATATATATATATATATATATATATATATATATATATATATATATATATATATATATATATATATATTTGTGTATTTAGGCAGTAAATTCTCTTTTAGGCATGTCTGATTAAATAAATTGCAAACATTATTCTAGTATTATCCTTTCATATTCACAAATATTATTTTGTGTATTACAATCAAATGATGCTGGAAATGCACTGTAACAGTGAAAATCACTTTTATTTCCCATGTACTTTTCATCTCTTTCTGAGCTTACCAGTTGCACCACTGAAAGAGATGGTAAGTACTTGGGAAATACACGAAAAAATATTCGTGAATATGAAAGGATAATGTTAGAAATAAGCAGGCATAATGTTTCTAATTCATTTATATATATATATATATATATATATATATATATATAAAAGTGAACATAGAAGTCAACACCTAGAGGGTGACAGTATGTTTCATGCTAGATGCAATCGTCAGGCCGTCAGGTGGCCTGACGATTGTATCTCTCATATTGAGCAATTTATCCCATAAATATAGCACATTTTAAGACTATATTCTTCATATATATATATATATATATATATATATATATATATATATATATATATATATATATATATATTATTTTTATATATATATATATTATGCTTATATATATATATATATATTATTCTTATATATATATTCTCATATATATATATATATATATATATATTATTCTTATATATATATATATATATATATATATATATATATATATATATATATATATTATTCTCATATATATATATATATATATATATATATATATATATATATATATATATATAAGAATAATAATAAATGAATAAAATGAAAAAGTTACCAGCCTTATACTTTGCAAAAAAAAAAAAAACACGTGAATTTTGAATTTAAAATCTAAAACGCTGCAGACCGCAGTAAAACCTGTAGGTGTAATGTTTCGAATTTAAAGAAATACATATACACATTCACAGACAATTTAACCCGCTGAAGAAGGTCTAAGATGAGATTGAAAGTACTCGGGAAAATAAAAACTATTTGAAAGAAAATTTTGGTATTTTTCTTAATCAATTCTTTAAGTTAACCAAGAAATGAATCCGTGACCTTGAAAGGAGCAGAAGCAAAATAAATCGGACTGATATGTCTAAATTATTTAAACAAACATGTTTTAATTAAAATATGCTACCTAAATAGACATGCATACATACATAAATAATAATAAAACTGTCCGGTTAAAAATAAAGTCATTATTAAATCTTTTATATATTGATGGAAAACGTTTCGAAGCGTTTCGTTCTTCAGGACTTCATCAGACTAAATCTGTTATGTTGGTAGGACTACACATACGTACGACAGAGAGGTGCTGACAATTTTCGACTTTTTTTTATCTAGCCGAATTTATATAGTGTCTTTAGTCTTTTTCTCTCCATCACTTTGATATTCCATACTGTGATATTTGAAGATCTGTCAGGAATGGTGAAATGTTGAAATGAACATAGGAGAAACCTCAGTCAGTCAGTTATGTGCTATGCGTGATACACGCTTAGGCGATCATGTAACTTTCGATACATGACTGACGAGGCAGATATTTTTCCCACAGTAGGTTGCCATTTTTTTCTGTTGTAGACCATTTGCCATCCAAGGCTATAGAACACGGTTTGTACTGCTATTTACCCATAGCTGGGGGGAGAAAAAGAGGATTCATACCTTTCCCAAGAGTATTAGTACGTAAGTGAATTTAATGGATTCGACTGGAATTCGGACTCGATTCCTCAATTCGAGCCGCTATCCATTACTCCACCGTGATTCGCCATCGGAGAAACATCAAGAAAGATAAATAAAATATTATATGAACACAAAAGGGACATTTTACAAAATAATATGTCAAATGTGTTGATTGCCCACTATAACGAGACTGACCACAATCTTGACAGAAAAAAATGCTACTCTGATCAAAGGAGAAACTAATTCACTATGACGTTAATATCTAGAGAGTGCCTTAATCTCAAGGTCATCTACAGATAATTTGAGCCCTGGTTCATACATTTCACCATTTCTGGCAGACCTTCTAATATCACAGTGTGTAATACCTACTTACAAAAGAGATGGAAAGAAAAAGAAAAAGAAATTAAATGAATTCGGATAGATAAAAAAAAAAAGAAAAAATCCTAAAATTCCCAGCACCCCTCTGTTCTGCGCATACATAATCCTACCAACATAACAAATTTAGTCCGATGAAGTCCTGAGGAACGAAACGTGTCACAAGTAAACTTTATTTTTTCCACTTTGTTATACAATTTCCTTAATTTTTTTTCTGTTAAAAGTATTTTTCAGGAAAATAGGTTTCTCAAATCCAGTAACTGTTATCGATCTTTCCAGTATTTATTGAGATTCATTGTTAACTTTTTTATTAGAAGTACTGTAGCACGTCAATATCGTGATTATGTCATTATTTTCTTTTCAAATATGTACTAACCATTTTAGTTGTCGGTGATGTTGAAAGTCCTCAAGTGATGTGGTTTCTGTTATTTGGTATTGATCGTTGTTTGCGGTACTGTAGCGTCAGTCCACGACGTTCGAAGAAGGGTGATCCTCTCAAAAACCTACGGGTTTCATTTGCTTGAAGCCACTATTTAATTAATTTCTATTATAATCTAGCCTATTTCATTTAGATTTTTTTTCTTTCCATCACTTGTGTTAGCAGTCATCCCACGCTGTGATAATAAAACTACGACAAAAATATAGAGAGAGTGCCTTGATCGCAAGGTCATCTACAGATAATTTGCGCCCTGGTTCTTACAACATTTCACCATTCCTGGCAGATCTTCTAATATCACAAAAAACAAAAGTGATTATTCCCATTCCAGTTATATACGTCGATCCTTTTCGCAATTTTGTCTTCGTTTTTTTTTTTTTAATTCAATAAATCTCTGAGTTTATATATATCTTAACACCATCTGTAACTCACCATACGCCCACCATAAGTTTTTGTCATAAATATTTAGAACAAAGTAGAGATTTATCCCTTGTTCCATGTTCAGGATTGGGTTTTCGGCTAAAGTTTTTTCATTCTCTTTCAATCCCAGTAGCCACTTGCGTCTCAGTGGCATTATCGCTTTGCTTGGGGTGAACTGATTTTTTTAAATATAATTAACAGAAAAAATTGCAAATCTAAAGTTAGCCGTTATTTTATCTGCATAACGTCAAAACCTTCACGTCTTGCCATTTTTTACGCTTATACAATACCACATATGGCCGAGTAGTTAGAACGCTCGCATTCTGACCATGTGACTCGGGTTCGAATCTCACCATGGTCGATTTGTCAAAAAGGGGACTTTCTGATCGGACTGGAGGGGTCGATCCCAGCGTGTGGCACCTTTGGAAAGTACCTGAAAACCTTACCACGGGTTGATCCGAGCCTTGTGAGTGAAATTGGGTAGACGGAACGGCGTCGATAGCTGTGCTGGCACGAAGTCACAAGTTGTCGAGGGATTGAGTGTGCTGGCCTTGTTCAAATTGTTGATCACGCTAGATAAGACGCTCTTTCCCAGAAACTGTAACTAAGGTCTGCTCAGCATCGTTGCAGTATAAACCACAGGTGGGCTCTGTGGGCGTTGAATAAACACATATCCGACCGAGTAGACAGGTATCCTCGAATACGAGTGGCCAGTTATACAATACCACATAATAACCCTCTACCTTGAGTTGCTCTTGGAACTTTAATTGGGGGAACATTAGTATAATATATATATATATATATATATATATATATATATATATATATATATATATATATATATATATATACATATATGTGTGTGTGTGTGTTCATGCTACATAACTTGTTATCTTTCTCGCCACCTCTCCAGTTCTTTCTCTTTATCTCTCTCTCTCTCACTATCTATCTATCTATATATCTATCTACTTCGTTCTCTTGGTATCGGTTTACAAGTGAGAATACAACCCACCCTCCTTTCCACACTCGTCTCGCTTCTCCCTCACTGTAACAGTTAACTTTCCTGCATGACCTCAAGAACTTCACTTGCCTTTTCTTACGCTCATACAACACCACACAGTAACCCTCTACCTTGAGTGGCTCTCGGGCCTGTTACTGGGTTAACATTAGTAAAACAAAATAAAACAGTGCCATTGTAATGGCA
This sequence comes from Acanthosepion esculentum, assembly GCA_964036315.1. Classification (NCBI taxonomy): domain Eukaryota; kingdom Metazoa; phylum Mollusca; class Cephalopoda; order Sepiida; family Sepiidae; genus Acanthosepion; species Acanthosepion esculentum. The sequence goes on from OZ038501.1 coordinate 54,993,365, forward strand.
ACTAATGTATAAATACAAAATGAATACGCAGTATAAGCTGAGCGTTCTGAAACTAGTTTTAGAAGCGTTCACCCTGTGATTTTTGGAAATGTTTGAATTCTTCATATGTAACCGACCGCACAGCATCCAAAATAACACTCCAAAATCATTTCTGCGAGTGAATTGCCATTTGGTATTATAAGCTTTTCCATAAACCACCAACATTTTTTTACAATCGACTTAAGTTTGAACGAAAAAAAACGGCCAATCGAACAGTTGAAACACGTTTTATTCAGATATTCATCAGTTTTCTTTGTTGGAGGATGATGGAGCATGTCACGAAACTGAGAGCGATTGACTTCTTCTTTAACCATGACTCTACGTATGCCTTCAAATTTCAAAAATATTTCTGAGCTTATATATTTCTTAACGCCATCTACAACTCACCATAGACCAATTCCAAGAACATGACACTAACTTCTTACTGGTGCTACAAAGTGTGAGGACCGTTTTTTGCCAGCAGCTATCCAGCCTTTGCTGCATCCGTGTAGCCTATAAAGAATAGGACGAGATTCATCCGTTAAAATAAAGGATGCGAACCCAGTGTACACGTATTTTGTTTAGTTTGACTTATGGATGCATTTTAAAGGTCTGGTAATCAGTTGAAGGCAAAAGAGGAATGACTCAATGAAAAACTGCGCAGAGATAGAATGAATGAGCAACATCGATAAGATAGATATGCATAAATGTGTAAGAGAAATAAGGGGTCAAACGATGTACTCAATAATAGGATGCATGAAATCAAAAGAGGGAACGCTGATAACACTGTGTAAGAACATTTTGACTTTTTTGTCTTTGGTCAGTAAGTGTTATTTGTTAAATGCTTCTGTCTACAGAAAAAAAACGGATTTTTTTAATTGAATTCATCTCGAGCAACACGTAAAGCCTTTAAGACACTTGGTATGGAAGAATTGGCAAACAGAAATATAGAGCGAGAACAATAGGAGAGTATTAATAATCAACGTTTGCAAATTAATGTTCCACGGTGAAACACCCCAGACTACTATATTTGATGACATAGCAGAACCAACGTCTCCAGAACTCGAACCATGTTCTTAAATACCCTATTCAGACCTTTACTGTCATACGAATGCCATGCATTCAACTCGTTCAGAAATGTCTAAACATTTATATACAACCATTTTCTCAGATCAATATTAAAAAAATTTCATACGAATGAATTTGTTTGGTCTTAAAGATAATCCTTCAACAGATTTATAGACAGGCGCTATAGAATAGTTTACAAACACCTGAAACACGAGACTAAACGAAGGGAGCCAAAATGCTTAAATTGTCCAAATTAAGCGTTGGAAATCATTTGCACCGGATTGGTTATGTTAGTCTTTTTAATGTGTTGCTTCCCCACAAGTTGATAAAAGAAACATAAACAAATAGGTCGAGCAATTTACTTGAGCGATTTGCCACTTAAACATAACGAAAATGAATATTCCGTCTTTTTAACCAAATTTTGGTGGACGATGAAAAGTGAATAGTTTACAAACGAAGCGAAATAACTTACCACTAACCATATCTAAGACTAATCTTTGCACAAAGAAAGTAATTTTGTATATATGGTAATAATAGGAAATAATCAAATACTCTGAGCTCCTTCCGAAGAAGCAAAAGATTGATTTGAACATGTACTGCTTCTAATCAGAGTCACTGAAGATAGCAATCGACAAAAAGAATCAGTTATTAAGAGAAAACGTTTCCTATGCCATCAGGAAAATATGAGATGGTATATGTTTTATTTATTCCGGTTTTTTTGTTTGTTTTTTTTTTGTTAGTAAAAAAAGAAAAAAAAACAACAAATCAAATAACTCGTCTTTTAAAGACTATAAAATGCGTATAGGGCAAATATTCGTTGAGATAGATTTAAAAAGTTTTGAGTGAACGGAATTAGGAAATTGTCTGAAATACTGTACAAGATAATGGAACAACATACTAAGCATGTTTAATAAAGTTTATTTTTAATTTAGTTCACCCTAAGCAAGATAGTAAAGCCATCAAGACGCTAGGGGTTACTGAGTGTAGAAGAGTTAGAAACAGGAACATTACTAAGGATCGAGAACAGAGGAAGAGTAATCAGGAGAACAGCAGATAGCGATTGTCATTGTATTTAAATTTTTGAAGATTAAAGTTGGCTGGAAGGTATGGATCCGGATGGGAGTTCCACGAGCGAAAAAAAAGAAACTGTTAGCATAGAACTTACGGTTACATCTAGCCAACTCAATTGTAAATTGGTAAGGCCTCGTCACCAGTCTAGTATTGTGCTTACATTCAAAGAATTTAGGAACGTTAATGTCGAAAATATCAAATAATCTTATTTTTAACTTAATAAACCAACCCAAAACCGAATCTAGGAAGAGAGATTTTTTTAAAGTATCTTTGCAGCTACTCCAAGATCTACCATCAGCCATTCTGACGGAGATCTGTACTTGGCACACCAGCCGTATTTATTGGGCATGTAAACGCGGCCATATTTTTCGTAGCAGATCTCATGTTTTGAGTGAAAGGAATTCGGAAATTGTCTGAAATATGATACAAGATAATAAAGCAAAATATTAAATATGTTGTTTAATAAAGATTGTTTTTAATCTAGTTCATCCTAAGCAAAGCAGTAAAGCCAGCGAGACGCAAGGGGTTACTGGATGTGAAAGGATGTGAAAGAGTCAGAAACAGAAAAATGGCTAAGGAGCAAGAATAAAAGAAGAGTAATCAAGATGACAGTAGATAGCGATTGACATTGAAGATTTGGAGATTAAAGTTGGCTAGAAAGCATGGAACCGTAAGGGAGCTCCACAAGCGAGAGAAGAAACTGTTAGCATAGAACTTACGGTTACCTCTAGCCAATTCAACTGTAAACTGACAAGACTTCGTCGCCAGTCTAATACTGCGCATAAAGTCAGAAAATCCAGTTAGCATAGCGAAGAGCTCATCCGAACAATTACCATGAAAGTATCTATAGAAAAGGCACAGGGAGGCAACTTTACGGCGGTGGGAAAGTGTCTGAACACGGGACGTCATGTCTGGACTAATAATAGAGTTGATTTTTCTTTGAATTTCATCAAGGATCTCTAAATAATTTGAAGGAGCTCCTGACATTACGAGGAAGACAATATTCTAAGTATGGACGAATGGGAGACTTATAAATATGTAAGATAGATTTTGGAGAGGAAAAATTGTCTCTCACGGCAGTGTGAACAAATTTTCTTAGCAGCAAAGCGAGCAATGGATTCAATATAGTCTTTCCACTTCATGTCAGCTGAGAATGTGAGCCCAAGAAGGCACAAGTCACTTTCCGGGAAGGTAGCATCAGCCATGCTGGTGGAAGGCAGGGAGGAGTCTCTCAGATGAATAATGAACAGAAGTTTAGTTTTGGGGGCGTTAAAATTATCAGGCTATCTTTTGCCCCAGTTAACTATGGACATGAGGTCGTTTTGGACATCGGTTACCATTTTGACCTTGTCAGACTGATAAGCCTTGCAGGCAGTAGTAAATTGTTGTGTTGTCAGCATCGATATTGCAGATTCATTTTTTGGATCTTATCAAGGAGCTCAAGGTGAATAGCAGGAGCACCGGACCATATGTGGCAGTAATATTCTAAGCATGGGCGAGTGGTAGACTTATAGACATGTAAGATGGATTCTGGGTAGAAAAATACTAGCACATAGTAAACTAACTGTTTTATCAGCTGACCTAGCAATGGATTCAGTATAGTCTTTCCACTTCATGTCAGCCGAGAATATTACCCCTAGAAGGCGCAACAAGTCACCCTCCATGCTGATGGAAGGCAGAAAGGAGTCTATGATTTAATAGAGAACTGTTTAGTTTTCGTATTCCTTTCAAACTTTGATTTAGTAACCTTGACATAGACGTTGTGAAACTAACCTATTTTCCATTTCATTCCAGATTCAGCGCTGAGTTGAAGAAGAAGAATTTTCTGGAACTTTCTATAAGTCTGAAGAACTTCCGAGAATTTTCTAAAAGTTTCAATAATTTCTAGGAAGTTCTGGCAAATAAGATGGCCGTATAAATCCAGGGAACGCAACCTCAACAGTTCAGTTTACTTTTAGCTGACCAGGCTCAGGCAAGTCGTTGCTCATAGATGCATTCGTCACAGACGACATTAAGAGGTTGTAAGCATCCGGCAGACACATTTTGTTACGTCTATGGCGAATTTATCAAGAGAAGAGCGAAAAGGTACTCTGTGTTGACATCTGCTAAAATGTTTGAGGCCTACAAGGCATATTTTGGCATGCCTGGCAGGGATCAAAACAAAACCTGGGCACTTCATTTCACAGCGAGAACTGTGTAAAAGAACTGTAGAAGGTAAGATGAAAAGTTTTACTTCTTTTGATAGTGGAATTTTTAAGTGTAAAAGTTTTGTAAGTTTTTTTTTTTAATTTAAATATGTTTGACTTTTTTTAACATGTGTTACTGAAAAAAATATGTATTAAATATGGTTCAACAATTGCACATTAATGTCTTCAGTATGTGTTCTATACTGGATCGCTGACAAGAGCCATAAAGGTACGGAATATTATCGATGTTTGTTTGTTATGAATACACTCCAACGGGTGCGCAGGATCGCCTCATCAGTGATGTTCTGACTTGGGGTCATGACAAGATTCGGGTCTTTCAACATCATACCTGTTCACCCAAGAGACCCTACCGAAACAATACCTATTCCGGAAGGCAAAACTGAAGCAAATTTCCACCAAGCACACAACAACGGATATATAAATAACTGCTACTACTGATCTTGAAATAGGAAGCGACAAATCAGAAACGCTCTACGTCACTTCCTCCTCAGCCAAGACGAGACAAAAAGAGAACAAGCTTAAGGCTTGTCTTTTCCCTCTTAAGTCCAACACGCGGAAATACACACAGTCTCAACGAACACTGCTTGACATAACAGGTAAGTAATTTCTACTTGTCGCCAGAAAAGCTTTTATCTCCCATGAAACGATACTCCACTAAAAAAAACAAAAACAAAAAAAAACATTCATACACATTCATTAGTCATAGAAATTATGATCAGAAACGTTTCTTGCTTTTCTTTTTCCTGAGCCTCTTTACCTACTTCTCTTCCTCCCGGACAGGAAAGAAAGAAAAAAACATACTCGAAACATCAAGATGTCGTAGGAGAACGGGTTAAAATAAAAAAAGAAACAATGTGCAATTTGTTACATTATCGTAATTTCCCATGTATAATACGCCTTCATCTATAATACGTCTTGGAAAATGCTTCTACTCACGTATAATTCGCATCCCTTGTTTGGTAATCAAATCCTATAAATTGTACCTCCCCAATTTCATTACGGCCAGCGTTTCTTAGCGTTATTTAAAAAAAATGATTTTAAACATAGAATAATATTATTCTAATTTAGTTTTATGATAATTCTTGTTTTATTTTACGGCAATTTTTTTAAAGATTTTGCTTATTAATTTTTAGAAAAAAATGCGTATTATACATGGGGAATTACGGTAATTGGAATCCAAAGTCAGAATTTAGAAATATCCATCACAAATAGAACTATAAATTTCGCAATCCCATGAATTTGGAGGGAACCAACTGGCCACTCAAGCAATTGCTTCTTCATGGTGGACTCTTCCAAACGTTGAGCTGGCAAGAATGCGCCTGCAATCATATATCCAGACCTCCTGTTATCCATCGCCACAGTGCCACACTTCCCTGAGCTCCTCGTGCCCACTCCTCCAGAGAGAGAGAGAGAGAGAGAGAGAGCAGCCGTCTTCAGAAGAGAATAGCAATTCAGAAGAGGATGAAATCATTGATCCAGATTACAGAGGCGCAGCAGAGGAGAGAAATTCATACTAACCCAACAAAAAAAAACCCTCAACGACCTTGTCACTGATCTTCGTTTCACTTATTCAAATGCCGAGCTATTGACGTCGAAACTCAAGCAAGATGAATTTGTTAGATGAAAGTGTGCAAGTCGCAGGTCGGAGAAAGCGTCACCAGTGTTTTTCACCCGTCAACATGGGCTTTGCCTCTGCCACAACGTCTGTTCGAAGCAACTGGAATCGCCTTTAACCTCAGCAAGTGGCGCCGCTTCATCGACAGTTCGTATAGGAGACTCAAAGCCCAGCTGCTTCATAACGGGAACATAAATCTATCTCCTCCCCTGGCACAATCGGTGACGCGCAAAGCGGAATACGGCGATGTCAAGATCTTGCGAGATGCGTTGTAATATGAAGAGGTTACCGGAGACTTCAAAATGGTGTCCTTCCTGATGGGTATCTAAGTCAACTTTACCAAGTTTCCGTGTTATCTTTGCCTCTGGGAAAGCAGGGACACTGCAGCACACTACGACTGACAAAACTGGCAACAATGGACCGGGCTGTCATAAATGAATGGAATCGTCTGTTTATGTAAATAAGCGAAGTCAAGCGGCGATGAACTGAGTTAGTATTAGGTCTTAGCCGCGCGCTAAGCTCTTAATGTTTGTCGAACTGACTTCGGGCAAAGAGGAACCCAGGCTATGCCGAAGGGCAGAGTCTCGTCTGGGAAGGTAGAGAAATCGACCCCTTTTATACGAGGTCTACGGGGAATTTTTTACCCGAGCCTACGGGCTCGGAACGCCCCATATTAAAAACCGGTCTTGTGCCGCATCTCGCCTTGTTGGGAGGACTTGAATAAATACGGAGTTTAGCATTAGGTCTTAACCTGGCTCTAAGCTCTTAGTGCTTATCGAACTGCCTTCGGGCAAAGAGGGCCCCCAGACGAGGCTATGCCAAAGGGCAGCGTCTCGTCTGGGGAGGTAGACAAACCCGATCCCGTTATTATGGGGTCTACGGAGAATTTTTGCCCGGGCCTACGGGCCTGGAAAAACCCACGTTAAACCGGCATGGGGCCACATTCCGCTCTGTGGGGACATCAGGTAAATAAGGAGTTAGCGTTAGGTCAGTGTACCTTCGTGTAGTAAACTTTCTATTTCTTTAGTTACTTTCGAGTTTGTCTTTCTTATTTATCTCCCTCTGTTAATCTCGAAAACTGCAATATGGAAGGAGATGAAGTGAAATCCGCACTGGTCAAGATGAACAGAAACAAAGTAGATTCTAGTGAAGGCAAGAGGGGGAAAAAGGAAACAGCAAATAACCTACCCTAACGAGCTTGTGTAGAACAGGGAGTGGGAGAGGTGGCGAAACCATATTAAGGCTACAAAGGAGAGTAAGTTATGGAAAGCCATGAATACAAGAAGAAGAAGTTTAATGTGAAGAAGTAGAGTTGTGGATAGTGAAAAAGAAAAAGATGCAGAAAGTGAAGAAGAACAAGAAGAAAAATAAGAAAAATTGGGAAGTGAAGAAGAAGAAGTGGAAAATGAATAAAAAGAATAAAAAGAAGAATTGTGAAGTGAAGAAGGAGAAAAAGAAGAAAAGTGGAAAGTGAAGAAGAAAAAGAATTGTGAAGTGAAGAAGAAAAAGAAGAATTCGGAAGTGAAGATGAAGGAAAAGAAGTCGAATGTGAAGAAGTAGAAGAAAAGAAGAAAAAGAAATGGAAGAAGGCGGAAAAGAAGTGGAATGTGAAGAAGAAGAGGAAAGTGAAGAAGAAAAAGAAGATGAAAGGAAAGAAGAAGAAAAAGAATGTAAAGAAGAAGAAATCGACCTTGACTTAGGACTAGACAGTTTCTTCTTTTCGACACTTCCTCGCTGCCAAAACGAGTAAATATTTTTATAGCTTGACAAAGACATATTTTTTAACAACTGGTACGTGTCACAGATCGGTGACATAAAATCTGCAACTCGACTTTATCAGCTTGTGAGTCGTGCAGGAACTTCAACGAACTTATTCACATTTCGAATTTACATACCGATCATTTTTGCAATTTACAGCTTTGTTTTACGATTTACAAAAGGTCTGCGTGTATTAAATATTTTTTTTTACCCGTCAAATTAGTCTTACAAGCCATTCAGCATCGCAACGTGACAATTTATATTCAGATTTCGAAACCACAGGATATTTCACAGAAATAGCTGCAATTTGCTGACATCTGCGCAAAATGAACCGATTTTCATCTTAACTGCGCAGTTCGATGTTGCCATTATTCTGCAAATAAACATTTCACTCCAAGTAATATTTATGTGTCAATAAAACACAGTTTTATACACACACACATACACACACACACATATATATATATATATACATATATATATATATATATATATATATATATATATATATATATATATATATATATATAGGGAACGTTTGAATTTGTATTTGATTCGTTCTCATTTTATTTGTATATATATATATATATTTTAGAATTGGACATAGTCCGACAATTTATTTAAAGACATTAAACATAATATAAATGTCTTTAAATATATATATATATATATATATATATATATATATATATATATATATATATATATATATATATAGTTAGACCTAGAGAGCCAGACAAACCTACCACGGTTTCACCTAAACGGAAGGCCGACTGGACGATTATTTTCGGCTAACGTACATGTTTTTGGTTCTTTCTTTTTTTTATATACCGTTTTTTTCCCTTTGACATTGGTTTGTTTATTTGCAAATCAAGACACCGAAGACATATATATATATATATTCCAGGATCATTTTCCAACTTATTCAAGACTAGCAGCATGGCCTGGCGTTGTCCGTGCATGATTCAAAAATTGTACGACTCATACACCAATCGCTGTCACTTAAAATATTTTTGCCCTTCCTTGCCTTTAAAGGAGTGCCCTTTGCCGTGCTGATGTTGCTACATGCCTTACTTCTTGCCTATCTCACACTGCGAATATTTTCTAAGCTCTATACTAAACATTAAATCTGTTACGAAAAAAGAACTAAACAAAATGAACACAAAACGATCAGCTTTAAAAAAGGACTCGTAACTGGAAAAAAGAATGTTACCAACAAATACTTTTTCACAGTTCTACGGAATCAGAATCAACGTTGATTTTAAGCAAGCGAATGAGCCAATTGGAGTAAAATGCCATGCAGATTTAAATTTTTCCCACTTGTGATGAATGCAGCTATCGGTTTTTTAACATTAATGCTAATTAACATTCGTGTCAGTCAGCTGTTGGCTCTGACGCTGGCCAATAGAATATTCCTGCCTATTCGTGGCAGCCAGCTATAGGCTCTCACTCTGGCCAGTAGAAAATGGCCGCAAACTACATGAAAACTGCCGTAGAAGCATGACAAATCGATTATTTCCACTATCGATGGGAGTTGGGAAATGCAAAGTCGGTGTTGGATCCTTTTACTAACTTGGAGCATGTGCATGTAAATTTTGGTGCAAATCCGTCGAAAATTGCGGCCGTGCATTCGTTACACACACACACACACACACACACGCGCGCGCGCGCGCGCACACACATCCTGCCTTTTATAGATAGAGATCATTTTCAACCTTTAACTATCTAACCTTCTGTCCTGGAGTAACAAGGTGCCTCACAGGTTTCACGGAAGATTTTATTGTCAACTCTTTTTTTCACTGCTCTTTGGACTGTCATAACTAAAACTCCTCTCTCACATGCCAAACTTCTTATGGACTGAGTTGGATCTTTTCTAATTAATCTCTTTTGCTCTAAGCTGAAATCATTGTCCGGATTCCTGTTGTGATCTCCTGATCCAGTTTTCTTCTCTATTCTTTCCACTTTTTAAAACTTACCGTTCTCCTGATGCTTCTTGGATGGGGTTTGAAGATGGAAGCCAGAGTATGGATGTCGGCACCATTATTCAAAGGCCTGAATGATCTTTTTCCTCTCACCATTGCTCATTTGGGAAGACAGCGGGCCTGGCACAAAACGATTTTAACCTGTTTTCTACGTAGCTGAATAACTCAAATAGTTTTTAAATGATTCTTACAACAAATGTTATCAAGAGAGTTAAACGTCTCGTCTGAAACCTGGGAAAAAAACAAACTCATTTAGTTTAGCGTTTTTTAGATATTAAACATTTTGTCGGGTGGACAATTACGCTGTTACTTGATTTGGACAATTTTGCTGTTACGCTCGGTCTATATACAATAGATTCACGCAACTTTGCAGATTTTCACAGGCATCGCACGCACGGGCCCATACACACACTGGGGTGCACGCATAACTACACGCATGCAAGTACGTTCATTCACATCCACGCACGCACGCGCGTTCAATCCATGAACAAGCACGTGACGTTGACTCGTCTTGCCAAATAGGGTCGGAGGTCAGACCGTGCACACATCTCTCATCCTGTGTGAAGCTAAATTGGAATGTTCAATCGTTCTCAAGCTGGTAATGTTTCTTGCAGGCGTGAGGGTGACGAAAATAGCCCGTTTCTCCACACAAGCCCCACCCCCAGCCGACGCGTCTATAAATAGAGGAGAGCGAGGTTACGGCCGAGCTGGAATTCGTTCGCTGGGAATGTTACAGTCTTGCTGGAGGCTGTCCTCCTCCGTTCCAGGATATTTTACCGGCTCCTTCTTTTCTCTTACAAACGAAAATTTATCCAAAACTGAACATTCAATTCATTAAGGGAGGTAACTCATTCATCCTAGTTTCTGAATTAAAGCTCTTTTGATAGACACGGAAACTTTTTTTTAAAAAAAGAAAAAAAACGTAAGAGAAATAGTGAAAGAAAAAAAGAAGCAGTGAGTATACCGATTTAAGTTATGGCACAAGGCCAAGATCAAGGAGAAGTATTGAGTATAAATGGAAAAAAGTAAACATTTTAGGTTGATGCAGAAGTCCCCAGCGTCATATTTAGCACGATGTTAGAAAAAATACAAGGAGTGTATTCAAAATTTACTCATCTTTTTACAGTGTTGAATTTGTGTTGTAGTATGGATTTGAGTTGGAGGGTGGAAGGGTTTATTTGGGTTGTAGGGGTGAATTTAGATTGTAGGGTTGATTTGGGTGGTAGGGTTGATTTGGTCTGTAGGGTTGAATTTGGGTTAGTTTGAGTGTAGGGGTGAATTTGTGTTGTAGGGTTGAAAAACAAAAAACGTAAGAGAAAAAGCGAAAGAAAAAAAAGAAGTAATGGGTATACCGATTTACTATGAATAGCTTAGTTATGGCACAAGGCCAAGATTAAGGAGTGATATGTATAAATGGAAAAAAAAAGAAAAATCTTAGGTCGATGCAGAAGTTCCCACCGTCATATTTAGCATGATGCTAGAGAAATCCATGAAGTTTTTTCAAAGTTTACACATCTCTATTGATTATGCAATCCGTCCAATGCAGTAGGCATATATGAAAATGCCCGTGATGTTAACGAGTTTAGCCAAATAGGATTGGAGATCATCTCTCCTATTCCAGATAGATTATGGGAAATAAACATCGATCAGTATTTAATTACTTGTATTTTTCTCGTAGCTCGAAAAAAAATGCCATTTAGTAACAGGATATTTTACGGAGATAAACATTATAGATTATGAGGATATGTAGGATATATAACGGTTGACTCTAGTCTTGAAGAGGAAGTGAATGTAGTGGCCGGAGAAGCATCTTCTTAGGAGTAGGCTATACAAAGTAGCAGCTATTGGGAAAACGCTAAATTAAACATATTCCTTACTAATGGAATGCGACAGGAATTAAATTTATTCGTCTCTCTTGGGGTAGCATAGCGGGTCATGGATGTAAATTTTTGAACAGGTGGAACTAAGGATTGTAGCTCGTCAGAATATTTTCCTTGGGAGAAAAATACGCTTTCGACGTTGCATCTGTGGGATTTGGGTTGTAGGGTTGAATTTCGGTGGTAGGGTTGATTTATGTTGTAGGGTTGAATTTGGGTCGTACGGTTTGATTTGGGTTGTAGAGTTGACTGGGCTATAGGGATGAATTTCGCTTGTAGGGTTGAATTTCGGTGGTAGGGTTGATTTGGGTTGTAGGGTTGAATTTCGGTTGCAAGGTTGATTTGGGTTGTAGGTTGAATTTGGATTGTAGGGTTGAATTTGGATAGTAGGGTTGAATTTGGCTTGTAGATTAGAATTTGGGTTGTAGGGTTGATTTGTGTTTTAGAGTTGATTTGAGTTGTAGGAATGAATTTCGGTTGTAGGGTTGAATTTTAGTTAGAGGGTTGATTTGGTATGTAGGGGTGATTTGGGTTGTATGGTAGAATTTGGGTCGTAGAATTTTATTTGGGTTGCAGAGTGGATTTGGGCTGTAGAGTTGGATTTGGGTTGTAGGGTTGAATTTCAGTTGTAGGTTTGATTTGGGTTGTAAGGTTGAATTTCGGTTGTAGGGCTGATTTGAGTTGTAGGGTTCAATTTGGGTCGTAGGATTTAATTGGGTTTGTAGGGTTGATTTGGGTTATAGGTTGAATTTGGCTTGTAGATTAGAATTTGTGTTGTAGTGTTGATTTATGTTTTAGAGTTGATTTGATTTGTAGGGTTGATTTGGGTTGTAGGTTGAATTTGGATTGTAGGTTTAATTTGGCTTGTAGATTAGAATTTGGGTTGTTGATTTGAGTTGTAGGGTTATATTTCGGTTGTAGGGTTGAACTTCAGTTGTGGTGTTGATGTGGGTTGTCGGTGTGATTTGGGGTGTATGGTTGAATTTGGGTCCTAGGGTTTTATTTGGGTTGTACAGTGAATTTGGGCTGTAGCGTCGAATTTGGGTTGTGGGGTTGAATTTCAGCAGTAGGTTCGATTTGGGTTGTAGGGTTAATTTAGGTTGTAGGGTTGATTTGGGTCATAGGGTGGAAGATAGGTCGTAGGGTTTGATTTGGTTTGTAGAGTTGATTTGGGCTGTAGAGTTGAATTTCGGTTGTAGGGTTGAATTTCCGTCATAAGGTTCATTTGGGTCGTATGGTGGAATTTGGGTAGTAGGGTTGAATTTCCGTTGTAGGGTTCATTTGAGTCGTAGGGTGGAATTTGGGTAGTCAGATTGAATTTCGGTTGTAGTGTTGAATTTGGGTTGTAGGTTTAATTTGGCTTGTAGATTTGAATTTGGGTTGTAGGGTTGATTTATAGTTTTAGAGTTGATTTGAGTTGTAGGGTTGAATTTCGGTTGTAGGGTTGGTTTTGGATGTAGGTTGAATTTGGCTTGTAGATTAGAATTTGGGTTGTAGAGTTGATTTATGTTTTACAGTTGATTTGAGTTGTAGGGTGAAATTTCGGTTGTAGTGTTGAATTTGGTTTGTAGGGTTGAAAATAATTGCTCGCCTACAAGTCCGCATAAATACTTTTGAACTCTGTCGGGGCCGAAATGATTCAATTACGCCCACTACTGACTTCACTCAACTGCCAATCATTTATGCACTTTGGACCGAAATGTTAGCATGTGATATCTTAGCAATAATTAGAATATCTTTCATTTTTTAACGTGAGAGGTTCTCATATGATCACCGAAATCGAACGTCGAATCTGGACACTACCTAAATGGATAACCGCCTGGGACTACCAGGTGATGTAAGTTTGGATCTGCAGGTCGTATAATGGATAATGGCTCAAAATATGAAATCAAAGTCCAGAGTTCCAATTCCCGTCGGGTTCGTCATATTCACTTACGCGCAAATAACCTTGGGAAAGTTATGAATCCACATCTTTTTTCTCAGCTATGGGTTAATTAGTATTATTTGCATTCGTAAATCATTATTCTCTCAAAAGCATTATTTCATTCTGAAAATACTGTCTGTCTTTAAATAACCTGTAAAGGGTTGATAAACCGTAAAAAATCAATCAATCATCTTAACAAGACGAAAGAAATATATCTTGTGCAGAATGGGAGTTTCAACTTGGCAAAGAATTGAAACTTGTGGTTTTATTCTATACACCCAATTATCTGTAAAACCACCGGTTTGCCGCCGGCAATAGTGAAAGATCGATATTTTTCGTAACAATCTGTGAATAAAGAAAAAAGTTGGACAAGACCGAGAAATCCAATTAATGAGGTCCCTGTTCTGCAAGTGCCGGTGTTTCAATAGGCTCTTCTTGTTGCTGAAGTGTTACACATTGAGAGCCGAAACAACTCTCGAGTGACTCGAACATTTTTTTCTGGTCAGCCATCAAAAGTTTAAACGCTGAACCTTTCAGAGGAGTTCAACCCGTCGTCTGGAAATAACTCCCCCAGTTTCCTGACTTAGTTGTACTGTAGTTCTTGGCTAATGCCAATATGGGCGTTGTCATACGAAAATAATTAGAAAAGAAGTTCTATGTTTAGGCTTAGTGGACGGAGAGTCGGAATCAAATGCGAAGGATGTGAGCTTCGAGAGATTTGTTAAAAATTGATTTGTTTGTTACAGTAGCATAGGGGTTAAGTTACGCAAATCCTCCGAAAGTGAATGATATGTCCTCATTGTTTTAGGATTTAACGTTCAAAATCCTGGGATTTACCTGGGATCAAGCGCTACTTCAGCCATCAAGAAAATTAGATAGAACAGAAGTGGCTGAGATAGATAGATAGATAGATAGATAGATAGATAGATAGATAGATAGATAGATAGATAGATAGATCAAGAAATGTCTCATAGATAGATAGATAGATCAAGAAATGTCTCATAGATAGATATATAGATGGAGAAATGGCATAGATAGATAGATAGATATATAGATAGAGAAATGGCATAGATAGATAGAGAAATGGAATAGATAGATAGATAGATAGATAGATAGAGAAATGTCATAGATAGATAGAAAAATGGCATAGATAGATAGATAGATAGATAGATAGATAGAGAAATGGCATAGATAGATAGAGAAATGGCATAGATAGATAGATAGATAGATAGATAGATAGATAGATAGATAGATAGATAGACAGATAGAGAAATGGCATAGATAGATAGAGAAATGGCATAGATAGATAGAGAAATGGCATAGATAGATAGAGAAATGGCATAGATAGATAGATCGATAGATAGATAGATAGAGAAATGGCATAGATAGATAGAGAAATGGCATAGGTAGATAGATAGAGAAATGACATAGATAGATAGATAGATAGATAGATAGATAGAGAATTGGCATAGATAGATAGATAGATAGATAGATAGATAGATAGATAGATAGATAGAGAATTGGCATAGATAGATAGATAGATAGATAGATAGATAGATAGATAGATAGATAAATAGATAGATCGATAGATAGATAGATAGATAGATAGATAGATAGATAGAGAATTGGCATAGATAGATAGATAGATAGATAGATAGATAGATAGATAGATAGATAGATAGATAGATAGATAGATAAATTGGCATAGATAGATAGATAGATAGAGAATTGGCATAGATAGATAGATAGATAGATAGATAGATAGATAGATAGATAGATAGATAGATAGATAGATAGATAGATAGAGAAATGGCATAGATTGAGAAATGTCAGATAGATAGATAGATAGATAGATAGATAGATAGATAGATAGATAGATAGAGAAATGTCAGATAGATAGATAGATAGATAGATAGATAGATAGATAGATAGATAGATAGATAGATAGATGTCAGATAGATAGATAGATAAGGAAATGGCTGAGATAGATTTGCATCGCTTTTTGCTCGATTCTTTTGAATGGTCCTTGCTTTGCTGTATATTTTACTGAAGACTTCCCTATCATATTCCGTTCCCTCTAATAGAATGGTCTCTATCTTTGTCTCTTCATGGCTCTTCCCAATCCCCTGTTCTTTATAGTTGTAAGCATCGTTTCACTTCTTTTCTCTGCTTTGCTATCCATTCACCCACAGATCTATTAGCTTAATTGTCCCCTCTTTTCCCGCAATACATCCTCTGCTAGTATCACATTTTCCAAGTCCTTCTTCGTTATGTATACAAGAAAAGTCAGCCGCCTCTTTATTGTTTTAAGTTTGAGTGTCTTTCTAATTGTCATTTTTATCAGAACTTCTCCATTGTTCGTTTTGTTCTTTCGATGGTATTCTCAGCATTAGTCTGTAGAACCACAACTATGGAGCATCGAGTCTCTTCTTCATCTGCAAGGAAACTGTCCGATATTCCATATACGAGGACAGATATGAGATAGATGTTCAGTATTCTTTTCTTTCTTTTTTTTTAAATAGATTCCTTTTTCATTCTTTTTTTTTTTATTATTTATTTCTTCACCTTCGTTTTCCTTATCTCTTCTTTCTCGTTCCTCTGAGCTCGCATCTTATTCAATGCCTCGAAAACTAGACTCGTGACATTTCATCATCGCCGATGGGACCGATGAATGGATGCTCCCCCAGGGATTCCCCGTGCCTCGACCGTCGATTCCAACTTAAACTCAACCCGGATCTCAAGTATAATTCGTACATACGATCCATGGCTAAAGAAGGTGGGAAAATGGACGCTTCCCTGTACTGCACCAATAAGAACCTGACTCGCGCTATCTTCTAGCTTTACAAGAACCAGATCAGGCCGAAATAGGACTACTGATGGACATATATGGGTACTAGGCTGGCATCTCACCCTTTCACTGTCGAGACTATTAAATGTAGCCGTCTCTTCTACTCCAATAGCTTCATATCTCGCACTTCTCGGCTGTGGAACTCCCTCCCCATTTCTTGTTTTCCTGATAGCTATAATCTCCAACTATTCAAATGTAATGTCAATCGACGTCTCCAGATACCCTGATCTATCCCCTATCCTTCTCTTCATCCTTTCCTCTATCACTCCTATTCGCTCTCGCTCCAACTCTCTGTAACCCTTTGCGTGCTAGTGGCTTCCCGCCTTGCTTGGAGTGAAACGTTTAAAAAAAAATGACCAGTCTTCACTTTCCAGTCTCGATAGAAGGTGACAAATTATTTTCCAACCTACAACCCCTTTCCCACAGACTAAAAGTAGCAAGCCTCTCGCTGCTCTATCGCTATTCCCATGGAAAGTTTTCGGACGAACTACATTCCTTACTTCCACCACGACACCCACATTGTAGAGAACCACCCTTATTTCCTAAGCATTCCGTTAGAGAGATGTAAGTTCCACTCCAACAGATTCTTCCCACGAACCGCTGTTCTGCGGATCCGACTCCCAAGAGGTTGCTTCCCCGATCACTACAACTTTAACCTGTTCCAGTCTAGGGTTAACCGTAATCTTCCCCACATATCCGCATAAACTATGCCTCTTACTCTGTAAGCATCTACCTCGAGTGGCTCTCGGGCTTGTACAGGCTAAACGTCATTGTAAAAAAATGATTAAACTCTTCTTTTTACATTTTTCTTCTCTTCTTTCTCTGTTCCCATTCATTCTGATTAACTCTCTCTCTCTCTCTCTCTCTCTCTCTCTCTCTCTCTCTCTCTCTCTCTCTCTCTCTCTCTCTTTTCTCCGTTTCCTTTATTTTGGAGCTTGCTCTCATTGTCTTTCTCCCTTATGTTTCTGTATCTTTTTTTTTACTCTCCTTCGCTCTCTCCTTTCTGGTTCTCTATTTTTATTTCTCTTTCTTTCTATCTCCCTCGCTCTCTCCTTTTAGGTTCTTTTTTTACATTTTATTCTCTCTCTCTCTCTCTCTCTCTCTCTCTCTCTCTCTCTCTCTCTCTCTCTCTCTCTCTCCTTTCGGGTTCTCTGTTTTTCTTTTTATTTCTTTCTTTCTTTCTCCTTTTTTCGTTCTTCCTTTTTTTCCTTTTTTCTCTATTCTCTCCTTCAATTCTTTCTCTTTTTCCCTTTCTCTTTGAGCTTCTTTCTCTCCTCCTCTTTCAATTACTTTTATTCCCTCCTTTCCTTTCTTTTTCCTTTTCTCCGACCCT
Source organism: Acanthosepion esculentum (assembly GCA_964036315.1). NCBI lineage: Eukaryota > Metazoa > Mollusca > Cephalopoda > Sepiida > Sepiidae > Acanthosepion > Acanthosepion esculentum. Next base: position 55,011,066 of record OZ038501.1, read on the forward strand.
TATTTTATTTTCTCTATTTGTCTCTCTTCCCTCCCTTCTTTTCTTATATTTTCCTTTACATCACCTGTTTTCATTCTTGCTAATTTCGCTTTATTCATCGCTTCGTTCTTTCTTTCTTTTATTTTCTATTTTTTCTCTCTCTCTCCCCCTCCTTACTTCACTTCTTCCTCTATTTCCTTTTTTGTCTTTTTCTTTCTCTCTCTCTTCTTGTTTAAACTTTTCTATTTATCTATACCTTTCGTTATCTCATTTTTTTTTCTCTTTTCACTTTTATTTCGCTTTCAGTATCTTCCCTATTTACAAATTTAACTCCCTCTTTCTTTTTTCTCCTCCTTTCTTTTCTCCTTGTCTTTCTTTATTAATTATCTTTCTTTCTTTCTATATTACCTATTTTTCTATATTTATTTCTCTCTCAGTGTCTGTCTGTTTGTCTCTATTTCGTTCTCTCTCTAATTCTCTTTCTTTCTTTCTATATTACCTATTTTTTCTATATTTATTTCTCTCTCAGTGTCTGTCTGTTTGTCTCTATTTCGTTCTCTCTCTAATTCTCTTTCTTTCTTTCTATATTACCTATTTTTTCTATATTTATTTCTCTCTCAGTGTCTGTCTGTTTGTCTCTATTTCGTTCTCTCTCTAATTCTCTTTCTTTCTTTCTATATTACCTATTTTTTCTATATTTATTTCTCTCTCAGTGTCTGTCTGTTTGTCTCTATTTCGTTCTCTCTCTAATTCTCTTTCTTTCTTTCTATATTACCTATTTTTTCTATATTTATTTCTCTCTCAGTGTCTGTCTGTTTGTCTCTATTTCGTTCTCTCTCTAATTCTCTTTCTTTCTTTCTATATTACCTATTTTTTCTATATTTATTTCTCTCTCAGTGTCTGTCTGTTTGTCTCTATTTCGTTCTCTCTCTAATTCTCTTTCTTTCTTTCTATATTACCTATTTTTTCTATATTTATTTCTCTCTCAGTGTCTGTCTGTCTGTCTCTATTTCGTTCTCTCTCTAATTCTCTTTCTTTCTTTCTATATTACCTATTTTTTCTATATTTATTTCTCTCTCAGTGTCTGTCTGTTTGTCTCTATTTCGTTCTCTCTCTAATTCTCTTTCTTTCTTTCTATATTACCTATTTTTTCTATATTTATTTCTCTCTCAGTGTCTGTCTGTTTGTCTCTATTTCGTTCTCTCTCTAATTCTCTTTCTTTCTTTCTATATTACCTATTTTTCTATATTTATTTCTCTCTCAGTGTCTGTCTGTCTGTCTCTATTTCGTTCTCTCTCTAATTCTCTTTCTTTCTTTCTATATTACCTATTTTTTCTATATTTATTTCTCTCTCAGTGTCTGTCTGTTTGTCTCTATTTCGTTCTCTCTCTAATTCTCTTTCTTTCTTTCTATATTACCTATTTTTCTATATTTATTTCTCTCTCAGTGTCTGTCTGTTTGTCTCTATTTCGTTCTCTCTCTAATTCTCTTTCTTTCTTTCTATATTACCTATTTTTTCTATATTTATTTCTCTCTCAGTGTCTGTCTGTCTGTCTCTATTTCGTTCTCTCTCTAATTCTCTTTCTTTCTTTCTATATTACCTATTTTTTCTATATTTATTTCTCTCTCAGTGTCTGTCTGTTTGTCTCTATTTCGTTCTCTCTCTAATTCTCTTTCTTTCTTTCTATATTACCTATTTTTTCTATATTTATTTCTCTCTCAGTGTCTGTCTGTTTGTCTCTATTTCGTTCTCTCTATAATTCTCTTTCTTTCTTTCTATATTACCTATTTTTCTATATTTATTTCTCTCTCAGTGTCTGTCTGTTTGTCTCTATATCGTTCTCTCTCTAATTCTCTTTCTTTCTTTCTATATTACCTATTTTTTCTATATTTATTTCTCTCTCAGTGTCTGTCTGTTTGTCTCTATTTCGTTCTCTCTCTAATTCTCTTTCTTTCTTTCTATATTACCTATTTTTTCTATATTTATTTCTCTCTCAGTGTCTGTCTGTTTGTCTCTATTTCGTTCTCTCTCTAATTCTCTTTCTTTCTTTCTATATTACCTATTTTTTCTATATTTATTTCTCTCTCAGTGTCTGTCTGTTTGTCTCTATTTCGTTCTCTCTCTAATTCTCTTTCTTTCTTTCTATATTACCTATTTTTTCTATATTTATTTCTCTCTCAGTGTCTGTCTGTTTGTCTCTATTTCGTTCTCTCTCTAATTCTCTTTCTTTCTTTCTATATTACCTATTTTTTCTATATTTATTTCTCTCTCAGTGTCTGTCTGTTTGTCTCTATTTCGTTCTCTCTATAATTTTCTTTCTTTCTTTCTATATTACCTATTTTTTCTATATTTATTTCTCTCTCAGTGTCTGTCTGTTTGTCTCTATTTCGTTCTCTCTCTAATTCTCTTTCTTTCTTTCTATATTACCTATTTTTTCTATATTTATTTCTCTCTCAGTGTCTGTCTGTTTGTCTCTATTTCGTTCTCTCTCTAATTCTCTTTCTATATTACCTATTTTTCTATATTTATTTCTCTCTCAGTGCCTGTCTGTCTGTCTCTATTTCGTTCTCTCTCTAATTCTCTTTCTTTCTTTCTATATTACCTATTTTTTCTATATTTATTTCTCTCTCAGTGTCTGTCTGTCTGTCTCTATTTCGTTCTCTCTCTAATTCTCTTTCTTTCTTTCTATATTACCTATTTTTTCTATATTTATTTCTCTCTCAGTGTCTGTCTGTTTGTCTCTATTTCGTTCTCTCTCTAATTCTCTTTCTTTCTTTGTCACTGATCATATTTAAACTCCTTCCTTTTCTTTTTCTTTTTCTTTCTTTCTTTTTTTTTTTTTGTAAATTTTCCAAAGCTTTTACTCCCCATTTTGTCTTTCTCCGTTACTTTTTCCTCTTTCTTTTTTCCTCTTCCTGGTTTTCTTTGCTTTTGCTCTCTTTCATTTTACTTAGTCCACTCGCTGCTTTCATTATCGACAGGCAGTTTCAGCCCATATTGAAGAAACAAAGACATTTCCCAATCCGCTTAAAATTGGATCAATTGCCGAGACAGATCGATTACAAGAACTACCCGCCAACAGACGTAATCCCCAACGAGAGTAAGAGAACCAAATTTAAAAAGAGAAAGAAAGCCAAAAATCTTTCAATAGCTTCTTTCTCGACGAATCCATGTTCTTAACACGTCCAGCTCGGGGCTCATTCTTCGCATTAAACATTTCCATACTATAATGACCTTTCTTTCATACACTGACATTTACCAAAGATGGGCAGCATATGACCGTCGATTTCTTGTTTTCCTGTGAGCAATGTAGTTAGACCACAAGTCTCTCCATTCCCAGGGGTCCAAGGTTTACGGTTCAAACATGAATTAGTTGTTCGTTATGTATCTCTTTCTTTACAGCTTTTACTTAAATCTTTCTTTCTCGCTTTCGTTCTTTTCTTCATGTATTCTTTCTTTTTCCTCCTCTCTCCTTTCTTTCTTACATCCTTTTTCTTTTTTGTCCTTTTTCATTTCGTTCATTTTAATTCTCTCTTTTCTTACGGTCTTTCTTTTTTTTCTATTCTTTCGTTCTTTCTTTATTTTGTTATTTTTATTTTTTACGATCTTTCATTGTCTTTCGATTTTTTCTTTCTTTTTTCTTTCATTTATTCTCCCTTCCTCTTCTTTCTTCTGTATTTTTTTCATTTCTTAACATATTTAATTCGCTTTCGATTTTTCCTTTCTATTTAGTCTTTTTCTCCCTTTTCTTTCTTTCATACTGTTTTTTTTTTTAAAGGTTGTTCCAATGACTTGGACCGATTTTAAATGTGAATTAAGTTTAAGCTTCTAGTGATTTTTTAATTTTTTTTAGATTTGGCGGATATTTGGGCGATATAATTTTTCACACATAATTTCTATGACTGAAATAACATGATCCAATAGAGAAATAAATAAATTTTCAACAATAACACTGATTTATTTACTGCTGATTTTGATCCGTCTTAATGAAACACCCTTTATTTCTTACAAATCTTTCATTTTTTATTTTTCTCTCTTCCCCCTTTTCTTTCTTTCTTTTTTCATTTCTTACAATTTGAATTATTCTCATTGTTCGATTTTGGCATCTCCAATTTGTAATTGACATGTTGGGCTGTTCCTTTTACTAATAACCATACATTCTATCCTCTTGCAATTGGTGATTAGTACTTTCTTCTCGCTTTCCTTCACTACCTTCTGTACGAGTTCTAGTAGTTTTTTCTGTGTCTGCTATCAACACTATGTCATGTGCATATCTAATGCTATTAAGATTGTGGCTGCTAAGCATCGCCTTACTCTATAGGTTGAATAAGTCCGGTGAGAAGACGCATCCTTGTCTTACATCCCTTTCTATTTTTGATGCTTTCATACTGTTCAAATATTGTTAAAACTTGTCTTGTCTTTTCTTTTCTTAAATCGCGCTCTTCTCTAAGTTTTGAAATAATAATAATAATAATAATAATAATAATAATAAGAAGAAGAAGAAGAAGAAGAAGAAGAAGAAGAAGAAGAAGAAGAAGAAGAAGAAGAAGAAGAAGAAAAGTGCTATCTATCAAATAACAATTCTCCTATAGGGTCTAAGGCCCATAATTTGGACCCGGCTCCGCAGGATGCAATGCAGGAAACATAATATACACAAATAATAATAATAATACGAATTCATTAAACAGAAAAAAATACGATGGATTTTACCTTTGCGGCAATTTCTTACTTTCATCATAATACGGAACCCTAAAATGTAAGATCCTCACTCCAAAAAGTTCATCAAAAAGGGAGCAAGGACGGATTAGCACGCTGAAAAAAGGAAAAAAAATAGGTAATCTCACACACACACACACATGCGTATGTGTATATATATATATATATATATATATATATATATATATATATATATACACGTGTGTGTGTGTGAGAGATTACCTATTTTTACACTCACACATCGACAAACATACACTATGCTTAAATAAAAAGTGCAGTTGAGTTACCGAAACTTCCGCTGGAAGTCAGGAAAAATAAATAAGGCTATAAAAATGCATTTCAAATTAAAAGGAAAAGAAAAAAATTCAAGTTGAAATGAAATCAAACAGACTTAAAATAAAAAATTTTGTTTTGTTGTTTCCTTTTTTTGTTTCGTTTTGTTTTTTGTTTTTTTTTTTTTTGTTCCTTAAAAACGAGAAGGAAAACTCTGGAAACCAACCCGTAACTCAAGATGTTAATCGTGCAGACGAGTAAATGGAATAATAATAATAATAATAATAATAATAATAATAATAATAATAATAATAATAATAATAATAATAATAATAATAATAATAACGCTGATGTTGCAGTGAACAAGCGTGTCTTTTCATTGCTCAAAGAAAGCGATGTTGTATTTTAAAGGGACGTCTTGATTATTTTAATCATCCATTTATTCTGATATTTTCTTTGTATATTACATTATAATTTTATTACATTATTATGCCTTTATAATTTTTCATTATTAAAATACATATATGTTTATTTTTTAAAATAGATCGTGGTATACATGGACTGTTTTATTTTAAAAATAAGTGTTATTTAGCAAGTTTACATTATTAAGAATGTCTCACCAAAAATTATTATATTAAGAACTTTTAATGAATTGTTTTTGCTAAATTGCTTACACATTGGCACGAACCATTCCACTCTATTTATGCGTGCCATTTTTCTCTTTTATGGAAGTGGCCGTATTTTTATACGCATTTATATATGTGTCTGTGTGTGTGTGTGTGTGTGTGAAAAGACGCTGATGTTGGAGGGAACAAACGTGTTTTTTCATTGCTCGAAGAAAGCGATGTCGTATTTTGATAGAGACGTCTTATTTTAATTATCCATTTATTCTAATATTTCTCTTTGTTTATTGTATTATATTATATTTTTTTTATATTATTATGCATTTATAAACTTTAATGATTAAAATACTTATTTGTTTATTTTTTTTAAGATAAATGTTATTTAGAAAGTTTAATTTATTCAGAAGATTGTCTCACGAAGAACATTTAACATTGTATTTGTTAAATCGCTTACATATTGACACGAATAATTCTACTCTTTAAGCGTAATAGTTCTTTTCTTTTATTCGTGTAACAAGACGTAAATTTTGAAATTGTAAGAAAAGCGGGTCGAGTAATAATGTTTGTTTTTGTGCTCCTTATCAGTGACTATTCATTTCTTTTTATTATCGTCGATTTCTTTCTCCATCATTTATCATTCATTTTTGACAACATTTGCATTTATCCTTTTCTTATTTATTGACTAGCAGCATGGCCCGGCGTTACCCGGCGTTGATTCAAAAATCGTACGACTCATACAGCAATCGCTATCACTTGACTTAAAATATCATTGCCTTTCCTTGCCTTTAAAGGAGTGCCCTTTGCCGTGCTGATGTTGCTACATGCCTTACTTCTTGCCTATCTCACACTGCGAATATTTTCTAAGCTCGATACTAAACATTAAATCTGTTACGAAAAAAGAACTAAACAAAATGAACACAAAACGATCAGCTTTAAAAAAGGACTCGTAACTGGAAAAACCGAATGAAAAAAGAATATTAACAACAAATACTTCTTCACACCCAACCCAGTTCTGCGGAATCAGAATCAGCGTTGAGTTTAAGCAAGCGAATGAGCCAATTGGAGTAAAGTGCCATGCAGATTTAAATTTTTCCCACTTGTGACGAATGCAGCTATCGATTTTTTTTTTTGCATGCTAGAAAAATAGTTAACATTCGTGTCAGTCGGCCAATAAAATCTTCCTGCCTATTCGTGGCAGCCAGCTATAGGCTCTCACTCTGGTCAGTAGAAAATGGCCGCAAACTACATGAAAACTGCCGTAGAAGCATGAAAAAAATCGATTATTTCCACTATCGATGGGAGTTGGGAAATGCAATGTCGGTGTTGGCCTTTACAATAACTTGGAGCATGTGCATGTAAATTTTGGTGCAAATCCGTCGAAAATTGCGGCCGTGCATTCCTTACACACACACACACATCCTGCCTTTTATAGATAGAGATTGTAATCTAAAGAAGCATTTTTTATGGATGTATTTTTAAATTTGTTGGAAAAGCTTTTCCAGTTGTGCCATTATTTCTTTAATTTTACTACTTTTATTATTGGTTCAGAATAGTCAATTTCATCTGTTATCTTTCAAATATTAAAAAAATATGTTCTCATACATTTGATGATAATTTTATATTTTTTAATTCTTTTCTTATTCATTGACTTCTATTATTATCAGTTTCTCGGAGTTAACTCCTCCTTAATTGTCCAAATATTTCACTAGGAGTCGCTCTCCCTCCACCATAAATACTGGGCAATTTATTGCCTCGTTCACTTTCTACTTTGCATTTCAGCGCACACATTTAAAAATGTGATCTCTCGCAGAGATCCGCGTTTTCGCCCACTTATGGGAAAATACCATGAAACACACATACACGGACGTACGAACATTCACCAAAATACAAACACACACAAACACAATTGTTAATGTCTTTGTCACTTGTAAATTTGTTGTTTAATACATATATTTGTTGACATCCACAGACAGACTGTTTCGCTGTATCACACCACATCTTCAGTGTGGCTAGACGTTGCCTTTAGCTAGGATCGAAACCCGACTTTGAATTGACATCAGTTGGAAAATCTACCACTAAGCCCTCGGCGCACGACAGGGTTGAAGGTGAATTTTAGCGTATTAGATAAACACACAGTGATCGACAAGACTCAATTCGCTTTTGCCGAAGAGTCACGCTATATCAGCCTTAATAGTCACCGTTTACAAACCCACACTTCCTCTCCAGAGAGCTCAACCGAAATTAATTTTTCAGGAGCCTATATTATTGTCATCCACAAACAGACTGTTTCGCTGTATCACCCCACATCTTCAGTGTGGGTAGACGTCCGGTTGCCTTTAGCTAGGATCGAAACCCGACTGAATTAGCATCAGTCTGAAATTCTACCACTAAGCCGTCGGCGAAGGTGAATTTTAGCGTATTTATTTTTAGATAAACACACAGTGATCGACAGTACTCAATTCGCTTTTGCCGAAGAGTCACGCTATATATATATATATATATATATATATATATATATATATATATATATATATATATATATATATATATATATCGGTCTTGTTTGTTTTCTTTACATATTCGGTTGGACTAAACTTGAGTCCGCATTGTTCTTGTAGTCAGACCTTCTAGCAGGAATAAACAGCACGTGTTCCTAATTTAACAACACGTAAGCCCACACGGTTCTCTACAAGTTAAAGTAATAATAATAATTCTTAAAGACGTGGTACATTTGATAACGGACTGTTTACTCCGACACCCAGTATAATATATATATATATATATATATATATATATATATATATATATATATATATATATATATATAGATAGATAGATAGATAGATAGATATGTATATGTTTATGCGTGCATCTATATACTTCGGGTAGATGGAACTCGTCCGCCATGGTAGGTAGTCCGTCTAAGAGAAGTCAAACTCTGATTTGAAACCTTTGCTACCTTGCGGCCATACCCAATCATGGGAAAAGTCTTCGGGAGTAAACTCTGCGAACGAATTCGGAGCCGGATTCTTTAACACAGTTCCTTGTTATGTTCAATTTCGTTCTGACAACTCCTGTGAGACTGTCACTCCCATGTGGGCCTGTACAGCCATAAGAGATGGTGTGCCGCCACCAGCAGCTGAGGCATAACTTTTTAGGCGCAGATCCATGGTCTCTCGAGACCGGCGGATGCCACACACAAACACACACACACACACACATATATATATATAAAATTTTTTCAGATTTCTTTTTGAATTTGTAGGCCCGATGAATTGGATCATGATTACGATTCCAATGTAATAAATTATAACCATGCAATATTAGTGTTTGAGCCTTTTATATATATATATATATATATATATATATATATATATATATATATATATATATATATATATATATATATAACTAAACAAATAATAATTATTTTCAGGGTTATGGAATTTCAGGTCGATTGTTCGACTTAAAACAATCATTCCTGTCAAACCGTGCATTGAAGTTTGTTCTCAACGGATTCTCCTCCACCTCCTATCCCACGAACGCAGGTGTTCCCTAATACTCTCTCCTAGGCTCTACTCTGTTTCTTATCTTCATTAACGATCTTCCTGATGTCATAGGTTCCCAAGCATAGTTCTATGCGGACGACACTACTATTTACTCCTACCTCAAAAAGAAATCTAGTGTCTGCCTCTTCTACAAGTACTTCCACGGTAATTGCTTCGAGGAGTTGCTTTCGCTTGTCCCTAAGCCTCGTGAATTTAAGCGTCCTACGAGGCTGGCATCCCGTTCCCACCCCTCCACCGTTGAAACTGTTAGATGTAGACGTCTCTTCTACTCCAATAGCTTCATGTCTCGCACATCTCGCCTATGGAACTCCCTTCCCTATTACTGTTTCCCTGACAAATACAATCTCCAACGGTTTAAGTGTAGCGTCAATCGTCATCTCCAGTTTCCTTGATCTATCCACTTCCCTTCTCCACTTCCTTTCATCTTTCATTCCTATCTGCTCTCGCTCTAAATCTTCTGTAACCCCCTTGCCTTGATCAACCCTCCGTCCTTCTCTTTCTCCACATCCCTTCCTTTACCACTCCTATCTGCTCTTCCTCCAACCCTTCTGTAACCCCATGCGTGATAGTGGCCACCAGCCTTGCTTGGGGTGATACGCTTAAAAAAAAAAACTAACCTGGCCGTTTGTCTTGAAAAGGACCTCCAATCGGTTTTGGACTGGGGTTGGAATTGTCTGGTTAACTTTAATGACTTAAAAACAAAACTGCTCTATATTACTCACCAGATAGAACCGTCCCTGCCTCCCATTAGAATGTCTGACGCTCAACTCCACGAGAGCATCGCTTTGCAACTGCTCGGTCTCACATTGTCTGCTGACCTGAGATGGAACGAATACATTGAGTCAATAGCTTCGTCCACCGTAAGGAAAGTTGACTCCCTGTGCTGCGCCAGAAAATTGTTGTCACCGGAGTCAATCCTTCAAATCTACAAATCAACCATTAGCCCTCGCATGGAGTATTGCTGCCATATATGTTCAGAAGCCCCTTCTGTTTGTCTCAAGGTCCTTGATAAAATCCAAAGACGGATATGCAATGTAATTGGACCTGATCTGGCATCTCGTCTGCAGCCGCTCTCTCACAGACGTGCCGTTGCTTTCCTCGGTCTTTTCTACAAATGCTTTCACGGTAACTGCTCCGATGAGCTGCTTTCGATGGTTCCCAGACTGCATGAATTTAAGCGTTCAACTAGGCTGGCATCTCGCTCTCACCCTTTCACTGTCGAAACTGTTAAATGTAGCCGTCTCTTCTACTCCAATAGCTTCATGTCTCGCACTTCTCGCCTGTGGAACTGCCCCCCCTTTTCCTGCTTCCCTGATAGCTATAATCTCCAACTATTCAAATGTAATCTCAATCGACGTCTCCAGATGCCCTGATCTATCCCTTATCCTTCTCTTCATCTTTTCCTCTATCACTCCTCTTTGCTCTCTCTCCAATTCTCTGTAACCCCTTGCGTGCTAGTGGCTTCCCGCCTTGTTTGGAGTGGAATGCTTGAAAAAAATTTAAAAAATAATAATAACAATGACAGCAATATTAATAATCAATTCCTCGTGGCCTAGAAATATCAGGGTGGGGGATATCCGGCAAGGAATAGCCGTGTCTCATGGACAGGGAGATCACTTTAGTTTTGGTCGATAGTCGTTCTAGAGGCGGTATCTTGAACAAAATTACCCCTTGGCGGTTAAGGATAAGACGCAAAAAATACAAATCTTAATGTTTCGGATTGGTTGTCACCCGGGTAAAGAAGAGCCGCGTTCCTCAGAGAGGAACTAATCTGCGGTCGAAATATCTGTCACTCGGACAAACTATCCCACGAACAATGAGACATCTGGTCACCATAAATGGATTAACTCCAACACTGGACCTGGTGACTTAATGTCAAATCTTAATGTTTCGGATTGGTTCTCACCCGGGTAAAGAAGGGCCGCGTTCTTCAAAGAGGAACCAGTCTGGGTTCGAAAAATCTGTCACTGGAATAAACTCTTCTACCAAAAATGTCACCAAAACCCTATTAACTCCAACATTGGACCTGGTGACTTAATTACAAATCAATTAATAAAACGAAAGCGAACGAAAGGGAATTGTGAGGCGTATAAACAAGTCATAGCATCTTTTTTTCACTGCACTCAAAAATCCACAAATGAACATCACCGATCAGATATACTGAATATGGAGAGATATGATAGGAAAAAAAAAATAAGACTATGTTGTGATATGACCCTCTTTATTGATATTAAATATAAATCCCCATTCTAAAATGATTCAATTTTTTTTTTCATTTCTTTCATTGCTTCTTTCTGTTTCTTAAAAATACGGCCTTGACCACTTTTGAATTGGTACAACGGTTGAATTATTAATTTCATATGTAGCATTCAACGCTTGTTAATTTCATATGTAAATCAGGAGACAAACTTATGTAAGAGCAAGAACACGGAGAAAGGACTAAACGTTTCCACGGCTTCTCGATGCAGCGGCTATGATCTTTCTGACCAGTTAGTGTAGGGACGCGCCCGATCGTTCAACGCAACATATGAAATTAACGATCGTAAAATGTGTAACAATATCGACCCAAATCTGCTTGCCAATGTCCGCAGGTACATCATGCGAAATAAAAGGCCCTCAAATGCAGAAATCGATGCGATAAAACTGAATATAAGACAAAGTAATATCAGACATAACCGAAAGAAAAATGAGGCAAGAGTAGAAATATATGATCTGACAGAGGATGAGATACAAACTAAAATAAATGAGATATAAGAATATAATACAAAGTACAATCAAACATAACCGAATAGTAATAGTAATAAAGTCCAACGGTATCTTCCGGTCGAGAAACGGAAGTGTAACTGATCACTACAGAAGTCTCACTCTGCACTGCACTACACTGCTACACTCCTCTCAGTCTCTAGAACTACTGTTCAATTTTAAATAATAGGATCAGTCAATTGTGGTTGTGAAGGTGGGTGCGCCACAACACATAGTGTTAGGAAGAGTTCATTCTGTAGTTATAGGTAAGGACCCATAACAATTAAAACATTGTTTACGGAGAGACCACTAGAAAACAGCACAGAATTAAATAATGTCACATATGTAACAGCTTTGTCAGTTAGTGAAAAAAACTTAATGCCAAGACAAAGAAAAGATTAAACAACAGATAAAAAGAACCCAATTTGAAGACCAAATTAAAACGTTAAATTGAGGAAATCAGATATGTGTTATGGATACTAGATGAGATTTCAAGAAATAAAAACTTATCTCAACCCAAAATCTGCTTGCCAATGTCCGCAGGTACATAATGCGAAATAAAAAAAAACTCTTAATTACAGAAATCGATGCGATAAAACGAAATATAATACAAAGTACAATCAAACATAACCGAAAGGAAAATGAGGCAAGAGTAGAAATATATGATCTGACAGAGAATGAGATACAAACTAAAATAAATGAGATATAAGAATATAATACAAAGTACAATCAAACATAACCGAAACAAAAATGAGGCAAGAGTAGAAATATATGATCTGACAGAGGATGAGATGCAAACTAAAATAAATGAGATATAAGAATATAATACAAAGTACAATCAAACATAACCGAAAGAAAAATGAGGCAAGAGTAGAAATATATGATCTGACAGAGGATGAGATACAAACTAAAATAAATGAGATATAAGAATATAATACAAATTACAATCAAACATAACCGAAAGAAAAATGAGGCAAGAGTAGAAATATATGATCTGACAGAGGATGAGATACAAACTAAAATAAATGAGATATAAGAATATAATACAAAGTACAATCAAACATAAGCGAAAGAAAAATGAGGCAAGAGTAGAAATATATGATCTGACAGAGGATGAGATACAAACTAAAATAAATGAGATATAAGAATATAATACAAAGTACAATCAAACATAAGCGAAACAAAAATGAGGCAAGAGTAGAAATATATGATCTGACAGAGGATGAGATACAAACTAAAATAAATGAGATATAAGAATATAATACAAATTACAATCAAACATAAGCGAAACAAAAATGAGGCAAGAGTAGAAATATATGATCTGACAGAGGATGAGATACAAACTAAAATAAATGAGATATAAGAATATAATACAAAGTACAATCAAACATAACCGAAAGAAAAATGAGGCAAGAGTAGAAATATATGATCTGACAGAGGATGAGATACAAACTAAAATAAATGAGATATAAGAATATAATACAAAGTACAATCAAACATAACCGAAAGAAAAATGAGGCAAGAGTAGAAATATATGATCTGACAGAGGATGAGATACAAACTAAAATAAATGAGATATAAGAATATAATACAAAGTACAATCAAACATAACCGAAAGAAAAATGAGGCAAGAGTAGAAATATATGATCTGACAGAGGATGAGATACAAACTAAAATAAATGAGATATAAGAATATAATACAAAGTACAATCAAACATAACCGAAAGAAAAATGAGGCAAGAGTAGAAATATATGATCTGACAGAGGATGAGATACAAACTAAAATAAATGAGATATAAGAATATAATACAAAGTACAATCAAACATAACCGAAAGAAAAATGAGGCAAGAGTAGAAATATATGATCTGACAGAGGATGAGATACAAACTAAAATAAATGAGATATAAGAATATAATACAAAGTACAATCAAACATAACCGAAAGAAAAATGAGGCAAGAGTAGAAATATATGATCTGACAGAGGATGAGATACAAACTAAAATAAATGAGATATAAGAATATAATACAAAGTACAATCAAACATAACCGAAAGAAAAATGAGGCAAGAGTAGAAATATATGATCTGACAGAGGATGAGATACAAACTAAAATAAATGAGATATAAGAATATAATACAAAGTACAATCAAACATAACCGAAAGAAAAATGAGGCAAGAGTAGAAATATATGATCTGACAGAGGATGAGATACAAACTAAAATAAATGAGATATAAGAATATAATACAAAGTACAATCAAACATAACCGAAAGAAAAATGAGGCAAGAGTAGAAATATATGATCTGACAGAGGATGAGATACAAACTAAAATAAATGAGATATAAGAATATAATACAAAGTACAATCAAACATAACCGAAAGAAAAATGAGGCAAGAGTAGAAATATATGATCTGACAGAGGATGAGATACAAACTAAAATAAATGAGATATAAGAATATAATACAAAGTACAATCAAACATAACCGAAAGAAAAATGAGGCAAGAGTAGAAATATATGATCTGACAGAGGATGAGATACAAACTAAAATAAATGAGATATAAGAATATAATACAAAGTACAATCAAACATAAGCGAAAGAAAAATGAGGCAAGAGTAGAAATATATGATCTGACAGAGGATGAGATACAAACTAAAATAAATGAGATATAAGAATATAATACAAAGTACAATCAAACATAAGCGAAAGAAAAATGAGGCAAGAGTAGAAATATATGATCTGACAGAGGATGAGATACAAACTAAAATAAATGAGATATAAGAATATAATACAAAGTACAATCAAACATAAGCGAAAGAAAAATGAGGCAAGAGTAGAAATATATGATCTGACAGAGGATGAGATACAAACTAAAATAAATGAGATATAAGAATATAATACAAAGTACAATCAAACATAAGCGAAAGAAAAATGAGGCAAGAGTAGAAATATATGATCTGACAGAGGATGAGATACAAACTAAAATAAATGAGATATAAGAATATAATACAAAGTACAATCAAACATAACCGAAAGAAAAATGAGGCAAGAGTAGAAATATATGATCTGACAGAGGATGAGATACAAACTAAAATAAATGAGATATAAGAATATAATACAAAGTACAATCAAACATAAGCGAAAGAAAAATGAGGCAAGAGTAGAAATATATGATCTGACAGAGGATGAGATACAAACTAAAATAAATGAGATATAAGAATATAATACAAATTACAATCAAACATAACCGAAAGGAAAATGAGGCAAGAGTAGAAATATATGATCTGACAGAGGATGAGATACAAACTAAAATAAATGAGATATAAGAATATAATACAAAGTACAATCAAACATAAGCGAAACAAAAATGAGGCAAGAGTAGAAATATATGATCTGACAGAGGATGAGATACAAACTAAAATAAATGAGATATAAGAATATAATACAAAGTACAATCAAACATAAGCGAAAGAAAAATGAGGCAAGAGTAGAAATATATGATCTGACAGAGGATGAGATACAAACTAAAATAAATGAGATATAAGAATATAATACAAATTACAATCAAACATAACCGAAAGGAAAATGAGGCAAGAGTAGAAATATATGATCTGACAGAGGATGAGATACAAACTAAAATAAATGAGATATAAGAATATAATACAAAGTACAATCAAACATAAGCGAAACAAAAATGAGGCAAGAGTAGAAATATATGATCTGACAGAGGATGAGATACAAACTAAAATAAATGAGATATAAGAATATAATACAAAGTACAATCAAACATAACCGAAAGGAAAATGAGGCAAGAGTAGAAATATATGATCTGACAGAGGATGAGATACAAACTAAAATAAATGAGATATAAGAATATAATACAAAGTACAATCAAACATAAGCGAAACAAAAATGAGGCAAGAGTAGAAATATATGATCTGACAGAGGATGAGATACAAACTAAAATAAATGAGATATAAGAATATAATACAAATTACAATCAAACATAACCGAAAGGAAAATGAGGCAAGAGTAGAAATATATGATCTGACAGAGGATGAGATACAAACTAAAATGAATGAGATATAAGAATATAATACAAAGTACAATCAAACATAACCGAAAGAAAAATGAGGCAAGAGTAGAAATATATGATCTGACAGAGGATGAGATACAAACTAAAATGAATGAGATATAAGAATATAATACAAAGTACAATCAAACATAACCGAAAGAAAAATGAGGCAAGAGTAGAAATATATGATCTGACAGAGGATGAGATACAAACTAAAATGAATGAGATATAAGAATATAATACAAAGTACAATCAAACATAACCGAAAGAAAAATGAGGCAAGAGTAGAAATATATGATCTGACAGAGGATGAGATACAAACTAAAATAAATGAGATATAAGAATATAATACAAATTACAATCAAACATAACCGAAAGGAAAATGAGGCAAGAGTAGAAATATATGATCTGACAGAGGATGAGATACAAACTAAAATGAATGAGATATAAGAATATAATACAAAGTACAATCAAACATAACCGAAAGAAAAATGAGGCAAGAGTAGAAATATATGATCTGACAGAGGATGAGATACAAACTAAAATGAATGAGATATAAGAATATAATACAAAGTACAATCAAACATAACCGAAAGAAAAATGAGGCAAGAGTAGAAATATATGATCTGACAGAGGATGAGATACAAACTAAAATGAATGAGATATAAGAATATAATACAAAGTACAATCAAACATAACCGAAAGAAAAATGAGGCAAGAGTAGAAATATATGATCTGACAGAGGATGAGATACAAACTAAAATGAATGAGATATAAGAATATAATACAAAGTACAATCAAACATAACCGAAAGAAAAATGAGGCAAGAGTAGAAATATATGATCTGACAGAGGATGAGATACAAACTAAAATAAATGAGATATAAGAATATAATACAAAGTACAATCAAACATAACCGAAAGGAAAATGAGGCAAGAGTAGAAATATATGATCTGACAGAGGATGAGATACAAACTAAAATAAATGAGATATAAGAATATAATACAAAGTACAATCAAACATAACCGAAACAAAAATGAGGCAAGAGTAGAAATATATGATCTGACAGAGGATGAGATGCAAACTAAAATAAATGAGATATAAGAATATAATACAAATTACAATCAAACATAAGCGAAACAAAAATGAGGCAAGAGTAGAAATATATGATCTGACAGAGGATGAGATGCAAACTAAAATAAATGAGATATAAGAATATAATACAAAGTACAATCAAACATAACCGAAAGAAAAATGAGGCAAGAGTAGAAATATATGATCTGACAGAGGATGAGATACAAACTAAAATAAATGAGATATAAGAATATAATACAAAGTACAATCAAACATAACCGAAAGGAAAATGAGGCAAGAGTAGAAATATATGATCTGACAGAGGATGAGATACAAACTAAAATAAATGAGATATAAGAATATAATACAAAGTACAATCAAACATAAGCGAAACAAAAATGAGGCAAGAGTAGAAATATATGATCTGACAGAGGATGAGATACAAACTAAAATAAATGAGATATAAGAATATAATACAAATTACAATCAAACATAAGCGAAACAAAAATGAGGCAAGAGTAGAAATATATGATCTGACAGAGGATGAGATGCAAACTAAAATAAATGAGATATAAGAATATAATACAAAGTACAATCAAACATAAGCGAAACAAAAATGAGGCAAGAGTAGAAATATATGATCTGACAGAGGATGAGATGCAAACTAAAATAAATGAGATATAAGAATATAATACAAAGTACAATCAAACATAACCGAAACAAAAATGAGGCAAGAGTAGAAATATATGATCTGACAGAGGATGAGATACAAACTAAAATAAATGAGATATAAGAATATAATACAAAGTACAATCAAACATAACCGAAAGGAAAATGAGGCAAGAGTAGAAATATATGATCTGAAAGAGGATGAGATACAAACTAAAATAAATGAGATATAAGAATATAATACAAATTACAATCAAACATAACCGAAAGGAAAATGAGGCAAGAGTAGAAATATATGATCTGACAGAGGATGAGATACAAACTAAAATAAATGAGATATAAGAATATAATACAAATTACAATCAAACATAAGCGAAACAAAAATGAGGCAAGAGTAGAAATATATGATCTGACAGAGGATGAGATGCAAACTAAAATAAATGAGATATAAGAATATAATACAAAGTACAATCAAACATAAGCGAAACAAAAATGAGGCAAGAGTAGAAATATATGATCTGACAGAGGATGAGATGCAAACTAAAATAAATGAGATATAAGAATATAATACAAAGTACAATCAAACATAACCGAAACAAAAATGAGGCAAGAGTAGAAATATATGATCTGACAGAGGATGAGATACAAACTAAAATAAATGAGATATAAGAATATAATACAAAGTACAATCAAACATAAGCGAAACAAAAATGAGGCAAGAGTAGAAATATATGATCTGACAGAGGATGAGATGCAAACTAAAATAAATGAGATATAAGAATATAATACAAAGTACAATCAAACATAACCGAAACAAAAATGAGGCAAGAGTAGAAATATATGATCTGACAGAGGATGAGATACAAACTAAAATAAATGAGATATAAGAATATAATACAAAGTACAATCAAACATAAGCGAAACAAAAATGAGGCAAGAGTAGAAATATATGATCTGACAGAGGATGAGATGCAAACTAAAATAAATGAGATATAAGAATATAATACAAAGTACAATCAAACATAACCGAAAGAAAAATGAGGCAAGAGTAGAAATATATGATCTGACAGAGGATGAGATACAAACTAAAATAAATGAGATATAAGAATATAATACAAAGTACAATCAAACATAACCGAAACAAAAATGAGGCAAGAGTAGAAATATATGATCTGACAGAGGATGAGATACAAACTAAAATAAATGAGATATAAGAATATAATACAAAGTACAATCAAACATAACCGAAAGAAAAATGAGGCAAGAGTAGAAATATATGATCTGACAGAGGATGAGATACAAACTAAAATAAATGAGATATAAGAATATAATACAAAGTACAATCAAACATAAGCGAAACAAAAATGAGGCAAGAGTAGAAATATATGATCTGACAGAGGATGAGATACAAACTAAAATAAATGAGATATAAGAATATAATACAAAGTACAATCAAACATAACCGAAAGAAAAATGAGGCAAGAGTAGAAATATATGATCTGACAGAGGATGAGATACAAACTAAAATAAATGAGATATAAGAATATAATACAAAGTACAATCAAACATAACCGAAAGAAAAATGAGGCAAGAGTAGAAATATATGATCTGACAGAGGATGAGATACAAACTAAAATAAATGAGATATAAGAATATAATACAAAGTACAATCAAACATAAGCGAAACAAAAATGAGGCAAGAGTAGAAATATATGATCTGACAGAGGATGAGATGCAAACTAAAATAAATGAGATATAAGAATATAATACAAAGTACAATCAAACATAACCGAAAGAAAAATGAGGCAAGAGTAGAAATATATGATATGACAGAGGATGAGATACAAACTAAAATAAATGAGATATAAGAATATAATACAAATTACAATCAAACATAACCGAAAGGAAAATGAGGCAAGAGTAGAAATATATGATCTGACAGAGGATGAGATACAAACTAAAATAAATGAGATATAAGAATATAATACAAAGTACAATCAAACATAAGCGAAACAAAAATGAGGCAAGAGTAGAAATATATGATCTGACAGAGGATGAGATGCAAACTAAAATAAATGAGATATAAGAATATAATACAAAGTACAATCAAACATAACCGAAAGAAAAATGAGGCAAGAGTAGAAATATATGATCTGACAGAGGATGAGATACAAACTAAAATAAATGAGATATAAGAATATAATACAAAGTACAATCAAACATAACCGAAACAAAAATGAGGCAAGAGTAGAAATATATGATCTGACAGAGGATGAGATACAAACTAAAATAAATGAGATATAAGAATATAATACAAAGTACAATCAAACATAACCGAAAGAAAAATGAGGCAAGAGTAGAAATATATGATCTGACAGAGGATGAGATACAAACTAAAATAAATGAGATATAAGAATATAATACAAATTACAATCAAACATAACCGAAACAAAAATGAGGCAAGAGTAGAAATATATGATCTGACAGAGGATGAGATACAAACTAAAATAAATGAGATATAAGAATATAATACAAATTACAATCAAACATAACCGAAAGGAAAATGAGGCAAGAGTAGAAATATATGATATGACAGAGGATGAGATACAAACTAAAATAAATGAGATATAAGAATATAATACAAAGTACAATCAAACATAACCGAAAGAAAAATGAGGCAAGAGTAGAAATATATGATCTGACAGAGGATGAGATACAAACTAAAATAAATGAGATATAAGAATATAATACAAATTACAATCAAACATAACCGAAAGGAAAATGAGGCAAGAGTAGAAATATATGATATGACAGAGGATGAGATACAAACTAAAATAAATGAGATATAAGAATATAATACAAAGTACAATCAAACATAACCGAAAGAAAAATGAGGCAAGAGTAGAAATATATGATCTGACAGAGGATGAGATACAAACTAAAATAAATGAGATATAAGAATATAATACAAATTACAATCAAACATAAGCGAAACAAAAATGAGGCAAGAGTAGAAATATATGATCTGACAGAGGATGAGATACAAACTAAAATAAATGAGATATAAGAATATAATACAAATTACAATCAAACATAACCGAAAGGAAAATGAGGCAAGAGTAGAAATATATGATATGACAGAGGATGAGATACAAACTAAAATAAATGAGATATAAGAATATAATACAAAGTACAATCAAACATAACCGAAAGAAAAATGAGGCAAGAGTAGAAATATATGATCTGACAGAGGATGAGATACAAACTAAAATAAATGAGATATAAGAATATAATACAAATTACAATCAAACATAACCGAAAGGAAAATGAGGCTAGAGTAGAAATATATGATCTGACAGAGGATGAGATACAAACTAAAATAAATGAGATATAAGAATATAATACAAATTACAATCAAACATAAGCGAAACAAAAATGAGGCAAGAGTAGAAATATATGATCTGACAGAGGATGAGATACAAACTAAAATAAATGAGATATAAGAATATAATACAAATTACAATCAAACATAAGCGAAACAAAAATGAGGCAAGAGTAGAAATATATGATCTGACAGAGGATGAGATACAAACTAAAATAAATGAGATATAAGAATATAATACAAATTACAATCAAACATAACCGAAAGAAAAATGAGGCAAGAGTAGAAATATATGATCTGACAGAGGATGAGATACAAACTAAAATAAATGAGATATAAGAATATAATACAAAGTACAATCAAACATAACCGAAAGAAAAATGAGGCAAGAGTAGAAATATATGATCTGACAGAGGATGAGATACAAACTAAAATAAATGAGATATAAGAATATAATACAAATTACAATCAAACATAACCGAAAGGAAAATGAGGCTAGAGTAGAAATATATGATCTGACAGAGGATGAGATACAAACTAAAATAAATGAGATATAAGAATATAATACAAATTACAATCAAACATAAGCGAAACAAAAATGAGGCAAGAGTAGAAATATATGATCTGACAGAGGATGAGATACAAACTAAAATAAATGAGATATAAGAATATAATACAAATTACAATCAAACATAAGCGAAACAAAAATGAGGCAAGAGTAGAAATATATGATCTGACAGAGGATGAGATACAAACTAAAATAAATGAGATATAAGAATATAATACAAAGTACAATCAAACATAACCGAAAGAAAAATGAGGCAAGAGTAGAAATATATGATCTGACAGAGGATGAGATACAAACTAAAATAAATGAGATATAAGAATATAATACAAATTACAATCAAACATAACCGAAAGGAAAATGAGGCTAGAGTAGAAATATATGATCTGACAGAGGATGAGATACAAACTAAAATAAATGAGATATAAGAATATAATACAAATTACAATCAAACATAAGCGAAACAAAAATGAGGCAAGAGTAGAAATATATGATCTGACAGAGGATGAGATACAAACTAAAATAAATGAGATATAAGAATATAATACAAATTACAATCAAACATAAGCGAAACAAAAATGAGGCAAGAGTAGAAATATATGATCTGACAGAGGATGAGATACAAACTAAAATAAATGAGATATAAGAATATAATACAAATTACAATCAAACATAAGCGAAACAAAAATGAGGCAAGAGTAGAAATATATGATCTGACAGAGGATGAGATACAAACTAAAATAAATGAGATATAAGAATATAATACAAATTACAATCAAACATAAGCGAAACAAAAATGAGGCTAGAGTAGAAATATATGATCTGACAGAGGATGAGATACAAACTAAAATAAATGAGATATAAGAATATAATACAAATTACAATCAAACATAACCGAAACAAAAATGAGGCAAGAGTAGAAATATATGATCTGACAGAGGATGAGATACAAACTAAAATAAATGAGATATAAGAATATAATACAAAGTACAATCAAACATAACCGAAAGAAAAATGAGGCAAGAGTAGAAATATATGATCTGACAGAGGATGAGATACAAACTAAAATAAATGAGATATAAGAATATAATACAAATTACAATCAAACATAACCGAAAGGAAAATGAGGCAAGAGTAGAAATATATGATATGACAGAGGATGAGATACAAACTAAAATAAATGAGATATAAGAATATAATACAAAGTACAATCAAACATAACCGAAAGGAAAATGAGGCAAGAGTAGAAATATATGATCTGACAGAGGATGAGATACAAACTAAAATAAATGAGATATAAGAATATAATACAAAGTACAATCAAACATAAGCAAAAGAAAAATGAGGCAAGAGTAGAAATATATGATCTGACAGAGGATGAGATACAAACTAAAATAAATGAGATATAAGAATATAATACAAAGTACAATCAAACATAAGCGAAACAAAAATGAGGCAAGAGTAGAAATATATGATCTGACAGAGGATGAGATACAAACTAAAATAAATGAGATATAAGAATATAATACAAATTACAATCAAACATAACCGAAACAAAAATGAGGCAAGAGTAGAAATATATGATCTGACAGAGGATGAGATACAAACTAAAATAAATGAGATATAAGAATATAATACAAAGTACAATCAAACATAACCGAAAGAAAAATGAGGCAAGAGTAGAAATATATGATCTGACAGAGGATGAGATACAAACTAAAATAAATGAGATATAAGAATATAATACAAATTACAATCAAACATAAGCGAAAGAAAAATGAGGCAAGAGTAGAAATATATGATCTGACAGAGGATGAGATACAAACTAAAATAAATGAGATATAAGAATATAATACAAATTACAATCAAACATAACCGAAAGGAAAATGAGGCAAGAGTAGAAATATATGATCTGACAGAGGATGAGATACAAACTAAAATAAATGAGATATAAGAATATAATACAAAGTACAATCAAACATAAGCGAAAGAAAAAAGAGGCAAGAGTAGAAATATATGATCTGACAGAGGATGAGATACAAACTAAAATAAATGAGATATAAGAATATAATACAAAGTACAATCAAACATAAGCGAAAGAAAAATGAGGCAAGAGTAGAAATATATGATCTGACAGAGGATGAGATACAAACTAAAATAAATGAGATATAAGAATATAATACAAAGTACAATCAAACATAAGCGAAAGAAAAATGAGGCAAGAGTAGAAATATATGATCTGACAGAGGATGAGATACAAACTAAAATAAATGAGATATAAGAATATAATACAAAGTACAATCAAACATAACCGAAACAAAAATGAGGCAAGAGTAGAAATATATGATCTGACAGAGGATGAGATACAAACTAAAATAAATGAGATATAAGAATATAATACAAAGTACAATCAAACATAACCGAAAGGAAAATGAGGCAAGAGTAGAAATATATGATCTGACAGAGGATGAGATACAAACTAAAATAAATGAGATATAAGAATATAATACAAAGTACAATCAAACATAAGCGAAAGAAAAATGAGGCAAGAGTAGAAATATATGATCTGACAGAGGATGAGATACAAACTAAAATAAATGAGATATAAGAATATAATACAAAGTACAATCAAACATAAGCGAAAGAAAAATGAGGCAAGAGTAGAAATATATGATCTGACAGAGGATGAGATACAAACTAAAATAAATGAGATATAAGAATATAATACAAATTACAATCAAACATAACCGAAAGGAAAATGAGGCAAGAGTAGAAATATATGATCTGACAGAGGATGAGATACAAACTAAAATAAATGAGATATAAGAATATAATACAAAGTACAATCAAACATAAGCGAAAGAAAAATGAGGCAAGAGTAGAAATATATGATCTGACAGAGGATGAGATACAAACTAAAATAAATGAGATATAAGAATATAATACAAATTACAATCAAACATAACCGAAAGGAAAATGAGGCAAGAGTAGAAATATATGATCTGACAGAGGATGAGATACAAACTAAAATAAATGAGATATAAGAATATAATACAAATTACAATCAAACATAACCGAAAGGAAAATGAGGCAAGAGTAGAAATATATGATCTGACAGAGGATGAGATACAAACTAAAATAAATGAGATATAAGAATATAATACAAAGTACAATCAAACATAAGCGAAAGAAAAATGAGGCAAGAGTAGAAATATATGATCTGACAGAGGATGAGATACAAACTAAAATAAATGAGATATAAGAATATAATACAAATTACAATCAAACATAACCGAAAGGAAAATGAGGCAAGAGTAGAAATATATGATCTGACAGAGGATGAGATACAAACTAAAATAAATGAGATATAAGAATATAATACAAAGTACAATCAAACATAAGCGAAACAAAAATGAGGCAAGAGTAGAAATATATGATCTGACAGAGGATGAGATACAAACTAAAATAAATGAGATATAAGAATATAATACAAATTACAATCAAACATAACCGAAAGGAAAATGAGGCAAGAGTAGAAATATATGATCTGACAGAGGATGAGATACAAACTAAAATAAATGAGATATAAGAATATAATACAAAGTACAATCAAACATAAGCGAAAGAAAAATGAGGCAAGAGTAGAAATATATGATCTGACAGAGGATGAGATACAAACTAAAATAAATGAGATATAAGAATATAATACAAAGTACAATCAAACATAAGCGAAACAAAAATGAGGCAAGAGTAGAAATATATGATCTGACAGAGGATGAGATACAAACTAAAATAAATGAGATATAAGAATATAATACAAATTACAATCAAACATAACCGAAAGGAAAATGAGGCAAGAGTAGAAATATATGATCTGACAGAGGATGAGATACAAACTAAAATAAATGAGATATAAGAATATAATACAAAGTACAATCAAACATAAGCGAAAGAAAAATGAGGCAAGAGTAGAAATATATGATCTGACAGAGGATGAGATACAAACTAAAATAAATGAGATATAAGAATATAATACAAATTACAATCAAACATAACCGAAAGGAAAATGAGGCAAGAGTAGAAATATATGATCTGACAGAGGATGAGATACAAACTAAAATAAATGAGATATAAGAATATAATACAAAGTACAATCAAACATAAGCGAAACAAAAATGAGGCAAGAGTAGAAATATATGATCTGACAGAGGATGAGATACAAACTAAAATAAATGAGATATAAGAATATAATACAAATTACAATCAAACATAACCGAAAGGAAAATGAGGCAAGAGTAGAAATATATGATCTGACAGAGGATGAGATACAAACTAAAATAAATGAGATATAAGAATATAATACAAAGTACAATCAAACATAAGCGAAACAAAAATGAGGCAAGAGTAGAAATATATGATCTGACAGAGGATGAGATACAAACTAAAATAAATGAGATATAAGAATATAATACAAAGTACAATCAAACATAAGCGAAACAAAAATGAGGCAAGAGTAGAAATATATGATCTGACAGAGGATGAGATACAAACTAAAATAAATGAGATATAAGAATATAATACAAATTACAATCAAACATAACCGAAAGGAAAATGAGGCAAGAGTAGAAATATATGATCTGACAGAGGATGAGATACAAACTAAAATAAATGAGATATAAGAATATAATACAAAGTACAATCAAACATAAGCGAAAGAAAAATGAGGCAAGAGTAGAAATATATGATCTGACAGAGGATGAGATACAAACTAAAATAAATGAGATATAAGAATATAATACAAAGTACAATCAAACATAACCGAAAGAAAAATGAGGCAAGAGTAGAAATATATGATCTGACAGAGGATGAGATACAAACTAAAATAAATGAGATATAAGAATATAATACAAAGTACAATCAAACATAAGCGAAACAAAAATGAGGCAAGAGTAGAAATATATGATCTGACAGAGGATGAGATACAAACTAAAATAAATGAGATATAAGAATATAATACAAATTACAATCAAACATAAGCGAAAGAAAAATGAGGCAAGAGTAGAAATATATGATCTGACAGAGGATGAGATACAAACTAAAATAAATGAGATATAAGAATATAATACAAAGTACAATCAAACATAAGCGAAAGAAAAATGAGGCAAGAGTAGAAATATATGATCTGACAGAGGATGAGATACAAACTAAAATAAATGAGATATAAGAATATAATACAAAGTACAATCAAACATAAGCGAAAGAAAAATGAGGCAAGAGTAGAAATATATGATCTGACAGAGGATGAGATACAAACTAAAATAAATGAGATATAAGAATATAATACAAAGTACAATCAAACATAACCGAAAGGAAAAATGAGGCAAGAGTAGAAATATATGATCTGACAGAGGATGAGATACAAACTAAAATAAATGAGATATAAGAATATAATACAAAGTACAATCAAACATAACCGAAAGAAAAATGAGGCAAGAGTAGAAATATATGATCTGACAGAGGATGAGATACAAACTAAAATAAATGAGATATAAGAATATAATACAAATTACAATCAAACATAAGCGAAACAAAAATGAGGCAAGAGTAGAAATATATGATCTGACAGAGGATGAGATACAAACTAAAATAAATGAGATATAAGAATATAATACAAAGTACAATCAAACATAACCGAAAGAAAAATGAGGCAAGAGTAGAAATATATGATCTGACAGAGGATGAGATACAAACTAAAATAAATGAGATATAAGAATATAATACAAATTACAATCAAACATAAGCGAAACAAAAATGAGGCAAGAGTAGAAATATATGATCTGACAGAGGATGAGATACAAACTAAAATAAATGAGATATAAGAATATAATACAAATTACAATCAAACATAACCGAAAGGAAAATGAGGCAAGAGTAGAAATATATGATCTGACAGAGGATGAGATACAAACTAAAATAAATGAGATATAAGAATATAATACAAAGTACAATCAAACATAACCGAAAGAAAAATGAGGCAAGAGTAGAAATATATGATCTGACAGAGGATGAGATACAAACTAAAATAAATGAGATATAAGAATATAATACAAATTACAATCAAACATAAGCGAAACAAAAATGAGGCAAGAGTAGAAATATATGATCTGACAGAGGATGAGATACAAACTAAAATAAATGAGATATAAGAATATAATACAAAGTACAATCAAACATAACCGAAAGAAAAATGAGGCAAGAGTAGAAATATATGATCTGACAGAGGATGAGATACAAACTAAAATAAATGAGATATAAGAATATAATACAAATTACAATCAAACATAAGCGAAACAAAAATGAGGCAAGAGTAGAAATATATGATCTGACAGAGGATGAGATACAAACTAAAATAAATGAGATATAAGAATATAATACAAATTACAATCAAACATAACCGAAAGGAAAATGAGGCAAGAGTAGAAATATATGATCTGACAGAGGATGAGATACAAACTAAAATAAATGAGATATAAGAATATAATACAAAGTACAATCAAACATAACCGAAAGAAAAATGAGGCAAGAGTAGAAATATATGATCTGACAGAGGATGAGATACAAACTAAAATAAATGAGATATAAGAATATAATACAAATTACAATCAAACATAAGCGAAACAAAAATGAGGCAAGAGTAGAAATATATGATCTGACAGAGGATGAGATACAAACTAAAATAAATGAGATATAAGAATATAATACAAAGTACAATCAAACATAACCGAAAGAAAAATGAGGCAAGAGTAGAAATATATGATCTGACAGAGGATGAGATACAAACTAAAATAAATGAGATATAAGAATATAATACAAAGTACAATCAAACATAAGCGAAAGAAAAATGAGGCAAGAGTAGAAATATATGATCTGACAGAGGATGAGATACAAACTAAAATAAATGAGATATAAGAATATAATACAAATTACAATCAAACATAACCGAAAGGAAAATGAGGCAAGAGTAGAAATATATGATCTGACAGAGGATGAGATACAAACTAAAATAAATGAGATATAAGAATATAATACAAAGTACAATCAAACATAACCGAAAGAAAAATGAGGCAAGAGTAGAAATATATGATCTGACAGAGGATGAGATACAAACTAAAATAAATGAGATATAAGAATATAATACAAAGTACAATCAAACATAAGCGAAACAAAAATGAGGCAAGAGTAGAAATATATGATCTGACAGAGGATGAGATACAAACTAAAATAAATGAGATATAAGAATATAATACAAATTACAATCAAACATAAGCGAAAGAAAAATGAGGCAAGAGTAGAAATATATGATCTGACAGAGGATGAGATACAAACTAAAATAAATGAGATATAAGAATATAATACAAAGTACAATCAAACATAAGCGAAAGAAAAATGAGGCAAGAGTAGAAATATATGATCTGACAGAGGATGAGATACAAACTAAAATAAATGAGATATAAGAATATAATACAAAGTACAATCAAACATAAGCGAAAGAAAAATGAGGCAAGAGTAGAAATATATGATCTGACAGAGGATGAGATACAAACTAAAATAAATGAGATATAAGAATATAATACAAATTACAATCAAACATAACCGAAAGAAAAATGAGGCAAGAGTAGAAATATATGATCTGACAGAGGATGAGATACAAACTAAAATAAATGAGATATAAGAATATAATACAAAGTACAATCAAACATAAGCGAAAGAAAAATGAGGCAAGAGTAGAAATATATGATCTGACAGAGGATGAGATACAAACTAAAATAAATGAGATATAAGAATATAATACAAAGTACAATCAAACATAACCGAAAGAAAAATGAGGCAAGAGTAGAAATATATGATCTGACAGAGGATGAGATACAAACTAAAATAAATGAGATATAAGAATATAATACAAAGTACAATCAAACATAAGCGAAACAAAAATGAGGCAAGAGTAGAAATATATGATCTGACAGAGGATGAGATACAAACTAAAATAAATGAGATATAAGAATATAATACAAATTACAATCAAACATAACCGAAAGGAAAATGAGGCAAGAGTAGAAATATATGATCTGACAGAGGATGAGATACAAACTAAAATAAATGAGATATAAGAATATAATACAAAGTACAATCAAACATAAGCGAAAGAAAAATGAGGCAAGAGTAGAAATATATGATCTGACAGAGGATGAGATACAAACTAAAATAAATGAGATATAAGAATATAATACAAATTACAATCAAACATAAGCGAAAGAAAAATGAGGCAAGAGTAGAAATATATGATCTGACAGAGGATGAGATACAAACTAAAATAAATGAGATATAAGAATATAATACAAAGTACAATCAAACATAAGCGAAAGAAAAATGAGGCAAGAGTAGAAATATATGATCTGACAGAGGATGAGATACAAACTAAAATAAATGAGATATAAGAATATAATACAAAGTACAATCAAACATAACCGAAAGAAAAATGAGGCAAGAGTAGAAATATATGATCTGACAGAGGATGAGATACAAACTAAAATAAATGAGATATAAGAATATAATACAAAGTACAATCAAACATAAGCGAAAGAAAAATGAGGCAAGAGTAGAAATATACGATCTGACAGAGGATGAGATACAAACTAAAATAAATGAGATATAAGAATATAATACAAAGTACAATCAAACATAAGCGAAACAAAAATGAGGCAAGAGTAGAAATATATGATCTGACAGAGGATGAGATACAAACTAAAATAAATGAGATATAAGAATATAATACAAATTACAATCAAACATAACCGAAAGGAAAATGAGGCAAGAGTAGAAATATATGATCTGACAGAGGATGAGATACAAACTAAAATAAATGAGATATAAGAATATAATACAAAGTACAATCAAACATAAGCGAAAGAAAAATGAGGCAAGAGTAGAAATATATGATCTGACAGAGGATGAGATACAAACTAAAATAAATGAGATATAAGAATATAATACAAAGTACAATCAAACATAAGCGAAACAAAAATGAGGCAAGAGTAGAAATATATGATCTGACAGAGGATGAGATACAAACTAAAATAAATGAG
This sequence comes from Acanthosepion esculentum, assembly GCA_964036315.1. NCBI lineage: Eukaryota > Metazoa > Mollusca > Cephalopoda > Sepiida > Sepiidae > Acanthosepion > Acanthosepion esculentum. The sequence goes on from OZ038501.1 coordinate 55,041,876, forward strand.
ATATAAGAATATAATACAAAGTACAATCAAACATAAGCGAAAGAAAAATGAGGCAAGAGTAGAAATATATGATCTGACAGAGGATGAGATACAAACTAAAATAAATGAGATATAAGAATATAATACAAATTACAATCAAACATAACCGAAAGGAAAATGAGGCAAGAGTAGAAATATATGATCTGACAGAGGATGAGATACAAACTAAAATAAATGAGATATAAGAATATAATACAAAGTACAATCAAACATAAGCGAAAGAAAAATGAGGCAAGAGTAGAAATATATGATCTGACAGAGGATGAGATACAAACTAAAATAAATGAGATATAAGAATATAATACAAATTACAATCAAACATAACCGAAACAAAAATGAGGCAAGAGTAGAAATATATGATCTGACAGAGGATGAGATACAAACTAAAATAAATGAGATATAAGAATATAATACAAAGTACAATCAAACATAACCGAAAGAAAAATGAGGCAAGAGTAGAAATATATGATCTGACAGAGGATGAGATACAAACTAAAATAAATGAGATATAAGAATATAATACAAAGTACAATCAAACATAAGCGAAAGAAAAATGAGGCAAGAGTAGAAATATATGATCTGACAGAGGATGAGATACAAACTAAAATAAATGAGATATAAGAATATAATACAAAGTACAATCAAACATAAGCGAAAGAAAAATGAGGCAAGAGTAGAAATATATGATCTGACAGAGGATGAGATACAAACTAAAATAAATGAGATATAAGAATATAATACAAAGTACAATCAAACATAAGCGAAAGAAAAATGAGGCAAGAGTAGAAATATATGATCTGACAGAGGATGAGATACAAACTAAAATAAATGAGATATAAGAATATAATACAAATTACAATCAAACATAACCGAAAGGAAAATGAGGCAAGAGTAGAAATATATGATCTGACAGAGGATGAGATACAAACTAAAATAAATGAGATATAAGAATATAATACAAAGTACAATCAAACATAACCGAAAGAAAAATGAGGCAAGAGTAGAAATATATGATCTGACAGAGGATGAGATACAAACTAAAATAAATGAGATATAAGAATATAATACAAATTACAATCAAACATAACCGAAAGGAAAATGAGGCAAGAGTAGAAATATATGATCTGACAGAGGATGAGATACAAACTAAAATAAATGAGATATAAGAATATAATACAAAGTACAATCAAACATAAGCGAAAGAAAAATGAGGCAAGAGTAGAAATATATGATCTGACAGAGGATGAGATACAAACTAAAATAAATGAGATATAAGAATATAATACAAAGTACAATCAAACATAACCGAAAGAAAAATGAGGCAAGAGTAGAAATATATGATCTGACAGAGGATGAGATACAAACTAAAATAAATGAGATATAAGAATATAATACAAAGTACAATCAAACATAAGCGAAACAAAAATGAGGCAAGAGTAGAAATATATGATCTGACAGAGGATGAGATACAAACTAAAATAAATGAGATATAAGAATATAATACAAAGTACAATCAAACATAACCGAAAGAAAAATGAGGCAAGAGTAGAAATATATGATCTGACAGAGGATGAGATACAAACTAAAATAAATGAGATATAAGAATATAATACAAAGTACAATCAAACATAAGCGAAACAAAAATGAGGCAAGAGTAGAAATATATGATCTGACAGAGGATGAGATACAAACTAAAATAAATGAGATATAAGAATATAATACAAAGTACAATCAAACATAACCGAAAGAAAAATGAGGCAAGAGTAGAAATATATGATCTGACAGAGGATGAGATACAAACTAAAATAAATGAGATATAAGAATATAATACAAAGTACAATCAAACATAAGCGAAACAAAAATGAGGCAAGAGTAGAAATATATGATCTGACAGAGGATGAGATACAAACTAAAATAAATGAGATATAAGAATATAATACAAAGTACAATCAAACATAACCGAAAGAAAAATGAGGCAAGAGTAGAAATATATGATCTGACAGAGGATGAGATACAAACTAAAATAAATGAGATATAAGAATATAATACAAAGTACAATCAAACATAAGCGAAAGAAAAATGAGGCAAGAGTAGAAATATATGATCTGACAGAGGATGAGATACAAACTAAAATAAATGAGATATAAGAATATAATACAAATTACAATCAAACATAACCGAAAGGAAAATGAGGCAAGAGTAGAAATATATGATCTGACAGAGGATGAGATACAAACTAAAATAAATGAGATATAAGAATATAATACAAATTACAATCAAACATAACCGAAACAAAAATGAGGCAAGAGTAGAAATATATGATCTGACAGAGGATGAGATACAAACTAAAATAAATGAGATATAAGAATATAATACAAATTACAATCAAACATAACCGAAAGGAAAATGAGGCAAGAGTAGAAATATATGATCTGACAGAGGATGAGATACAAACTAAAATAAATGAGATATAAGAATATAATACAAAGTACAATCAAACATAAGCGAAAGAAAAATGAGGCAAGAGTAGAAATATATGATCTGACAGAGGATGAGATACAAACTAAAATAAATGAGATATAAGAATATAATACAAATTACAATCAAACATAACCGAAACAAAAATGAGGCAAGAGTAGAAATATATGATCTGACAGAGGATGAGATACAAACTAAAATAAATGAGATATAAGAATATAATACAAAGTACAATCAAACATAAGCGAAAGAAAAATGAGGCAAGAGTAGAAATATATGATCTGACAGAGGATGAGATACAAACTAAAATAAATGAGATATAAGAATATAATACAAAGTACAATCAAACATAAGCGAAAGAAAAATGAGGCAAGAGTAGAAATATATGATCTGACAGAGGATGAGATACAAACTAAAATAAATGAGATATAAGAATATAATACAAATTACAATCAAACATAACCGAAACAAAAATGAGGCAAGAGTAGAAATATATGATCTGACAGAGGATGAGATACAAACTAAAATAAATGAGATATAAGAATATAATACAAATTACAATCAAACATAACCGAAACAAAAATGAGGCAAGAGTAGAAATATATGATCTGACAGAGGATGAGATACAAACTAAAATAAATGAGATATAAGAATATAATACAAATTACAATCAAACATAACCGAAAGGAAAATGAGGCAAGAGTAGAAATATATGATCTGACAGAGGATGAGATACAAACTAAAATAAATGAGATATAAGAATATAATACAAAGTACAATCAAACATAAGCGAAAGAAAAATGAGGCAAGAGTAGAAATATATGATCTGACAGAGGATGAGATACAAACTAAAATAAATGAGATATAAGAATATAATACAAAGTACAATCAAACATAACCGAAAGAAAAATGAGGCAAGAGTAGAAATATATGATCTGACAGAGGATGAGATACAAACTAAAATAAATGAGATATAAGAATATAATACAAAGTACAATCAAACATAAGCGAAACAAAAATGAGGCAAGAGTAGAAATATATGATCTGACAGAGGATGAGATACAAACTAAAATAAATGAGATATAAGAATATAATACAAAGTACAATCAAACATAACCGAAAGAAAAATGAGGCAAGAGTAGAAATATATGATCTGACAGAGGATGAGATACAAACTAAAATAAATGAGATATAAGAATATAATACAAAGTACAATCAAACATAAGCGAAAGAAAAATGAGGCAAGAGTAGAAATATATGATCTGACAGAGGATGAGATACAAACTAAAATAAATGAGATATAAGAATATAATACAAATTACAATCAAACATAACCGAAAGGAAAATGAGGCAAGAGTAGAAATATATGATCTGACAGAGGATGAGATACAAACTAAAATAAATGAGATATAAGAATATAATACAAAGTACAATCAAACATAAGCGAAAGAAAAATGAGGCAAGAGTAGAAATATATGATCTGACAGAGGATGAGATACAAACTAAAATAAATGAGATATAAGAATATAATACAAATTACAATCAAACATAACCGAAACAAAAATGAGGCAAGAGTAGAAATATATGATCTGACAGAGGATGAGATACAAACTAAAATAAATGAGATATAAGAATATAATACAAAGTACAATCAAACATAAGCGAAAGAAAAATGAGGCAAGAGTAGAAATATATGATCTGACAGAGGATGAGATACAAACTAAAATAAATGAGATATAAGAATATAATACAAAGTACAATCAAACATAAGCGAAAGAAAAATGAGGCAAGAGTAGAAATATATGATCTGACAGAGGATGAGATACAAACTAAAATAAATGAGATATAAGAATATAATACAAATTACAATCAAACATAACCGAAACAAAAATGAGGCAAGAGTAGAAATATATGATCTGACAGAGGATGAGATACAAACTAAAATAAATGAGATATAAGAATATAATACAAATTACAATCAAACATAACCGAAACAAAAATGAGGCAAGAGTAGAAATATATGATCTGACAGAGGATGAGATACAAACTAAAATAAATGAGATATAAGAATATAATACAAATTACAATCAAACATAACCGAAAGGAAAATGAGGCAAGAGTAGAAATATATGATCTGACAGAGGATGAGATACAAACTAAAATAAATGAGATATAAGAATATAATACAAAGTACAATCAAACATAAGCGAAAGAAAAATGAGGCAAGAGTAGAAATATATGATCTGACAGAGGATGAGATACAAACTAAAATAAATGAGATATAAGAATATAATACAAATTACAATCAAACATAACCGAAACAAAAATGAGGCAAGAGTAGAAATATATGATCTGACAGAGGATGAGATACAAACTAAAATAAATGAGATATAAGAATATAATACAAAGTACAATCAAACATAAGCGAAAGAAAAATGAGGCAAGAGTAGAAATATATGATCTGACAGAGGATGAGATACAAACTAAAATAAATGAGATATAAGAATATAATACAAAGTACAATCAAACATAAGCGAAAGAAAAATGAGGCAAGAGTAGAAATATATGATCTGACAGAGGATGAGATACAAACTAAAATAAATGAGATATAAGAATATAATACAAATTACAATCAAACATAACCGAAACAAAAATGAGGCAAGAGTAGAAATATATGATCTGACAGAGGATGAGATACAAACTAAAATAAATGAGATATAAGAATATAATACAAATTACAATCAAACATAACCGAAACAAAAATGAGGCAAGAGTAGAAATATATGATCTGACAGAGGATGAGATACAAACTAAAATAAATGAGATATAAGAATATAATACAAATTACAATCAAACATAACCGAAAGGAAAATGAGGCAAGAGTAGAAATATATGATCTGACAGAGGATGAGATACAAACTAAAATAAATGAGATATAAGAATATAATACAAAGTACAATCAAACATAAGCGAAAGAAAAATGAGGCAAGAGTAGAAATATATGATCTGACAGAGGATGAGATACAAACTAAAATAAATGAGATATAAGAATATAATACAAATTACAATCAAACATAACCGAAACAAAAATGAGGCAAGAGTAGAAATATATGATCTGACAGAGGATGAGATACAAACTAAAATAAATGAGATATAAGAATATAATACAAAGTACAATCAAACATAAGCGAAAGAAAAATGAGGCAAGAGTAGAAATATATGATCTGACAGAGGATGAGATACAAACTAAAATAAATGAGATATAAGAATATAATACAAAGTACAATCAAACATAAGCGAAAGAAAAATGAGGCAAGAGTAGAAATATATGATCTGACAGAGGATGAGATACAAACTAAAATAAATGAGATATAAGAATATAATACAAATTACAATCAAACATAACCGAAACAAAAATGAGGCAAGAGTAGAAATATATGATCTGACAGAGGATGAGATACAAACTAAAATAAATGAGATATAAGAATATAATACAAATTACAATCAAACATAACCGAAACAAAAATGAGGCAAGAGTAGAAATATATGATCTGACAGAGGATGAGATACAAACTAAAATAAATGAGATATAAGAATATAATACAAATTACAATCAAACATAACCGAAAGGAAAATGAGGCAAGAGTAGAAATATATGATCTGACAGAGGATGAGATACAAACTAAAATAAATGAGATATAAGAATATAATACAAAGTACAATCAAACATAAGCGAAAGAAAAATGAGGCAAGAGTAGAAATATATGATCTGACAGAGGATGAGATACAAACTAAAATAAATGAGATATAAGAATATAATACAAATTACAATCAAACATAACCGAAACAAAAATGAGGCAAGCGTAGAAATATATGATCTGACAGAGGATGAGATACAAACTAAAATAAATGAGATATAAGAATATAATACAAAGTACAATCAAACATAAGCGAAAGAAAAATGAGGCAAGAGTAGAAATATATGATCTGACAGAGGATGAGATACAAACTAAAATAAATGAGATATAAGAATATAATACAAAGTACAATCAAACATAAGCGAAAGAAAAATGAGGCAAGAGTAGAAATATATGATCTGACAGAGGATGAGATACAAACTAAAATAAATGAGATATAAGAATATAATACAAATTACAATCAAACATAACCGAAACAAAAATGAGGCAAGAGTAGAAATATATGATCTGACAGAGGATGAGATACAAACTAAAATAAATGAGATATAAGAATATAATACAAAGTACAATCAAACATAACCGAAAGAAAAATGAGGCAAGAGTAGAAATATATGATCTGACAGAAGATGAGATACAAACTAAAATAAATGAGATATAAGAATATAATACAAAGTACAATCAAACATAACCGAAAGAAAAATGAGGCAAGAGTAGAAATATATGATCTGACAGAGGATGAGATACAAACTAAAATAAATGAGATATAAGAATATAATACAAATTACAATCAAACATAACCGAAACAAAAATGAGGCAAGAGTAGAAATATATGATCTGACAGAGGATGAGATACAAACTAAAATAAATGAGATATAAGAATATAATACAAAGTACAATCAAACATAACCGAAACAAAAATGAGGCAAGAGTAGAAATATATGATCTGACAGAGGATGAGATACAAACTAAAATAAATGAGATATAAGAATATAATACAAAGTACAATCAAACATAAGCGAAACAAAAATGAGGCAAGAGTAGAAATATATGATCTGACAGAGGATGAGATACAAACTAAAATAAATGAGATATAAGAATATAATACAAAGTACAATCAAACATAAGCGAAACAAAAATGAGGCAAGAGTAGAAATATATGATCTGACAGAGGATGAGATACAAACTAAAATAAATGAGATATAAGAATATAATACAAAGTACAATCAAACATAACCGAAACAAAAATGAGGCAAGAGTAGAAATATATGATCTGACAGAGGATGAGATACAAACTAAAATAAATGAGATATAAGAATATAATACAAAGTACAATCAAACATAACCGAAAGGAAAATGAGGCAAGAGTAGAAATATATGATCTGACAGAGGATGAGATACAAACTAAAATAAATGAGATATAAGAATATAATACAAAGTACAATCAAACATAAGCGAAACAAAAATGAGGCAAGAGTAGAAATATATGATCTGACAGAGGATGAGATACAAACTAAAATAAATGAGATATAAGAATATAATACAAAGTACAATCAAACATAACCGAAAGAAAAATGAGGCAAGAGTAGAAATATATGATCTGACAGAGGATGAGATACAAACTAAAATAAATGAGATATAAGAATATAATACAAAGTACAATCAAACATAACCGAAAGAAAAATGAGGCAAGAGTAGAAATATATGATCTGACAGAGGATGAGATACAAACTAAAATAAATGAGATATAAGAATATAATACAAAGTACAATCAAACATAAGCGAAACAAAAATGAGGCAAGAGTAGAAATATATGATCTGACAGAGGATGAGATACAAACTAAAATAAATGAGATATAAGAATATAATACAAAGTACAATCAAACATAACCGAAAGAAAAATGAGGCAAGAGTAGAAATATATGATCTGACAGAGGATGAGATACAAACTAAAATAAATGAGATATAAGAATATAATACAAATTACAATCAAACATAACCGAAACAAAAATGAGGCAAGAGTAGAAATATATGATCTGACAGAGGATGAGATACAAACTAAAATAAATGAGATATAAGAATATAATACAAAGTACAATCAAACATAACCGAAAGAAAAATGAGGCAAGAGTAGAAATATATGATCTGACAGAGGATGAGATACAAACTAAAATAAATGAGATATAAGAATATAATACAAATTACAATCAAACATAACCGAAACAAAAATGAGGCAAGAGTAGAAATATATGATCTGACAGAGGATGAGATACAAACTAAAATAAATGAGATATAAGAATATAATACAAATTACAATCAAACATAAGCGAAACAAAAATGAGGCAAGAGTAGAAATATATGATCTGACAGAGGATGAGATACAAACTAAAATAAATGAGATATAAGAATATAATACAAAGTACAATCAAACATAAGCGAAACAAAAATGAGGCAAGAGTAGAAATATATGATCTGACAGAGGATGAGATACAAACTAAAATAAATGAGATATAAGAATATAATACAAAGTACAATCAAACATAAGCGAAACAAAAATGAGGCAAGAGTAGAAATATATGATCTGACAGAGGATGAGATACAAACTAAAATAAATGAGATATAAGAATATAATACAAAGTACAATCAAACATAACCGAAAGAAAAATGAGGCAAGAGTAGAAATATATGATCTGACAGAGGATGAGATACAAACTAAAATAAATGAGATATAAGAATATAATACAAATTACAATCAAACATAACCGAAACAAAAATGAGGCAAGAGTAGAAATATATGATCTGACAGAGGATGAGATACAAACTAAAATAAATGAGATATAAGAATATAATACAAAGTACAATCAAACATAAGCGAAACAAAAATGAGGCAAGAGTAGAAATATATGATCTGACAGAGGATGAGATACAAACTAAAATAAATGAGATATAAGAATATAATACAAAGTACAATCAAACATAACCGAAAGAAAAATGAGGCAAGAGTAGAAATATATGATCTGACAGAGGATGAGATACAAACTAAAATAAATGAGATATAAGAATATAATACAAAGTACAATCAAACATAACCGAAACAAAAATGAGGCAAGAGTAGAAATATATGATCTGACAGAGGATGAGATACAAACTAAAATAAATGAGATATAAGAATATAATACAAATTACAATCAAACATAAGCGAAACAAAAATGAGGCAAGAGTAGAAATATATGATCTGACAGAGGATGAGATACAAACTAAAATAAATGAGATATAAGAATATAATACAAAGTACAATCAAACATAAGCGAAAGAAAAATGAGGCAAGAGTAGAAATATATGATCTGACAGAGGATGAGATACAAACTAAAATAAATGAGATATAAGAATATAATACAAATTACAATCAAACATAAGCGAAACAAAAATGAGGCAAGAGTAGAAATATATGATCTGACAGAGGATGAGATACAAACTAAAATAAATGAGATATAAGAATATAATACAAAGTACAATCAAACATAACCGAAAGGAAAATGAGGCAAGAGTAGAAATATATGATCTGACAGAGGATGAGATACAAACTAAAATAAATGAGATATAAGAATATAATACAAATTACAATCAAACATAAGCGAAACAAAAATGAGGCAAGAGTAGAAATATATGATCTGACAGAGGATGAGATACAAACTAAAATAAATGAGATATAAGAATATAATACAAATTACAATCAAACATAAGCGAAACAAAAATGAGGCAAGAGTAGAAATATATGATCTGACAGAGGATGAGATACAAACTAAAATAAATGAGATATAAGAATATAATACAAAGTACAATCAAACATAAGCGAAAGAAAAATGAGGCAAGAGTAGAAATATATGATCTGACAGAGGATGAGATACAAACTAAAATAAATGAGATATAAGAATATAATACAAATTACAATCAAACATAAGCGAAACAAAAATGAGGCAAGAGTAGAAATATATGATCTGGCAGAGGATGAGATACAAACTAAAATAAATGAGATATAAGAATATAATACAAAGTACAATCAAACATAAGCGAAAGAAAAATGAGGCAAGAGTAGAAATATATGATCTGACAGAGGATGAGATACAAACTAAAATAAATGAGATATAAGAATATAATACAAATTACAATCAAACATAAGCGAAACAAAAATGAGGCAAGAGTAGAAATATATGATCTGACAGAGGATGAGATACAAACTAAAATAAATGAGATATAAGAATATAATACAAAGTACAATCAAACATAACCGAAAGGAAAATGAGGCAAGAGTAGAAATATATGATCTGACAGAGGATGAGATACAAACTAAAATAAATGAGATATAAGAATATAATACAAATTACAATCAAACATAAGCGAAAGAAAAATGAGGCAAGAGTAGAAATATATGATCTGACAGAGGATGAGATACAAACTAAAATAAATGAGATATAAGAATATAATACAAATTACAATCAAACATAAGCGAAAGAAAAATGAGGCAAGAGTAGAAATATATGATCTGACAGAGGATGAGATACAAACTAAAATAAATGAGATATAAGAATATAATACAAATTACAATCAAACATAAGCGAAACAAAAATGAGGCAAGAGTAGAAATATATGATCTGACAGAGGATGAGATACAAACTAAAATAAATGAGATATAAGAATATAATACAAATTACAATCAAACATAAGCGAAACAAAAATGAGGCAAGAGTAGAAATATATGATCTGACAGAGGATGAGATACAAACTAAAATAAATGAGATATAAGAATATAATACAAAGTACAATCAAACATAAGCGAAAGAAAAATGAGGCAAGAGTAGAAATATATGATCTGACAGAGGATGAGATACAAACTAAAATAAATGAGATATAAGAATATAATACAAATTACAATCAAACATAAGCGAAACAAAAATGAGGCAAGAGTAGAAATATATGATCTGACAGAGGATGAGATACAAACTAAAATAAATGAGATATAAGAATATAATACAAAGTACAATCAAACATAAGCGAAAGAAAAATGAGGCAAGAGTAGAAATATATGATCTGACAGAGGATGAGATACAAACTAAAATAAATGAGATATAAGAATATAATACAAATTACAATCAAACATAAGCGAAACAAAAATGAGGCAAGAGTAGAAATATATGATCTGACAGAGGATGAGATACAAACTAAAATAAATGAGATATAAGAATATAATACAAAGTACAATCAAACATAACCGAAAGGAAAATGAGGCAAGAGTAGAAATATATGATCTGACAGAGGATGAGATACAAACTAAAATAAATGAGATATAAGAATATAATACAAATTACAATCAAACGTAAGCGAAAGAAAAATGAGGCAAGAGTAGAAATATATGATCTGACAGAGGATGAGATACAAACTAAAATAAATGAGATATAAGAATATAATACAAATTACAATCAAACATAAGCGAAACAAAAATGAGGCAAGAGTAGAAATATATGATCTGACAGAGGATGAGATACAAACTAAAATAAATGAGATATAAGAATATAATACAAAGTACAATCAAACATAAGCGAAAGAAAAATGAGGCAAGAGTAGAAATATATGATCTGACAGAGGATGAGATACAAACTAAAATAAATGAGATATAAGAATATAATACAAATTACAATCAAACATAAGCGAAACAAAAATGAGGCAAGAGTAGAAATATATGATCTGACAGAGGATGAGATACAAACTAAAATAAATGAGATATAAGAATATAATACAAAGTACAATCAAACATAACCGAAAGGAAAATGAGGCAAGAGTAGAAATATATGATCTGACAGAGGATGAGATACAAACTAAAATAAATGAGATATAAGAATATAATACAAAGTACAATCAAACATAACCGAAAGGAAAATGAGGCAAGAGTAGAAATATATGATCTGACAGAGGATGAGATACAAACTAAAATAAATGAGATATAAGAATATAATACAAATTACAATCAAACATAAGCGAAACAAAAATGAGGCAAGAGTAGAAATATATGATCTGACAGAGGATGAGATACAAACTAAAATAAATGAGATATAAGAATATAATACAAAGTACAATCAAACATAACCGAAAGGAAAATGAGGCAAGAGTAGAAATATATGATCTGACAGAGGATGAGATACAAACTAAAATAAATGAGATATAAAAATATAATACAAAGTACAATCAAACATAACCGAAAGAAAAATGAGGCAAGAGTAGAAATATATGATCTGACAGAGGATGAGATACAAACTAAAATAAATGAGATATAAGAATATAATACAAAGTACAATCAAACATAAGCGAAACAAAAATGAGGCAACAGTAGAAATATATGATCTGACAGAGGATGAGATACAAACTAAAATAAATGAGATATAAGAATATAATACAAAGTACAATCAAACATAAGCGAAAGAAAAATGAGGCAAGAGTAGAAATATATGATCTGACAGAGGATGAGATACAAACTAAAATAAATGAGATATAAGAATATAATACAAATTACAATCAAACATAACCGAAAGAAAAATGAGGCAAGAGTAGAAATATATGATCTGACAGAGGATGAGATACAAACTAAAATAAATGAGATATAAGAATATAATACAAAGTACAATCAAACATAAGCGAAACAAAAATGAGGCAAGAGTAGAAATATATGATCTGACAGAGGATGAGATACAAACTAAAATAAATGAGATATAAGAATATAATACAAATTACAATCAAACATAAGCGAAACAAAAATGAGGCAAGAGTAGAAATATATGATCTGACAGAGGATGAGATACAAACTAAAATAAATGAGATATAAGAATATAATACAAAGTACAATCAAACATAACCGAAAGAAAAATGAGGCAAGAGTAGAAATATATGATCTGACAGAGGATGAGATACAAACTAAAATAAATGAGATATAAGAATATAATACAAAGTACAATCAAACATAACCGAAACAAAAATGAGGCAAGAGTAGAAATATATGATCTGACAGAGGATGAGATACAAACTAAAATAAATGAGATATAAGAATATAATACAAAGTACAATCAAACATAACCGAAAGAAAAATGAGGCAAGAGTAGAAATATATGATCTGACAGAGGTTGAGATACAAACTAAAATAAATGAGATATAAGAATATAATACAAAGTACAATCAAACATAAGCAAAAGAAAAATGAGCCAAGAGTAGAAATATATGATCTGACAGAGGATGAGATACAAACTAAAATAAATGAGATATAAGAATATAATACAAAGTACAATCAAACATAACCGAAAGAAAAATGAGGCAAGAGTAGAAATATATGATCTGACAGAGGATGAGATACAAACTAAAATAAATGAGATATAAGAATATAATACAAAGTACAATCAAACATAACCGAAACAAAAATGAGGCAAGAGTAGAAATATATGATCTGACAGAGGATGAGATACAAACTAAAATAAATGAGATATAAGAATATAATACAAATTACAATCAAACATAAGCGAAACAAAAATGAGGCAAGAGTAGAAATATATGATCTGACAGAGGATGAGATACAAACTAAAATAAATGAGATATAAGAATATAATACAAAGTACAATCAAACATAAGCAAAAGAAAAATGAGCCAAGAGTAGAAATATATGATCTGACAGAGGATGAGATACAAACTAAAATAAATGAGATATAAGAATATAATACAAAGTACAATCAAACATAAGCGAAACAAAAATGAGGCAAGAGTAGAAATATATGATCTGACAGAGGATGAGATACAAACTAAAATAAATGAGATATAAGAATATAATACAAAGTACAATCAAACATAACCGAAACAAAAATGAGGCAAGAGTAGAAATATATGATCTGACAGAGGATGAGATAGAAACTAAAATAAATGAGATATAAGAATATAATACAAAGTACAATCAAACATAAGCGAAACAAAAATGAGGCAAGAGTAGAAATATATGATCTGACAGAGGATGAGATAGAAACTAAAATAAATGAGATATAAGAATATAATACAAAGTACAATCAAGCATAAGCGAAAGAAAAATGAGGCAAGAGTAGAAATATATGATCTGACAGAGGATGAGATAGAAACTAAAATAAATGAGATACGAAATAATGATCTCTGGGAAAATAAAACGGAAGTTGCGACATAAACAATTGCACTGATTCCGATCCTGTCAATGATGAAGATGAATCAAGCGACATTAGAGCAGAATTCTTTGAGCTGAAAGCACTGACAAAAACAAGTGAAACAGATGATCCAAAAAATTATAGGCCACATATGAAATGATCTCGTCTGTTCTGACGAACTGTACTTACTTTTTCTCGATGAAAACAACATCCGATGCCGAAGAGGTTCATATTGTTGCAAAGACCTAAGACTTATAAATAAAATGATCCTGGAAAATTGCAGAACAAAAGGTAGAAATTCCAGAAATTCTGGGGGAATATTTGGAGCAACCCAAAGGAATCTAATTCCAATGTAGAATGGATGAAACGAGAACACGAAAACATGAAGGATAAACCTGTACAAGAATGGAAAAATATAACCAAGAATAATGTTAGATAAGCACTAACGAAATCCCTAAAATGGAAATCCCCAGGAAATAACAAGCTACCCAACGTTTGGCTCTATCATCTGTCATTAATTCGTGCAACCCTCGCTCAAACTTTTTCAATGGTAATAAATAATTCTAATGAAGTTTCAGAATGGATCACTGAAGATATTACATATATCCTACCAAAAACAAGTGAAAGAGATGATCAAAAATATTATAGGCCGATAACATGTCTGTACAACACATAAAAAAATGAAAAACGTCTGTTTTGAGGAACTGTACTCTTGATAAACACAACATTTGAACAGAAGTGATGTCGAAGAGAGTCATATGGCTTCAAAGATCAACTACTAATAATTAAAATGATCCAGGTTATTTGCAGGACAAAGGTAGAAATCTTAGCACTGCTTGGATAGATTACCGTTTTGCCTTTGATAGTGTGCCACACTCTTAGATCCTTAAGGCTTTGGAAATCTACAAAGTCTCCTCGGTGATAGTAAATTTCCTTAAATATAGCATGGTGGCGTGGAAAACCACATTATACCTAAATAACACCAAAGGTACTGCCACTTACAATTGTTTTAATATCCGACGAGGAATGTTTCAGGGTGGCCCTCTGTCGCCCCTTCTGTTCTGTCTGTCCTTAATCCCCCTTTCGCTTGAACTAAACAGTAAAAACTATGGATACAAAGTAAAAAAAGAAAGTATTTAATCACTTAGATAAATGTGCAAAACTAACACCCAAGAAAGGGAGAATTACAGAAACACACTCAATAGAGTCATGAAGGAGATGGAATACAGCATACCCACATAAAGGAGAAAATATGAAAAATACTACAGAGGTGTGCGTCTAATCTTAAATACCGAGTTGAATTCTTTAAACAGAATATCAGCCATAAATACTTTGGCTGTTCCTGTGGTGCAATACAGTTTCAACATCGTTAATTGGACCATAGCTGACATTAAGCGAATGGATGTCAAAACGAGAAGGCTTCTCACTTGCCACCGCATGCATCGTCCTAAGGCTGATGGTGATCGTCTGTATGTGCCCAGCTCCGAAGGAGGCAGAGGATTAGTTCAACTAGAACTGTCTTACAAAACCACAACAATCGGTCTTCAAAGACATCTGGAAACTACGGAAGAAATTTTTACTTTTTTAAGAAACTTTATTCAGTAATAAAGAAAGCCAACAAATTCAAAAGGGAATTTAAAGTGCGTGAAGAATTGCAAATAAACCTTAATGCACAACTGCAACTGTAAAGAACTTAAGAAAGAAAGCAAAAGCAAATGCAATGTACCAAATGCAGAAAAGATGGCAAGATAAGCCTCTTCCTGGTCAATACTCTGCCCGTACCAAACAAGCTGATATAGACAAACCCAGTACCCATCAGTGTTTTCGTAGTGCAGGGTTAGAAACTGAAACTGAAGGTTTTATTCTTGCTCCACAGGACAAATGCTTGCGAACTAGAAATTACCAAGCACACATCGTGAAAAATTGTGCTGACCATAAATGCAGATTCCGTGATAAATATCCAGAAACAATTGACCATCTTGTATCAGGTTGCATAGAGTTAGCACCCACTGAATATAAAACTCGGTATGATAGAGTGGGCCAATATCTGCACTGAAAATATGCAACTGTTACGGGAATGAAGCTACAAGAAACTGGTATGAACATTACCCAGACTTGGTTACAGAGATAGGATCTGTAACAATATTATGGGACTTTAAAATACACGCAATGCTAATCGCCCAGACATCGTGATCAAAGACCACAAAAACAGAATGTGCTTTCTTATTGACATGGCAGATTGTAATGTACCTTTGAAGATCTTTTAAAAATGTCAAAATACAAGGATCTTGAAGTGGAAACCTCAAAAATGTGGCACAATAATTCCTGTTGTAGTTGGAGCCCACAGCTTGATTGGAAAAGTTAGCCCATCCCTTAAAGAAATGCAAAAAATGTACTCACAAGTACAGCTCACGCCTTACAAAAGGCTTTATCTATGTAAAATAAGTGTGATTTTAGGGGGTGGTTTTGTTTTATTTTTGATAATTTTTTCCCCCTTATGCAATTTCTTGACCGTAGATTTATGGTTGTGACCCGGAGAGTAATGCGATGCACCAGAAATAAAAGGAAATGTAATAATAATAATAATAATAATAATAATAATAATAATAAATAACGAAAATGCAAAAAATTGTTGTAAACACTACCCAGACCCGGTTACGGAGATAGGACCTGTAACAATTTTATGGGACTTTACAAGACAAAACAATCAAAGGTAATCGCCCAGACATCGTGATCAGAGACAGCAGAAGAAAAATGTACGTTCTTAATTTTAATGCAGTCCCTGCAGACTGCAATGTATCTTTGAAGATCTTCAAAAAGCTATCAAAATACAAGGGCCTTGAAATCGAAATCTCAAAAATGTGGCACATGAGGACATCGACAATTCCAGTTGTAGTTGGAGCCTTCGGATTGATTGGAAAAGATTGCAATAGACACATTGAAGGAATCCCTGATAACACAAGATGAAATGAAAGAAATACAAAAAAAAAATATTTTCCCAACTACAGCCCACATCTTACAAAGAGCTTTATCTATGTAAAATATGTGTGATTTTTCTTTTTCCAAAACTGCCCAGTGGAAATGCTGCCTTTTCCGACCTTAGGTCTCTGGCTGGGACCCGGAAAGAAATGAGCATTCACCAGAAATCAAAGGGAATAAAATAATAATAATAATAATAATAAAAATAATAATAATAATAATAATAATAATAATAATAATAATCATCTTGTATCAGGTTGCACGTTATTGGCACCCACTGAATATAAAACCCGGCATGACAGAGTGGGCCAATATCTGCACTGGAAAATTTGCAACTTCTACGGGAAGGAAACTGAAAGAAACTGGTACGAACACCACTCAGACTCGGTTACGGAGATAGGACCTGTTACAATTCTATGGGACTGCACAATACACACTGACAGAACAATCAAAGCCAACCGCCCAGACATTGTTATTAAAGATCACAAACAAAAAAAAATGCCTCCTTATTGATATGGCAGTCCCTGCAGACTGCGATGTATCTTTGCAGATATTCGAAAAGCTGTCAAAATACAAGGACCTTGCAATAGAAATCTAAAAAATGTGGCACATGGGAATATCAACAATCCCTGTTGTAGTTGGAGCCTTAGGATTGGTTGGAAAAGATTCCAGTAGACTAATTGAAGGGATTCTTGGAAGTCCATGCCTCAAAGAGATACAAAAAATTATTCTGACAAGTACAGCCCACATTTTACCAAGGGCTTTATCTATGTAATTTTTTTTTTCAGTGGAAAGTGTCATGATGCCATTTCTAACCTTAGGTCCCTGGGCGGATCCCGGAAAGAAATGTGTAAACGCCAGATATAAAAAATAATAATAATAATAATAATAATAATAATAATAATAATAATAATAAATTCGTAATAAATCTTCTTTTAAAAGTGAAAAAAAATTTTAATAAATAGTATCTATGGATGGGGAAAAAACTGGAGGTAACAAGCATCAGGTTACATAGAACGATACTGAAAATTGACGGAGCGAGTAAACAATAAGTCTTAAAGAAAATGACAACAAGAAGAATTCTTCTACTCAAAATCAGGAAAATATAGCTGAAATTCTTTAGACACATGATGAGGAAGGAAGGCTTGGAAAACTTAACACACACGAGACATATTGAAAGTAAGAAAGGTAAGGGAAGGTAGAGAGTCACTTAGCTGACAAGCTTGTGTGAATTGATGGTGGAACGATGGGCGGAAGCCTTAGTAAAGGAAGAAAAACTTCTAAGAACCACGCGAGAATGGAAGTTGTGGAGAACCATGATAGAAAAACAGAATTTTTTCTTTAAGTAGTTATACCTTCATTCGTATGTAGTAAAATGTATTTCATTAAGCAGTAAGATTTTTTTTTATCAAATCAGCAAGAAGAATAGTTCTTAAAGCGATGTCCTACTTCCTAACAAGGGACGGAAAGTGCGACACTGAGATCTGAAGTCGTATTGGGAAGGCCACAGATGCATTCCAAAAGCTAAGCTGAGTATTAAGAGACAGAAAAATTTCGTTAGAAGCAAAGAAAAGATTATTGAACTGTTACGTGATATCTGTCCTCCTGTATGGCATCGAGTGCTGGTCAATCTCCTCAAAGATGAGACTTGAAGCAACAAAAATGTAGTTCTACAGAATGATACTGAGAACAACATGGACCAAACATGTGAGCAACAACGAGATTTAGGGGGAAATGGGTAAAAGGGAAACTTATAATTAACACCAGGAAACGGCGGTTGAAATTTCTGCGGCATTTAATGAGGAAGGAAGGCTTGGAAAATCTGATACTCACAGGACAGCTTGAGGGAAAGAGGGACAGAGGAAAGCAATGCGTAACATATTTGATGAGTATCTGTCTATATTTCTGTGGTGAGGTATTGTAATGATTTACATTATTTACATTGTTCGGATTGTTGTCCTCATCTTTATTGACATATTCGCGACGTTTCGGTCGTTGTACACCCCGGACTTCTTCAGGTCCTCAAGGGCACATGGCCCAATGGATAAAAGCGTTGATTGGATCCAGTGAGTTGTGAGTTCAATACCTGGCTACTGGAGTGGCGAACAAGAACTTGGAGATCTGTCTATATTTCTGAGATGAGGTAATAAATATGGCGACAAAGATGAGGACAATAGCCCTAATAATGTAGATAGTGAAAACTTGGAGAGTTGGGTGAAAAGAGAGGTAACTGAGACATTCGGAAGAGGCACGGCACGTGGAATTAGAACAGTCTACCCTGATGGAAGAAATAAAGGGTTCAGTTTGAAATTCCCATCGCCCGAAGAAAGCCGGATCGTACAACGGTCGAAATGTCGTGAATATGGCAATAAAGATAGGGACAACAGTCCGGATAATGTAAATAATGTAAATAATAATCATTATCATCATCATTCGATCTCCCTAGGGTTGGTCGGAACTCCATTGACAATCCCTTTCCAGACAGTTAGGTCCTGTACTGATATCCCCAAAACCCCAATGTCCAACCCTGAGTTTGCTATCTATGGTGTCAATTTTCGTGAGATGATACCTCTGTAGTACAGAATGAGACAATTTCCCTGTCCGCACGGTGGCAGTGGCTGGCAAATTGTAATCGTTCTTTTTTCTTCTTTTTTTTTTTTTTTTTAATAATGATGAGCTTGAGTAAATGGATGTTAGGCAGGGTTTGGGAGAAATAATAAAATAACAAAATTTATTAAGAGCTACAAGAGAAAGGAAGATGTGGAGGGTCATGATTACCTACGCCTGTCAGCTCTCGCCACACACGCTAACAATGGGAAATCGGCCGCGTAAGCAAAAAGCACGGCCAGTTCATCCCTCGTCAGCGGTAAATAAATAAATTATAAATGCTTGCCGTTTTGAGTCGACGCTTTCTAAATAGCACTTTTGCAGTTAAGATGTCTCGAGCAGATGTTGACAACTTGTCAACAATGCAACCCGTTTGCTTCAGCGAAAGATATTTAATTGCAACGCTTGTCGTTGACGGGCGGGGTGGGGGTGCATGTTTTATCAGACAAATTGCAGCAGCGCCTACGGAATTTTGTAATGCTTCTCTCCATAAGTTTTGTACATTTCTAAGTTGAAATACCAGACTTATTCAACCTTTACATGGAGGCGATACTGAGAGAACTAGAAGTCCTACCAGGATTTATTATTTACGGACACAATCTCAAATACATATGATATGCAGGACGCAGAAAAGAAACTGCATGACTGATTCTGACTGATTTATTTTTCTACTATTTATGGACACTTTGCAGGTTATTTAAAGCTAGGAAATATTTTTAGATTTTTTTTTTTTAAATATAGGTTATTTAATGCCGAAATCTAAATATTTTGTACACAATTTTATTTTTCTATACTTTATTTTATTTTTTAAGATTTTAATGATTTTAGTCACACAAGTCTTACAAATTAATCCATATCTGGGGAAGAATGGGTGGATTTATACTTTTCCCAAAGATATTTGCCCGTAAGTGAATATAACGAAGCCAAGTGGAATTGGAACTTGACACTCCAATTAACAATTCTGAGCCATTATCCATTACATCATCCGCACATTCAAACTTACAGCACCTCGTATTCCCAAGCGGCCACCCACTTAAGTACTAACCAGGCTTGACGTTGCTTAACTTCCTTGATCGTGCGTGAACAAGTGTTTCAACCTGATGTGACCGTAAGACAAATAAACTGCAGGAACACTTACAGAAGCTAGTAAAAGATAGTGACACGAAAGATGGCAGACACGGAAGGAAAGCTGTTAGGGCCTCTTAACCAAGGCAGTAAAGGAAAGCGAGAAGAAAGGAATAACTATCGAAGCATCAATCGCAAGAAAACTGGCAAGCATGTTTGTCAGCAGCAGACAAAACCCAAGATGTGAACTGGAGAAAAAAACTAGAAGAATTTCTAGATAAGGTAGTAAAGGAAAGCAAGAAGAAAGGACTAATCCTTAATTGAAAGAGAGAAGGCATAGTTGAGAAACAAAATAAGATGCGAACAAGGAATTGAAGATACCAAAATCAAAGAAGTATAAAAATTTAAATATCGTAGAAGTGTTCTAACAAAGGATAGAAAATGTAACGCCGAGATCCGAAGGCGCATCGGGATAGCGAAAGATGCCTTTCAAAAGCCAAGCAAAGTATTAAGAAACGGGAAACAAAGAAAAGGGTGCTGAACTACTATGTAATATCAGTTCGCTTATATGACAGCGAATGCTGAACAATCTTCTCACGAGTGATGAGAAGATCTGAGGCAAAGGATATGTAGTTCTACAGAAGGAGGTTGAACACTTGATTAACGAGGAATCTTTTAAGGAAAAGAGAAACAAAAAAAAAGACAGTTATACTTAGAACCAGAAAAAGATAGTTGAAATTGAAATCTTGGTTACATAATGAGAAAGGAGGGCTCGGAGAATTTAATTGGGAGTGATAATAAAAAAAAACTCACTAAGTATCAGATTAACCGTAATCCTTAACACACACAAATATCTATATATATATATGGTGGAGTAATGGATAGCGACTCGGATTGAGGAATCGGAGGGCCGAGTTCGAATTCCAGTCGGATCCATTACATTTACTTACGTGATAATACTCTTGAGAAAAGTATGAATCCTCTTCCCCACGTCCTAGCTATGGTTAAATAACAGGACAGACTAGATTCTATAACCTTGGGTGACAAACAGTCTAGGAGAAGGAAAAACTATGAATTCAAAACTGGTGGCTGCAGTGCACATGTCGCCCCTACGTGTCATGACACACACACACACACACACACACATATATATATATATATATATATATATATATATATATATATATATATATATAAAAACTAGGTGGGTGAATATATATATATATATATATATATATATATATAAATAAACTAGGTGGTTGAAAAAACCTGGATAGCACAATTTTCAAACACATTGGCATCGGAGGAAAAACTGGAAAAAAATAAAGAAGCAAAGACCTTCGAACAGGGCGAAAGAAATCGTCCAGTACTTTAAATTTCTGGTGCAAAGAAAAAAAAAGCCAGTAATAAGTTAAAACGAAGAGTGCTCAATACGGCAAGTAAAGCAAAAGTAAAATAAATAAATCCTAATAAGCCAGATACTACCTACTTAGGTTTCAGCACATGTGGTAAAACCTAAGTAGGTAGTATCTGGCTCATTAGTATTTATTTATCATATATATATATATATGTGTGTGTGTATTTTGTGTGTTACCTCCCTTGCATAACCGAGAGAAAAATTTTGAATTTGAAACGCTGTAAACGAACAGTGAAAAATATTTTGAATTTACGGACCTACTGTGTACACATCCACTAAAGATCGTCTCAGATCAGATTGAAAGTACTTTTGAAAATCAAAATTATTTGAAAGAAATTTTTGTTTTTTTTCTTGATCAGTTTTCTACAGCCACCAAGAAATTAATTGACTTTTTGATGTTCGTCAAACTGAATGAGAATCTCAAGAGTAGTTTTGAGGAGATTTAAAAGATGGAGGAGGCTGTGGCAAGTGTTCTGGACGTCTTTACATTGGATGACTTCCATGGGGTCTTTACAAAATGGCTGGAACGCTACGACAAGGGCATTGAAGTCGGAGGATCCTACTTTGAAGGATATTTCAGATTTGTACATGTTTGAAGTTAATAAATCTCTCTCTTGAAATAATTTCAAAACTCCTGGAATGCACCTTGTACTTATATTTGTTTAGTTTGGGATTTAGTGAATAGATATCCGACGTCAGTGTCACATGATGTGAAAGGGTCACATTCGTTGGTTGTTCACATTTTCAATCATTTTGCTGATTGGTCATTTCATTAGTACCTTGCTCGTGTTTTAAAACACACCCTTTTTTATTTGCTTTCCTAATAAGAAAACGGCTTACTTGGTCAGGGTTCACTGATTTGATTGGGAAGCTGTATTATTTGTGAAGGATCAACCTCTTTACCTAATTTTGTTTAATTCTCTCTTCGCTCGTTCTCTCATATTTTATCACTCTTTCTTTCATCCATTCTCTCTTTTCTTTCTTTTTTTCTTTCCGTCTATCTTTATCTTCTTTCATTCACCCTTTCTCTCTCTTTCTCCATCGATTTCTTTCCCTCTTTTTTTTTCTACTCTACACACTTTCTTTCTGTTTTCCTCTCTCTTTTATTTACTCTTTCTTTCTTTCTCCTTCTCTCTCTCTCTCCCTTTGTCTTCCTCTCCGCCCATCTTCACCTCTCCTTCCATATTCTCCCTTTTTCGTCTTGCAAGAGTATTTCATTTCTCAACAAATACAATTGTGTGAGCTATTAAAGGCTGTGGTCTGAAAATAGCAAACTCGATAAAAATGAGAACGTGAGGACGGCGGTGTTTTCGGAAAACAAAAGATTGAGGGGGGAAAAACATGGGGAATACAAGAAACGAACAAAAAATAGCACAACCAGAAATGAAAACAGCAAAAAAAAAATAAAAAATAAAAAGTAAAAAAAAAAAAAAAACTCAAGAGGAAATTCGATAAATGGCGGGAAAAATAAACCAAAAGTCAATTTCCTGGTCAAAATTAATTAGATAGAAAGCTTTCTTGTCCAATATCAGTTGTGATCACGCCAAAACCCAAAACAAAACTAAAAAAAAAATCTTTGGTGTATCATTAAGAAATACTGGTAGCTTTTCTTTTCAATTAAAAAACAACATCTTACAACAAGATGGCGAGGTGAGACTAAAACAAAAGAAAACTTCAAAAAAAGCGAAATGACGAATAATTCTGAAACCTGAGTAGCCTGACACACATCCCACAATCTCATCAAATGACCAAGCATCAGAATGTTCTTTTTAATCCCGTCATCGCCGGTGTGAAAGATTTTCAGCACCTGCGGGTGCTATTAATAGAAATTGGTCTAGTCTGGTACGAGGACAAAAGTATGGAGCACCCAGTTAGGGTCGAAATGACACACAATCATAATAGTCAATAAAACTACTCTTCTAACCATTAACGTTTGGCGAGGTATTTATATTTACCATGATTTGTCTAATATGAAGCAAGGTCAAAGTTTTGAAGCACCTGGCGAGAATCAAACTTACGACGAATTTGGTCTTCTAGATTAGATCGCTAACCATTACACACATGACACGGTGCAAATATTGACTGAGCTTAACCTTTTCTGCATAGCAAATGATTAGCATTAAATAATGTATTAGGACGCAAACGATTATTGAACGATAATGGTGTTGGTAATAATTGCTAATTATTATTCAACGGTAATAATACAGGTAATAACTGCTAACCATTATTCAACGATAAAGGTGCTGGTAATAATTGCTAATTATTATTCAAAGGTAATAATACAGGTAATAATTTGCTAACCATTATTCAACGATAAAGGTGCTGGTAATAATTGCTAATTATTATTCAAAGGTAATAATACAGGTAATAATTGCTAACCATTATTCAACGATAATGGTGTTGGTAATAATTGCTAACCATTATTCAACTATAGTGGTGTTGGTAATAATTGTTAATTATTATTCAACGGTAATAATACTGGTAATAATTGCTAACCATTATTCAGCGATAAAGGTGCTGGTAATAATTGCTAATTATTATTCAACGGTAATAATACAGGTAATAATTGCTAACCATTATTCAACGATAATGGTGCTGGTAATAATTGCTAACCATTATTCAACTATAGTGGTGTTGGTAATAATTGTTAATTATTATTCAACGGTAATAATACTGGTAATAATTGCTAACCATTTTTCAAATATAATGGTGTTGGTAATAATTGCTAATTATTATTCAACCGTAATAATACAGGTAATATTTGCTAACCATTTTTCAACGATAATGGTGTTGGTAATAATTGCTAATTATTATTCAACGGTAATAGTACTGGTAATAAAAGCTAACCATTATCAACGATAAGGATATTGTTAATAACTTGTAACAATTCAACAATAATCATGTCGATAATGGTTGCCAAAACTTATTCAACGATGCTGAGATTAACCCTTCCCTTATAAGGGAACACTTGGCATTCATTGACAGAACTGTTAGCGTTATGATCGGTTAAAATTTATAAAATCTTTCGCTTTATTTTTAACAACAATATAGGTTTCCGAAGTCTTTTAACTGTTAATGCTATTTCTCGTATTGATAAAAATTTCCTTCCTAAACTACATCCACGACGGCCTTCAGTATGTCAACATAAATGAACCTAGAATTATTTGGTCTAAAATCAAAGATGGATTATTTGACCCAAGATCAAAAAGAAATTAATTGATCCTAGTTTAAAGCAAAACCTTTGGGTCAAAAATCAAAAAAAAATATTTGGCGAAAAACAAAAATATTGCAGAAAATTGGCACAGCTCTTTATTCGGGACACATCGCTTATTGTGCCTGCAAATAGTATCCGTCTTCTTCTATGTTTCGTGTCCATCTAGAACGTTGCCGATCATGGCTCTCAACTAACTTCCTCTCTGTTGTAGATCTTAGTACAATTTGTCTTTTTGCTATTAATTATAATCTGTTCTACCAACCATTTACACGAGCTCGTGAGGTAGGCTATGCTTTCTTCTTCTATTCATCTTGCCTGTAATATGTACTGTGTGTGTCAAATTTGCTAAGTCCTCTCTCCTCATTATGCGCCCTAGAAATTTCAACTCTTTTCCTGATGTTAAGTATAAGTGTCCTTCTTGTTTCCATTTTCTCTAAAACTTCCTCGTTGCTCACATGTTGAGTCCATGTTATTCTCAGCATCCTTCTGTAGAACCCTATTTTTTTCTTCTGGGTCTCTTCTTCATCTAAGATGAGATTGTCCCGTATTCACTGCCATAAAGGAGGACTTATATTACTTTTTTTCTGTTTCTTAATACTTTGCTTAGCTTTTTGAAGGCATCTTTCGCTATCCCAATGCGCCTTACAGATTTTGGTGTCGCTCTTTTCATCCTCCGTTAAAACACTGACTAGATATTCAAATTTTAACACTTGCTTGATTTTGTTGTCCCCAATTTGTGATTTACATGTTGGGGGTATTTCTTTTGCTAACAACGATATATTCTGTCTTCTTACAATTGAGGTGTAGTCCTTTCTTCTCACTTTCCTTTACAACCTTCTGTAGGAGTTCTTGTATCTATCAATCTATCGATGTAATTGTGTTTTTATTTTTTCAATCATTTTACCCAAACCAAAGCGGAAATGCCACTCTTACGAAGGGATTTACAGGGAGTGAAAGTGAGAGAAAAGACTGAGTATAGGGAGAATTGAGGAAAACGCAAAGGATGAACGGGATTCAAGTAGACAGAAGATGGCGATTGACGTTGCATTTAAATTTTTTAATACTGTAGTTATCGGGAAGGCAAGAAAGCGGAAGTGAGTTCTACAGGCTAGAAGTGCGAGAAAATAAACTGATGGAGTAGAAATGGCGGTTGTGTTTAGCTATTTCTACAGTAAACGTTTGAGACGTAGATGTCAATCTATTAGCGCGCTTAAATTCATGAAGTCGGAGCACCAGGGGAAAAAATCTCGTCAGAGCAGTTGCCGTGAAAATATTTGTAGAAAAGACAGAGGGAAGTTACGCCACGTCCGCGAGAAAAGTGACAGAAGTCGATATGCCAGGTCAGGATCAATTACATTGCAGATCCTTCTTTGGATTTTGTCATGAACCTCGAGATGAGTAGCAGGAGCACCTGACCAGATATGGAAACGGTATTCAATGCACGGACGAATTGTAGATTTGTAAATGTGCAAGATGGTCTCTGACGAGAAAAAACTTTCTGGTACGACACAGTGACCCAACTTTCCTTGCAGTAGATGCAACTAGTGAATCGATGTAGTCGCTATCAACACTAGTGGATCCTTATGGGTGTTTCTCCCTGAAGAGCTTTTCACTATAAATTTCAGAGTGTCAACTTTTGCACAGCACTAGGGAAATCGTATAAGTTTCTTTGAAGAACGTTCCTTTTCTTCTGTTTTTATGCAGCCGATCGTTTACTAGTCTTTTGAAAAAAAAATACTGAAATTAGGAAAATGGATACCGATAGAAAGGAATTATGAGTCAGCTTTGAAACAAGGCCAAAGGTTTGGAGCACATTGTGAGGATTAAACTCACTATACAGTTGTTATGGTCTTCTAGATTAGATCGCTAAATATTACACATTTGATACAGTACAAATATTGACTGCGCTTAACCTTTCCTGCGAAGCAAAGGTTAGCATTAAATAACGTATTACGACGCTAACCATTATTCTACGATAATAGTATTGGTAATAATTGCTGACCATTATTCAACTATAATGGTATTGGTAATAATTGCCTACCCTTATCCAACGATATGGTACTAATATAATTGTTAACCATTATTCAACGATAATGGTATTGGTAATAACTGCTAGCCATTATTCAACGATAATGGTATTGGTAATAACTGCTAACCATTATTCAACGATAATGGTATTGATAATTACTGCTAGCAATTATTCAACGATAATGGTATTGGTAATAACTGCTAACCATTATTCAACGATAATGTTATTGATAATTACTGCTAACTATTATTCAACGATAATGGTATTGGTAATAACTGCTAACCATTATTCAACGATAATGGTATTGATAATTACTGCTAGCCATTATTCAAGGATAATGGTATTGGTAATAATTGCTTACCCTTATCCAACGATATGGTACTAATATAATTGTTAACCATTATTCAACGATAATGGTATTGGTAATAACTGCTAGCCATTATTCAACGATAATGGTATTGGTAATAACTGCTAACCATTATTGAACGATAATAATATTGATAATTACTGCTAGCCATTATTCAACGATAATGGTTTTGGTAATAACTGCTAACCATTATTCAACGATAATGGTATTGATAATTACTGCTAGCCATTATTCAACGATAATGGTATTGGTAATAACTGCTAACCATTATTCAACGATAATGGTATTGGTAATTACTGCTAGCCATTATTCAACGATAATGGTATTGGTAATAACTGCTAGCCATTATTCAACGATAATGGTATTGATAATTACTGCTAGCCATTATTCAACGATAATGGTATTGGTAATAACTGCTAACCATTATTCAACGATAATGGTATTGATAATTACTGCTAGCCATTATTCAACGATTATGGTATTGGTAATAAATGCTAGCCATTATTCAACGATAATGGTATTGATAATTACTGCTAGCCATTATTCAACGATAATGGTATTGGTAATAACTGCTAGCCATTATTCAACTATAATGGTATTGATAATTACTGCTAGCCATTATTCAACGATAATGGTATTGATAATTACTGCTAGCCATTATTCAACGATAATGGTATTGATAATAACTGCTAGCCATTATTCAACTATAATGGTATTGGTAATAATTGCTTACCCTTATCCAACGATAATGGTACTAATATAATTGTTAACTATTATTCAACGATAATCGTATTGGTAATAACTACTTACCATTAATCAATGATAATGGTATTGGTAATAATTGATAAACCCTTTTTTTTTCTCTCAGCACAGAAAATGTTTGTGGATAACGTGGTTCCCGAATACGTTTTTAAAATGGATTTATTAGAATAATCTCAAAGAAACGTGGTTAGATCCAAAAAAATTCTTCAACACCACAATCCGAATGGGATCTTCTTTTATATGCCTTGTGTCTTTTTCGTGACGTTGGTGATAATGGCTCTCAAAAGCTTCCTATCTTTTTGTAGATATATATTTGTCTCTCAGACGCTGATTTTCCATCCATCTACACAAGCTTGCTAGACAGGTTACTCGCTGTTCCAGTTTTTGCCTTTAATATGTCCTGTGAGTGTCAAATTCTCCAATCCTTCTTTCTTGTTTATATGTCACAGAATTTCCAAGTCTCTTTAGGACATTAATTCTAAGTGTCGTTTTATCTTCATTTTTCTGAAAACTTTGCTATTGCTTATTTTTATGGTCCAGGTTAGGACCAAGGAAGAACAACACGAACACAAGAGTAGAAATAACGAAGATATTTTACACGGAATAATAATACAAGATGTGGAAGGTGTTAGTAGACTGTCAGTCTGGTTTGGAGTGAACTACTATCGGCTCGAATCGATTCGTCTCTCTCTCTCTCTCTCTCTCTCTCTCTCTCTCTCTCTCTCTCTCTCTCTCTCTCTCTTGAGAGGCGTAGTATACATAGTGTTAGGAAGAGTTCATTCTGTAGTTATAGGTAAGGACCCATAACACTTATATTTTTGGTAAATGGTATTCTGAGCACATGTTTTTTGATTCAAGTCTATTCTTCCTCTGTGAGATTGCTCAGTATAAAATCTCCTCGGGTAAAAATTTTTTTTATTAGTGTTTGATCGGATTCAAAGGGAATTATTTAATTACGATTTTGTATTTCATTTCTGAGATGAGGTATTTCCAGTATACTTTAAATAACAAGATTCGAGAAATCTTATTAGAAAAATATGTGCTTTCATGCAAATTTATTTCATAAGACTTCTCGAAAATTCACGCCGATAGACGAAAGTAAATACTAATTAATAAATATGAATATCCACTAAAAATGACGCTCAAATAATAAAAACAATTCGAATTAATACATTTTAAAAAATCCATTCCTTTCTTTAGAAAAAAACACACACACACATACGCATATATATTGCTGTGGCCTTATTAGGGCCGGAAATAAAGACACAAAGAGAGGAATTGAGTAAGATATATTAACAGAAACAATAATACTAACATATACAAACGGGAGTGTTACAGCAAGAATGTTAGGTCCGACTGTCAGAGTTGACCGCTAAAAATTTCCCACACCAGAAGGCAATACCTGCTCCTATTTATAGCTAGGATAGTCCATGCGTACGTGGGTAAATTACCATAACAGATAGAAAGATAAATGGCTGAGATACAAAGAAACTGACTGAGATAGAAAGAAACTGACTGACATAGATAGATAGATAGATAGATAGATAGATAGATAGATAGATAGATAGATAGATAGATAGATAGATAGATAGATCAAGAAATATCAGATAGATAGATAGATAGATAGATCAAGAAATATCTGATAGATAGATAGATAGATCAAGAAATATCTGATAGATAGATAGATAGATAGATAGATAGATAGATAGATAGATAGATAGATCAAGAAATATCTGATAGATAGATAGATAGATCAAGAAATATCTGATAGATAGATAGATAGATAGATAGATAGATAGATAGATAGATAGATAGATAGATAGATAGATAGGAATATATGAAGTTAGATAGTTAGGTCGATAAGTAGATAGGAACAAAAATAAAGACACGAAGAGAGGAAATGAGTTAAGCAAATATATTAACAGAAAACAGTAATACAAAAATATACAGATGAAAGTGTTACAGCAAGAATATTCGGTCCGACTGTCAGACCTGACTGCTGGAAACTTTCTTCTCTAAAAGGCAGTACCTGCTCCTATTTATAGCTGGGAGAGTCCATGCGTGCGTCGGTAAATTACCATATATATATATATATATATATATATATATATATATATATATATATATATATATATATATATATATGGAGGCACGTTGGAGTATTGGATAGCAGCTCGGATTGAGGAATTTTATTCGAATCCATTACATTCACTTACGTGCTCTTGGGAAAAGTATGAACCCTCTTCTTCTCCCTCCATGGGTAGATAGTAGGACAGACTGGGTTCTATTGCCTTGGATGTCAAGTAGTCTAGGAGATGGGCAGTTCTGAATTCAAAACCTGCGGAGTTTTGTTTGGGGACCTTGTGGTTTGTTCTGCACAAAGCACCACTATAATTAAATCATATGTGCTGCTGTCTGGGCTGTCGATTCCTAGGAACTGAGATACTTGGCCTTTATTCGTCGAATCCGACTGGAGAGTTCACCATATATATATATATATATATATATATATATATATATATATATATATATATATATAATTAGAGATAAGTATAAGCAGATCCCCAAAGAGTCTGCCTAAGATTGAAAACTGGAAAAAATAGTAATCAATGCCATAATAAATGGCAGAGCTTTAATATACTTTAAGTCAAATTTCAAATGGATAGTGACCGACCACGACTGCCAGTTTTATGCGTTTTCACTCAATCATCAGGCGGTCGATATATATATATATATATATATATATATATATATATATATATATATATATATACCCAAGTTTAGGATTGGTATATACGGAGTGAAATCCAATAACCAACAATTAATATTCTTTAAAGAGTGCTCAATACAGAGTAGAGCAGATATAATTATTTATTTGAATATTACAACATAAATATGTTATAAAATCACGACAAAAGTAGCCATTTTGTTTCAACACTTCTTGTGTCTTGTCAAGTGATAATATAGAATATAGAATCTATATATTCTATATCATCACTTGACAAGACACAAGAAGTGTTGAAACAAAATGGCTACTTTTGTCGTGATTTTATAACATATTTATGTTGTAATATTCAAATAATTATATATATATATATATATATATATATATATATATATATATATATATATATATATATATATAATGCTTCATAATGAATTTAGAATGACGATGTTGCGATTAAAAGAAATATAAATTAAAATGAAACAGTTATTGGTGAGCATTCACAAACAAAAACGTTTGAATATATATATATATATATATATATATATATATATATATATATATATATATATATATATTATGAATTTAGAATGATGATATTCCGATAAAAGGTAAGAGAAATTTGGTTTAAATAGTCACAGATTGATATTGATGATAAAGTACCAGCTGTTTTCATTCGACGAGTTCATGCCTTTTTCGTTTTTTGTATTTTTTTACGTTGATAAAAAAGAAACAGCTAAATAATTTTGCCTCCTGATAAAATGCAAACCGAGATTGTCTTTACAGAAGACATCCGGTTATTGACGCCAATTGTGATCCGATTTCTGAAGATATTTCACATTAAATGACTAAAGACTTTTTTTACGGTTGAGAAAAATTTCCACACCTGCTTATCGCATTATCAAAGTATGTTTTGTGTTTTATGGCTCTTTTAATTTATTTTTCCTTTGAATATTTATATCGGCTGTTTTAGCATGAATAACTTACATAAACACACAAGTGTCTCGTATCTCTTCCTTTGTCAATGCAAATCAACATGGCGGCCATTAAGCATTTCCAGTTTCATTTCATTTTTTTTATTTAATTTTTATTTTACTGTTTTCTTCTTTCTTATTTGAACCTTTCCTTCGAATTTTCTCAAATATTAATTCTAAAAGACAGTGACATTAAAGTTAGCGGCCATTTTGATTGTGTCACGTATTGCAGCGTCAACCCTTATTTAATTTATTCGTTTTATTTTCATCTTTTAATTTGCTTTTTTTATCGGTTTATTCTTAATTATTTATTTAGTGTTTATTACTTTTGTTTATATTTCTTATAGTAGCTTCATTCTGCAGAACATTATTTTTAAAATTAAAAACACAAGTCCTAATAAAATGCAGAGAAAACCTTACAGTCGTGAATCATTTATAATCTTGGTCTTGTTTACAAATAACACAACAATTAATCACAATTTGCGTGTATTTATCCTCGCGGGAAATATTTAGGTTAATTTCGTTCTGCATATGGCAAAGAACGTCTTTCTTCTTCTTCTTCTTCTTCTTCTTCTTCTTCTTCTTCTTTTTCTTCTTCTTCTTCTTCTTCTTCTTCTTCTTCTTCAATTTCTTCTTCTTCTTCTTCAATTTCTTCTTCAATTTCGTTCTGCACATGGCAAAAATTACATTCTTATTCTTCCCCTCCTCCTCCTCCTACTAATACTCCTACTACTACTACTTCTTCTTCTTCTTCTTCTTCAATTTCTTCTTCTTCAATTTCTTCTTCAATTTCGTTCTGCACATGGCAAAAATTACATTCTTCTTCTTCTTCTTCTTCTTCTTCTTCTTCTTCTTCTTCTTCTTCTTCTTCTTCTTCCGTTCATCCTCCTTCTTCTCTTACTACTACTTCTCTTCTTCTTCAATTTCTTCTTCTTCAATTTTGTTTGGCATATGGCAAAAACATTTTTCTCTTTCTTCTTCTTCTGATTATTATTATTATTATTATTATTCAATTTTGTTCGGCATGTAGCAAAAACATTTTCCCTTTCTTTTTCTTTTTCTTTTTCTACTTCTTTTTATTATTATTATTATCGTTTGTTTCAGTTTGATTTTTTTTCTCACTTTTTCTTCATTATTCCTCATTATTATTTCTCTTTATTTAATTTTTTGTTTTTTTTGCTCTTTGATATTCTTTATTTTCACCCTTTTTCTTTTTAATCATTTCACCCGAGGCAAGGCGGAAATACCACTAGTACGTAGGGCGGGGGGCGGTTACAGAGAGTGAAGGTGAGAGAAAAGACGGAGCACAGAGGGCACCAAGGAAAGGACAAAAGATGAATGTGGTTCAAGACAACAGAAGGTGGCGATTGACGTATTTAAATTTTTGAAGATTGTAGTTTTTAGGGAAGCAAGTAATCGGAAGGGAGTTCCACTGGTGGGAAGTGCGAGAAAAGAAACTCTTGGGGTAGAAGTTTCCTTTGTTTTTTTTCTTCTTTATTTTCGTTACCTTTTTTTTTTCTTTTTTTTTTCCTTAATTAATTTCTTAAAATTCATTTTTTTTCTTCTTTTTTGCATCGCCCTTGGCGACACGGTGCATTTCATGCGCACATCCAATAATAGCTGTTAGGCATTCTCTTTCCCCTTACAGTTTTCTCCCACTCTCTCTCTTTATGCTTCCGCCCATCTTTCTTCTCCCTTTCCCTCTTCGTCACTCACTCACTCACTCTATCTATCTATCTATCTATCTATCTATCTATCTATCTATCTATCTATCTATCTCAGTCTGATTCTTTCTATCTCAGCCATTTCTTTATATATCTATCTAGCTAGCTAGCTATCTCAGTAAAAAAGGATCTTGTTTCACTCCCTATATCACTGCATAAAAGAACAACATTTTCCTAAAAAATTGACCAGCTCCCCCTTGTCCTTCTCAGTAAAGTCCTTTCGTTCTTTCTCTTTAACCACTGTATGAATAAAAACACGAATTCTCACTCTTTCTTTCCTACCGCCTTATAATAAAGACTTTACTTTTCCGCTTCCCCTCTCCTCCTTTTTCCACCACTTCCCGTGTCCTCTTTTTTCGTAATTCAGCCAGTTGCCCTCTCCTGTTACATAAAGTAGGCCTTTTCTTTTTCTTCAGAAATTAAAAAAAAACTCTATGTATGTATGTGTGTGTGTCAGTGTGTGTGTGAATTACTGAATGTAGAGCATGTCTCTCTCTTCTTCAGCATTTTCTTTTATGTAAAATGTCTCTATTTCCCTATCTCTGTTCTTACATGCAAAATTTGACTCTCTCTCTCTCTTTCTCTCAATTGTCTTTATAATATAGATAGATAGATAGATAGATAGATAGATAGATAGATAGATAGATAGATAGATTTGAATAAGCTTAGATAGATAGATTTGAATAAGCTTAGATAGATAGATAGATAGATAGATAGATAGATAGATTTGAATAAGCTTAGATAGATAGATAGATAGATAGATAGATAGATAGATAGATAGATTTGAATAAGCTTAGATAGATAGATTTGAATAAGCTTAGATAGATAGATAGATAGATTTGAATAAGCTTAGATAGATAGATAGATAGATAGATAGATAGATAGATAGATAGATTTGAATAAGCTCAGATAGATAGATAGATAGATAGATAGATTTGAATAAGCTTAAAGAGATAGATAGATAGATAGATAGATAGATAGATAGATAGATAGATAGATTTGAATAAGCTTAGAGAGAGAGATAGATAGATAGATAGATAGATAGATAGATATATATATAGATAGATAGATAGATTTGAATAAGCTTAGATAGATAGATAGATAGATAGATAGATAGATAGATAGATAGATAGATGTGAATATGCTTAGATAGATAGATAGATAGATAGATAGATAGATAGATAGATAGATAGATAGATAGATAATGAAGATAGTTGGATCCAGAAAAGATAATGAAGATAGATAGATAGGTTCAGAGGAGAAAATGAAGATAGATAGATCTGATTAAATTCGTTCGTTTTCTACTGCTTATCAACTGATTGCAGGTTATTTAAAGCCAGAATATATCGCTAGGTTGTAAGATATTTTAAATAATAATGATTTGGTGAAACGAGTCTTACTAATTAACCCATAGTTGGGGAGAATGGGTGGATTTATACTTTTACCCAGGATATTTGCGCATAAGTGAACATAACGGACCCAACTGCAATTGGAACCCCGGCTCTACGATTAACAATTTCGAGACGTTATCCATTACACCAACCACACACCCAAGCTTACAGCACCGGGTATTACCACGAGGTTAGCCATCTAGCTACTGACCAGGCTCGACGTTCCTTAACTTCGTGTATATTACAGGAACCGCTGTTTCGACGTGATGCGGCCGTAAGTACAAATAGATAGATTATACTTATATATTTTCAACATCTCTCCCTCTCTCTCTCTGTCTTTCTCTTTCTCTCTCTCTCTCAGTCTCTAACTCTCTCACTCCCCCCTCTCTCTCTCTCTCCCACACTCTGTCTTTCTCTTTCTTTCTCTCTCTCTCTCTCAGTCTCTAACTCTATCACTCCCCCTCTCTCTCTCTCAGTCTCTAACTCTATCACTCCCCCCTCTCTCTCTCTCAGTCTCTAACTCTATCACTCCCCCTTCTCTCTCTCAGTCTCTAACTCTATCACTCCCCCCTCTCTCTCTCTCTCTCTCTTTATTTCCCCAGCCTTTCTTTCTCTCCCTTTACGTAACCATAAGTTCTATGTTAACAGTTTTTTCTATCGCACTTATCGCTTGTGGACATCTCTTCCGGGTCCTTGCTTCCCAGCCAACTTTGATCTGCAAAAATGTAAATGCAATGTCAATCGTTATCATATGTCTTCTTAATTCTTATTCTTTTATTGTCCTCTCTCCTTAATAGTAGTTTTTCTCATATTCTCTAACAGTCAGTAACCCCTTGCATCCTAGTAGCTTCATTGCCTTTGATCTTCAAAAATTTAAATGCAATGTCAATCGTTATCTTCTGTCTTCTTAATTCTGGTTCTTTTATTGTCATCTCTCTTTAGTAGCTCATGTTCTCTCACACCTTGCGTTTTAGTGACTACAACTCATGTCTCGCTTTTTCTCTGTTCTTACGTCCATTGCTTTCTCATTGTCGTTCGTTTTCCCTTATATGTGAAACATATCTTTCTTTCGTTTTCTATGTTGTTATATTTCTTCTATATAATAAATGCGAATGTCTGTGTGTGTCACACATTTTCAACTTTACTCCTAGGGGTCGTAGGTTAATATATCATACCATTTTGGAATCAGACCGACTCCGTAAGCAAATTAAAAACATTCAGGGCCGGATCCGGACCCATAATCCTGAAATTTTGGATTCCCAAGTGTACATTACAGTATTGTTTTCGGATTCCGCCATCTTGACTGCTAATGATAAAAACAAATAAAGGGGCACAACTCTCTAACTTTCAATAACTAATGTTGAAATGAAAAAAGTACTCTTCTTAATGTTACAAATTAAATTAAAATTAAATTAAAAAATGTCCGTGTTTTCAACTTTACTCTTAAAGGCCGAAGCCCAATATGTCATACCATTTTGGAATCAGGCCGACTCCGTGAGCATATTAAAAACATTGTGACCCAGATCCGGACCTGCAATCCTGAAATTTTGGATTTCCAAGTTTTCATTACTGCCATTGTTTTCGGCGATGTTTTTAACGTGATCTTTTGCCACGAATTTTTTGTATGATAACAATTTTTACAAGTTGGAAATAAATTTGGGAATAATCGAAATTAATTGCGAAATCCAGCGAAAGTCACCAACGAAATAAAAATAATTTTTGTAGGGAAAGTAAGGACCTACGTACATCAAACTGTCTTTAAATTAAGTTGCGGCAGAATAATTATCTTTGAACTTTTAAAAGGTAAGTTTAAATATTAATGCAGTACTTAAATGCAACGATCAATTTTGAGTTCTTCTGTAGTTTATTGTTGCTTATCGCATCTACTCCTCCCTACCTATTGTGATGAAGGCCCAATCAAGAACCCTCCACTGGAGCTAGATTAAAAGCCGCTCGATAGGACGGCTTTTAAGCTAGTATTACTATGATTGTTATTTTTAGTGAGTACACGTGTTTGAGTTGCTATCCAACAAAAAATAGGATTTACAGTAATGAGAAATAATGTCGGATAAAAAACATCTTTTTAAAAATCAATGTTGTTATATGTAAAACATCTTTCTCCATCTCTCGTCATGCAAAACACGTATCTCTCTCTTTCTTTCTCTCTGTCTGTCTCTCTCTATCTATCTATGTATCTATCTGTCTGTCTGTCTATTTAACTATGTTGTTCTATCTTTCATATGTAAGCGTCTTTTTCATCCTCTAGTTCTCTTTCTATCTCCATTTCGTACACGTCCCTCTTTCTCTCCTCCTCTCTATCTATCTATCTGTCTATCTGTCTTTTGTATGTAAAACGCCTTTTTTTTATTCTCTAATTCTCTTTCTATCCCCATTTCGTTCTTATATGTAAAACACGTCTCTCTCTCTCTCTTCCTCCATCACTCTTTCTCTCTCTCTCTCTCTCTCTCTCTCTCTATCTATCTATCTATTTGTATATCTATCTCTATCTATCTATCTTTTATATGTAAAACGTCTTTCTCATTTCCTAGTTGTCTTTCTATCCCCATTTCGTTCTTATATGTAAAACATGTCTCTCTTTTCGCCCTCTCTCTCTCTATTGATTTCTATCTTTCTATCTATTTATCTCTTATATATAAAACGCCTTTCTCATTTTCTAGTTCTCTTTCTATGCCCATTTCGTTCTTATATGTAAAACATGTCTCTCTTTCTCTTTCCCTCCCTCTCTATCTATCTACTATCTATCTTTCTATCTCTCTCTTTTACATGTAAAACGTCTTTCTTCATTCGCTCGTTCTCTTTCTATTCCCATTTTGTTCCTATATGTAAAACACGTCTCTCTCTCTATCTATCTATCTATCTAGCTAGCTAGCTATCTATCTATCTGTCTGTCTATCTCCATCTTTCTATTTTTATCTATCTTTTAGATATAAAACATCTTTCTTATTCTCTCGTTCTCTATCCCCATTTTGTCCTCTCTTTCTTCCTCTCTATCTGTCTATCTATCTATCTATCTATCTATCTATCTATCTATCTATCTATCTCTATCGATGTATCCTTTATATGTAAATCGCGTCTCTTTCTCGGACTCATACTCTTTTTTTTCTCAAAAGCCTGTCTTTTTCGTCTCTCTGTCTTCAGTTCTATTAAATAAGCCCACCTCTGCGTGTATTTGGAACTTTACGCGCCTAAGTCTCCGTTTTATCATGAGTTGTTTTGCAATAAAAAAGACGTCCCGCCGGCGGGAAGCTGAGATCATTGATAGAGAACAATACAGGAGTATAAGCTCACTGGCAGGTAAGCCTCCCTTAACTCGATAGAAGATTGTACTAACTATTTTTTTAAAAATGCTTACACCAGCTTAAGCAATCCCCGAAATCAAATAGATATAAAGTTTCGAAATGATATGAATATAATCGAATATGTGTTCTTCAATAATTAAACAATAATGCAACATCGTCAAAATACGATTCAACAGACCGGGTTACTAAACTGAAAGCTGTGGTAAGCGCCCCTATTATCGTGCATGGACTGATCCAATCGCGATAAGTGCCCAAAATGCGGATTTGCAGGTCGGGGACACTAAAATCAAGAATGTACGGAAGTTTAAATATCTGATATTTTGACGAAGGACGGTTGGTGCGAAGCTGAGATCCGAAGACAGATTGATATGGCCAAGGACGCATTCCAAAAGGTGGGCAGAGTACTGCGAGACAGGGGGGGGGATTTCTTTGGTGACAAAGAAAAGAATACTGAGTTGCTGTCCTCCTATACGGCAGCGAATGTTGGACGGTCTCCTCAAAGATAAAGAAGAGACTCGAGGCAGCGGGGATATCGTTCTACAGAAGGATGCTGAGGATATCATGGCGCGAGCGTGTGAGCAACGATGAGGTCTTGGAAAAGGATGCAAGCAAAGAAGAAGCTGAAACTTAACATAAGGAAGAGGTAAATGAAATTTCCGGGACAGGCAATGTGAAAGGAGGGCCAGGAGAATCTGATACTCACGGGTCGAAATAGAGGAGAAAAAGAGACAAAGGAAAGCATGACATACCTGGCGGGCTGAAGCAAGTGGATGACAGAACGTGGTCTGGGGAGGTAGTAGAGGGACGCAACTTATTGAGAGCTACAAGGTATGGAGGGAAGTGGAGAGCCATAATCGCCTACGTCGTGAAAGGACACGGCACATAAAAAAGAAAAGAAGTCCGAGATTTACTTGCCCCCCTACTGAGTCAGGTTGTGACACAAGGTCGGTTTTTAACGTGGGGACACGGGGGGTTTCCACTTGGGCCGCTGGTCTAAGCTGGTCTTAGCTTGTCTCAGCTGGTCATAGCCGGTCACACCACAGCTACGTAATAAATGTCACGCAACGGTGGTGGGGAAAGCAAGGGAGGAGAGAAGGCCTCAAGCACGGAACAGATATTACATCTGCCGCATCCATCCCGACGGGAGAACCCCCCTTCTACTCTCCTGCCAATCCCTCCGAAAGAATAGGAGGAGGAGCCCCCTTCAGGATAAATAGTCTTGTGAATTGTCGAGAGGTGGATAATATTAGGTTGTCACACATGAAACGACGCATTTGATAGGAAATAAATGTGGATGAATGACTATTCTCCAACGTACCTCTAAATTCTTGATCCCATCTTCAAAAAAAAATTCTCATCCTTTGACTTGATAAACAGTTCCAATCTTTCGATTATCTCTCCCTTGTTGGAGAACTTTTAATTGCGCGCAAAAAGCTCAAAATGCTTCTTTCTTTCTTTCTTTTTATGCACCATGTCCTTTCAGGACGTAGGCGATCATGGCTCTCCACCTCCTTCTATCTCTAGCAGCTCTCAGCTTCTTCGTTCCCTCTGCTTCCTCCCCCAGACCACGTTCTATCATCCACTTGCTTAATCTACCAGGTATGTCACGCGGTTGTTTTCCCTTGTCTCTCTTTCCCTCTATTCGACCCGTGAGTATCAGATTCTCCAGGCCCTCCTTCCTCGTTATATGTCCCAGAAACTTCATCTGCCTCATCCTGATATTAAGTATAAGCCTCCTCCTTGTTTGCAAACTCTCTAAGACCGCATCGTTGCTCACTCGCTCGGTCAATGATATCCATAACATCCTTCTGTAGAACCACATCTCTGTCTCCTCGAGTCTCTTCTTCATTTTGAGGAAATCGTCTACCATTCGCTACCGTAAAGGACAGATGTCACGTAACTGTTCAGTATTCTTTTCTTTGTTACCAAAGAAATTCTCCTGTCTCGCAATACTCTGCCTAGCTTTTGAAATGTGTCCTTGGCTATCCCAATACGTCTACGGATCTCAGTGTCGCACTTACCGTCCTCTGTCAAGATGCTTCCCAGATATTTAAACTTCCGCGTCTGCTTGATGCTAGTGTTCCCGACCTGCAAATCGCATTTCGGGCTCATCTTTTTACTGCTTAAATAAGTGATAATCTGTAGGAGAGATATCAGGTAAAGATGCAAGATGTGGTCCAATTTCATAATTCAGGCTATGCAGCTTTTTGAACAGTTGATTGAGTAGCGTGTAACCGTGCGTTGTCGTGCACAAAATTGTGCCCTCTTTATTCACGAGTCTAGAATGTTTCTTTTTCAATTTTTTACAAAGTATTTCTGGTATTAAAACCTATTTTTACACTTTCATAGTTTGGGGGTTAACTATTTAC
Source organism: Acanthosepion esculentum (assembly GCA_964036315.1). NCBI lineage: Eukaryota > Metazoa > Mollusca > Cephalopoda > Sepiida > Sepiidae > Acanthosepion > Acanthosepion esculentum. The sequence goes on from OZ038501.1 coordinate 55,083,232, forward strand.
TCATAGCTGGGACCCTAACAGGTGCTATCATCCCGGGCCAGAGTGGACCTGGGAACACACACAATTAAGAGGTGGTTCCACGCCCCCCAAACCCTTCTGATCAGAGGCCTTGCTGTTCGACGTAGTTTATCGACTTGCCCAGGACACGGATGTAGTTTATCCTCATATCCCGGATGGGGTGGTGTAATGTATAATAGCTCAGATTTGTTAATAGACATGGGTCGGGGGCTTTCTTAGTACGCTATACTTATTATTTTTCAAATAATTTCCTCCACGAGTGTGGCTTGCCGTTTTTATTATGATGCCAACTTATCTCGTCCGAACTACAATTAGTTTGTTGGCTGTTTTTGCTTAGCGGTATATCAACTTCTATGGGGGTATTTAATGTCAAAATTTAAATATATTGTAGGCTATCCTTTTTTTTTTTTTGATAACCATTTAGTGGTACAAGTCCTACTAGTTGGAGTCAGGGAGAAGAGGTGACTCCATAGCTTTCCGAAGGGAGTTTGCGCGTTAGCGAATATAATGAACCCAACCGGAATTGGAACTCGGCTCCCCGATTAACAAATCCGAGCCATTATCCATTACACCACCTTTACATCTAAGATAACAGTACCTGGTAATCCCATGTGGTCACCCATCCAGGTGCTGACTAGGGTCGACGTTGGTTAACTTCGGTGAACAGGTGTTTCAACGTGATGTAGTCGTAAGCTTGTATTTGGCATTTTCTGATAGGTTTTAATCTGCGGCCATGTTTATTCACAGTGGTAGCTTTAGTTCGAAAATAATGTTTAGAAATCAACTGAAAACCTCTTTTATTACCGAAGTTTACTATTATAAAGTTTGGCAGAGATATTCAAAGAAATAATTTAATCTTGCCGGCTATTGTTTTTGATAAACAAGTGTGCGTACGTTCAGGGGACATGCTGCGTAGGTTTTATAATAGGAATAGATAGCTTTCTCCAATTCACCCCCCCCCTCGGTCTTTTGAACAAGAACTGAAATTTATCTCTGATTTCCTGTTCAGGATTGTGTTTCCGATTCCCTCCAAAGTATTTTCCTGATCTTCCACATTCGGCGGGTCCCCTTACGTCATTATGGCATTATCACCTTATCACCTTAGGACAAGAACAACACATATAAGATTCGTCAGCAGCGCGTAGAAGTAATCAACTGCTAGAAGTGAGTCAATTGAATTCCACAATGAATCACCCACTGCAGGAGATTTACCAACCACCCCACGCGGTCAGATGTGGCACATGGTCGAATTTAATGTGGAAGTATCCGAGCTCGTAGGCTCGGCCAAAAATTTCCCGTAGACCCAGTATGAAACAGGTTCTGGTAGCTGTTTCACGAGACTAAAATCTGCCCTTCGACATAGCCTCGTCTTGGGGTCCTCTCTACCCGGAGGCAGAGTTTGACCAGCACAGCTGGAGACGAATCAACAACTGCAGACCAACATACAACATACTATTGTGAATGGGGATATAACCCTCTACTACGAGTGGCTAGATATGGGTAGATATCCTGCAGTTGGAGATTCGTCCCCAGCTGTGCTGGTCAAACTCTCTGATCAGACAAGATCCCCAGATGAGGTCTACGGGGTCTTTTGGCCGCACCACTCGGTCAGTTGTAGCACAAGGCCGAATTTATTGTGGGGTAGCCCGTTGACCTCATATGGAGATCCTCTCTGCCTGAAGGCAGAGAGTTTGACTAGCACAGTTGCAAACGAATCTCCAACTGCATGATATCTACCAACCGCCCCACGCGGTCAGATGTGGCACAAGGCTGAATTTAATGTGGGGTATCCGAGCCCGTAGACTCGGCCAAAATTTCACCGTAGACCCCGTATAAAACAGGGTCGGGTAGCTGTTTTCCGAGACGAGATACTGCCCTTCAACATAGCCCAGAGGCAGAGAGTTTGCCCAGCACAGCTGAAAACGAATCTCCAACTGCAGACCAACATACAGTATTTACTACTGTATTTATGTGAATGGGGATATACCCATTATCGTCCGTACAACAGCCTCTTTGTAACCCTCTACCACGAGTGGCTCTTGGAGTGAACATCATTGTAAAAAAAAAATTTAAAAACCGGGCATTTAGCCAAGACAGATAGGTCCTATGCAAAAGGAAGTTTCAACGCAATCGTCCACATTACCCACTACCTCTTACATCGATCTAAGCATAGCTTGGTAAATCTCTCGACACCTATAAAGATGATAAAGGCAACAAAAAAAAGTACTTTTACATAAACTAATGAATCTGAACGTTGAAACAAAATCGTTCGAAGCACTGATTTCGATTTAGTTTGCGTTTGGGCGGACGGTGCTGTCAAGGGAAATAGATAAGTGATGGGAGGTACACATTTTAAAATATTTATCGTCCAGATGCCGCAGACAAAAAATGCCAAGCGATATTTGTGGTAACGAGCCAAACAGAAATAAATATCAGAAACAAATCCCAAATAAGAGAAGTAATTTGTCATTAGAGGTGTAAAATCCCGACCGATTGTTATTTATTTATTTATTAATATATATCATTGAATAATATAGACATATTGGGTCTATTTATTTTTATACTGATCCTTTCCAGTTATCTTATCAGTTTATTGATGTTAAGATGAAATTCATTAAGAAAAGCGCCGTAGTTTGTTTGTTTTTGTTTTTTTGTTTTGTTTTTAACCCAAGTACTTTCGACCTTTTCTAAGATCATCTTCGGGGGTAAGAGACAAAGACAAACTTATTGCAACCGCGATAAAATCTGCATTCCGTTGTGATGTTGTCTTTTAAAAACACATGCGAACGCACTCTGTAATTATTTTAAATTTATCCGTTGGAGTTATGGAATATTTGCAAAACAAACGTTTCATAACAAAGAAGCAAACCGGAAATTTGTAGAAATGTAAAATGGCATTAGACGTATTATGCACTTTAATATGTTGTTGCTGTATTCGTAATAAATTTTGTTGAGTGTTGCGTGGTTTATTTTGACATAAAGAACTACGTCTATAATTAGTTTACCATCGCTTTTATAATGGTCTTCGGAAATTAACCGCGGATTTTACTGTTATGTATCATGAGTTAACCAACCAAGGCAAAAGCAAGTTTTAATAGTAAAAAAAAAAAACTGTTTAGAATTTCTATATCTTTTTTTTTTCTATCTGGGTGTATGTCATTTATATGGCATTTCACTGTTGTGTCCCATATGAGCTGTTCGCATAGGAACCGAAAACAACGTTCTATCATCTACAGTCGAATGCTAAACTTTTGTTTTTACATCGCATTTCAAAATGTATGAGATAAAATACACACATCTGTTGATCAAAATTAAATCCAGAGCGAACTTGGTTCGTGTTCGGTATCTTCATAGAATTGAACTGCTTTTGAATATTTGTCCTGATATTGCAAGGATCACAGACTCTTTGAATATTTTCAAGATGTACCCTCTTACATATGGATAGACTGATCCTGGTAAATTTTTGGATTGCTGCCCTCAAACCGCCTGTTCTTGCTCGCGGATTTTTTAAAAATCAATTCACCACCCCCAAAAAACAAGGCAACAATGCCACTAAGACGCAAGGGCCCAGTGGGAGTGAAAGAGAATGAAAATACTTTAGAAAGAAACCGGAAACTCAATCCTAAACCAGGAACAAAAGATAGACCTGTACTCTTGACTTATGAGGAGCGTGAACCGGACGATAGGCAAACCTATATGCAGCGTGCGATGGATAAATTGTCGTCTAAAATGGGCAAAAATGAAAATGACACTGGCATCTCGTTTTAACGGATATATACAGGGTGCGATGGATAAATTGTCGTCTAAATGATGCAAAAATGAAAATGACACTGGCATCTCATTTTAACGCATATATTTACCAAAATTATGCAAAATATCTTGAAATACTAAAGAGTAAATGTATGCCATAAAATCTACACTGGCTTCAACCACGGCCTCAAGACGACTTCGGAATCTCCTGCAACACTTCTGTACGGTCTCCTTGTTTAAGTTGGTGAATGCTACCATAATCCTTGCCTTCAGTTCATCTTTGGTGTTACAAGAAGCTTTGTTGGTCTATCTTTAAACTGCGCTGCATGCAGAATAATCAAGGGAGTTGTAGTCTGGGCAGTTAGGTGGCCAGATGTAAATGGTGATGTGGTCGCAGAAATTGTCTTGGTTCTCCCGCTTTTGTGGCATGGTGCAGAATCCTGTTGCTAGACATAGGGTCTTTCAGCAGCCACCCTCTTCACCCAGGGCAGCACTACCTCCTCAAGGTACTTGATATAGGCCACCGTGTTGAGTCTGAGGCTCTGTGGTAAGATGAATGGAGACATAACGTTGCCATCACTAGTAATCACTTCAAACACCTTCAATATCACCATTAGACTCATCCAACTCTTTCCGAATCCTCTGTACTGTCCTCAGATTGAAACCCAAACACCGACACGAATGCCAAGCAGTACAGCATACCGTTTCAAAATTTCTGGCGGACTGAATTGCGTCATGGTGCTCTTTTTCTCACAGACGGTACCCAACTGATCCTACTATACAGTGCAGTCGACAAAAACAAAAACAAACAATACGCATGCGCGAGGTTAAAAATATAAAATGGCGACAATTTTCCCAACGCACCATAAGAAAAAACGTAAAACAAAAAATAAATAAATAAATAGTAAATAAAATTTCAGAATTCTGGCAGAGACGTAATAAGTATAGAGTTGAAGTAGACTTTAGAGGGGACCGGAAATCCAATCCTAAACAGGAAACATGGGATAAACGTCTACTTCTTTTCAAGAAACCGAGGGGGAGTGTGAACCTGGCGAAGTAGTATGTACACTATTTACTGGTGAACAATGTCAACCGTGATCTTTTGTCTCAATTCCTGTTCTTGTATTTTTTCTCTCTCCTCGATAATGTTTTTTTTCTTTCCCTGACTCTTTCTTTCTCAGTAAGACGCTAGCATCTTAGTGGCATCTTTGCTTGGTGATTGGAAACTGTTGTAACCAAGTTAATGGTTAAAGAAATAACAAAACAAGTATTAAAGATATATCATATATTAAGCAGTAAGTACAGAAGAGTATTGCACAACTAGTGAGTGTGTGTCGGTTAACCCAGCGTTCAATCTAATCGACTGTTAACATTTAACAGCCCCCTCCCACGAGGGATGTATGTGGCCCAAGTTTACCCTGGGTCCTCCGAGCCCGTAGGCTCGGCCAAATATATTGCCGTACAAACCGCATAAACGGGTCCGGGTCTGTCTACCTCCCCGGAAGAAACATTGCCCTTCGGCAAAGCCTCGTCTGGGTTCGACAGCAGCTGCTAAAAGTCACAGCCCGGTAGAACAATCTAATCGACTGTTATATTTAACACCGCCCCCCCCCCCGCGCCACGAGGGATGTATGTGGCACAAGACCGAGTTTACCTTGGGTTCTCCGAGCCCGTAAGCTCGGCCAAAAATATTCCCTTAGAACCCGCATAAACGGTTTCAGGGTCTCTCTACCTCCCCGGACGAAACTTTGCCCTTTGGCAAAGCTTCGTCCGTGTTCTTCTCTGCTCAAGGCAGAGAGTCCGATAGTTATGAACAATCTGGTCGACTGTTATATTTAACAGAACGGCACGAGGGATGTATGTTGCACAATGGCTGAATTTACTGTGGGTTCTTCGAGACCGTAGGCTCGGCCAAAAATATTCCCTTAGAACCCGCATAAACGGGTTCAGGGCCTGTCTACCTCCCCGGAAAGGCATAGCCTCGTCTGGGTTCCTCTTTTTTTGCCGAGGCAGAGAGTTCGACAGTTGAACAATCTGGTCGAATGTTCCCCCAAGGCCTTCTCTCCTACTAATCTTATAGTAGGCGGAAGAGTCCAACACAGACTCTTTAGAGGTCGGACACCACAACAGAAACGATTCAAATGGATAGCACATGACTCAAAAGTAAATAATGACATAATCAAGATGTTGACATTCCACACCATCAAAAAAAAAGGTTAGGAAAAAACTTCTGTCAGTAATAGAAAGAGAAAAAAGTTACTGGCCTTTTTTTTGCTGAAAAATAGTTTTAAATAAAATATTTTTATTTCCACTGATAGTAATGCTAACTGTTCGGTCAATGAATACGGAATGCTTCCTCATAAGAAAACGGATTATAAGATTACTTGAACAGTACTGGCTGCTCGGGCAATGAATGTCGGACGTTACCTTATAAAGCAGGGGGTGAGATACCCTTGGCACGCGTGCCAAACATAGCACACTGATAACTCGTTTCTGGCACGCGCATTAGATTCTCTTTTCGATTCTTTGTCACAATCATCAGCTTTAAATGAAGAGAATACGAGAGAGTTTAAAGAATGCTGGAATGAAAACTTTGGCATGGTTAAGAAAGCCAAGTGCATTTTCTGTTCCGGAACAATCGTTTGTAGGACATCTACCGAAAAAGAGACATTTTGAAAATATTCATAAGAACTCATGCAATAAAACTGAGGAGAAGCAAGGAGATTGAATATCTCGTGAACTGAGCAAGGCAAAAAAAAAAAAAAAAAACAGGCTGATACCTTTATAAACTTTATTTCAGGTAGGCCCAGTTCCAACTTAGCACAGAGACCAAAATAAGATATTCGTTACCGAGCAGTAGAAGAAGTTGTACATGTTCATACTCAGGAGCATTCCTCTTTGGTACCTCGCATTCACGAAGTTAAGCGCAGTACTAGTTTGGCAGCTGGGTCTCATCATTTTACACTTGAAATTGCTAGATGTTACCGTCATGCTGACAGTTTTTTCTCTCGCACATCTCGCTTTTGGAACTCTCCTCCAACTTCGGGCATTCCTGTCAACTACGGCTTTCAAAAATTGTCTTCTTGAATCCTACTATTTTATTGTCTTGACTTCTCCATAATTTTTTCTTCTTCAGCTTCTTGAGAGGCACGGATAGCAGCTCGGATTGAGGAATCGGAGAACCGAGTTCGAATTCCAGTCGAATCCGTTACATTCACTTGGGGAAGGTATGGATCATCTTCTTCTCCCCAATCCCCCCCCAGCTAAGAGTAAATAGCTGGACAGACCGGGTTCTATAACGTTAGATAGCAACTGGTCTACTGCAGAAATAAATGGCAATTTACTGTGGGAGAAAATCTGCTAAACCCTTTGGAAAGGTATGAATCCTCTTTTTCTGCCACCCCCACCCCCCGCCAGCTATGGGTAAATAGCAAGACAGACCGAGTTCTATAACCTTGGATGGCAACTGGTCTACCGCAGAAAGAAATGGCAACCTACTGCAGACAAAAAATCTGCCTCGTCAGTCATGTATCGAAAGATACATGATCGCCTAAGCGTGTATCACGCATGGCACATAACTGAACTTCTTACATTCTCCGTAGGCCGAGTTCGAATTCCAGTTAGCTTCGTTACATTCACGTATACACAAATACCCTTAGGAAATATCTAAATCCATTGCTCCCCTCCAGTTATGGATTAAATAGTAGAACTTGTGACTGAAAAAAAATCAGTGTTACGCTCAAAGTATTGTTTATACAATATTCACTTGCAATGTAATAGAATTATTGTTTCAGCTTTAAATAACCCACCAAGGGTTGATAACACGTAAAAAACAAATGAATGAAGCAAGCAACCAGTTCTTACACTCTCAATAACACCTTACGTCTTAGTGGCTTTACCTCCTTGCTTGAGATGAAAGGATTAAAAAAAAAACGAAAACCTATCTTTTCCGTGTTTGTCATGGTAATTATTTTCTTTTTAAGCATTTCACTCCAACCAAGGCGGGAGTGCCTCTTGCACACAAGGGGTTACCGAAAGTGGGAGCAAGAGTTAAGTGGCGTGATAGAGGAAAGGATGAAGTGAAGGACGAGGAATTAGATCAAGGCATCTGAATTGACATTGCATTTGAATAATTGAAGATTTTAGGAAGGGAATTCCACAGACAGGAGGTGCGATACATGAATCTATTGGAGTAGAAGAGACGGCTACATTTAACCGTTTCGACAGTGAAAGGGTGGGACTGAGATGCCGACTTAGTGGCACGTTTAAATTCATGCAGTTTGGGAACCAGCGAAAGTAACTCGTCGGAGCAGTTACTGTGAAAGTATTTGTAGAAAAGACAAAGGGAAGCGACTGCACGCCTGTGAGAGAGTGACTGTAGACGAGATGCCAGATCAGGGCCAATCACATTGCATATCCGTCTCTGGATTTTGTCGAGGACCTTGAGACGAACAGTGGCGGCTCCAGACACTATATGGCAGCAGTATTCCATGCAAGGCTGGTTTATAGATTTGAAAGATGGACTCAGGCGAGAAAAACTTTACAAATAATAAAGAAACGGAACATGTGGAGAGTCATGACTGTATACATCCTGAAGGGATATGGTATTTAGAAATAAAAAAAAAATACACCAGCTATGGCCAGTAAGATTAGATGCAGGCGCCATATTCAGTGTCTTTCGACTATTTTTCAGTTAGAACGAGTTATGAATTGGTGCGGGCGTTCCTAGAAAGTAAATAATGCGTTCAGTCTCTGTGTTTGATGATTCACTTGGGTTTCTAGCGATTTTTTTTTTTTTTTTGCTTGAACTTTGATGGATGTGAAACTTATTTCATTGACTATCAGTAACAGAGGCAATAATAAATTAAAACAAAGAACGAACAAGAAAGGAATGAAGCTTCTGAATGATAGTCGAGCAATAGATGAGTTCGGTTAAATATCACAGAAACTCGTCTCTGGCTTTGCAGATTAGGTCTTCCGCGATTTGCTTTCATATATGACCGTGTTTGTCCTAACATATATCCTGCGAACTTTCACCGTATTCGCCAGAGAGTTGTTTTTCGCTCAAATTAAGAAAATGCTGTACAAGTGAACAACCAGTTAAATCAGACTGAGACAGCAGACGATTATCGATTACTGTTTGCGCATGTGCAAACGATATTAGTTTGAGAGACGCACATATGCGTAAGCAGTCAGCAGATGAAATACTTACTTAATACATATATATATATATATATATATATATATATATATATATATATATATATATTAGTACCTATGTGCGTGAGAGAGCAACCATATTTATTCATACCTATCTAAAAATGTCAGCACTCACATAGATGGAAAAACTCATAAATCTCTGTAAATATAGACAATTAGGCGCACATCTACTTGTATGTACATATTTATATATTTTAATTGCATATGGACATACACGCTTATTGATGCATACACATATAAAGACACACACACACACACACACACACACACACACACATATATATATATATATATATATATATATTTATAACACATATATAAACGAGTGATGACTAAATACATATTTTATCCTATGTATCATATCACGGAATATATATATATATATATATATATATATAGAGAGAGAGAGAGAGAGAGAGAGACATAGACAGAGAGAGAGATTATAAATAGATGTATAATGTATTTCAAGCTCTGAATCAAACTTTCTTCCTCTCCCTCGCTCTCTCTCTCTCTCTCTCTCTCTCTCTCTCTCTCTCTCTCTCTCTCTACATACATATATATATATATATATGTGTGTGTGTGTGTGTGTGTGTGTGTATATATATATTTATATATATATATATCGGGGGAGAGAGGGGGGAGAGAGAACGTGTGTGTGTCTGTATACATTCATGTGTGGGTGCGCGTATGGTTTTGTATTTTTAATGTGAATACGATCTTTCGTGCATCTGTGTAAAGGCGCGTATTTTTCTCTATACATATATATGCGTGTGTTTTATTCGTGGTCATATATGTGATTACACGCGCGTTTGTCATAAAAAAACATGGACTGTGCACATTAATAAGTGTCTGTTCATATATATACATACATATATACATACATACATACATATATATATATATATATATATATACTAGTATATATATATATATATATATATATATATATATATATATATATATATATATATGTATGTATTTATATATAAATATGTGTGTATGTGTGTGCGTCAGTATATCGTGAGAGATTGAGAGGTAAGTACAATATACGCGTTTAAAAATATTGTCTTTGTACCTATGCGCGTATATCTTTGTGCCAATACGCCTCCTCGACTGGCCAAAAAAGAAATTCCCTCTCTCTCTCTCTCTCTCTCTCTCTCTCTCTCTCTCTCTCTCTCTCTCTCTATCTATCTATCTATATCTCTATATCTCTCTCTCTTTCGCTTTTCCTTTAATCAAGAGACCCTACCTGATTATCTCCCCTTTCAGACATCAGGTCCGGAGATCGAGCTTCAATTAACTCTGACATTTCTCCCCCCTCCCCTCTGCACGTATCGACCGATGCCGAAGGTGGTAGTCGTAGTGGTGATGGCTGAGGTAAGGGCCTGGACTGACGTTGGAGAAATTGTGGACACTGAGAGTCGGGGGTGGTCGGTGAAAATAAGGAAGAAGAAAAAAAAAATCAAGGATGCCACGGTGTTGTATCGAGAGGCACCGAATTCTTCCTTGCCTCTTTCTGGCTGTCGCGAAACCATCATCAGTTAAAGATCTCTCTCTCTCTCTCTCTCTCTCTCTCTCTCTCTCTCTCTCTCTCTCTCTCTCTCTCTCTCTCTCTCTCTCTCTCTCTCATTCTATACGTATGTATATGAATGTGTGTGTATTTTCTTTTCCTTTTCTAACTTTTTTTTTTTTTTTGACTTTTTCATTCTTTTCTGTTCTTCACAATTATTTTATTCTTTGTTTCCAGGAGGCCTGATTGGCGCATGCGCAATAGACGCCAGAGAGTCCGACTGCGACTTCGATGGTGGTAAATAATTCGGTTGTAGATATCGTCTGCACAAAATGACGAGAAAGAAACAAAAACAAAATTCAACAAACATGAACGAAAAAAAAAGCGAATAGAGAAATGAAACAAAAAATGTATCTCGAGTTTATCTAATAAGGCTGTACTGTTTGTGTTTGATCGTCTGTTTTACTTTATTCATTTTTTTTTCTAATTTTACAATCACCCATTAATCATTAGACATCCATTTTTTACTTCTTACTTTCTGTTGTTCGTAATGACAAACGAATTCTGCGTGAAGGAGCCTTTATGTCTTGACGTTTTTGGGGTTTTTTTTCTTATTTTTTTGTTTTTTGTTTTTTTTAGTTTGTTCGCTAGGATTTTGTACCAACGTCTAATTATAATTCTTACCAAGCTCAGCTTAGTCAAGCACACAACCAAATATTGACGCGATAGGCGGATCGTGTTGCGCCAGTCTTCCAAGTTGGGAAGGGCGCGCCAACGAACGTGGGATTATTTATGATCCCAAGTTTTGGATTTGCTGAAAAATCCGAAAATATGCCGGAAGCAAATGGCCGATTACTTGTACCGCTCTAGAAAGTACCAGACTCCTCCTGCCTTCCATTGTCTTTTAAAAAAAGACCGAACATAGAGTATTGCTGCCATATCTAGGCGCGACCTGCCCAATGCTCAGTTGTCGTCCTTCACAGAGTCCAAAATCGACCACTCGGCTTTGTAACTATTTTCCATCTTACAACCGCTTTCCTATCATCGAAACGTCTGAAGTTTATCGCCATTCTATCTCTAATTCCATAGCAAATTTTCAGACGAACTACATTCTTTAGTTCCGCCAATTCAGAGCTTTACAGCTAGGTCACACCAGGGCCCAAGTTCGAATCAGCTTCATTACCTTTATATTCCAGTAGTAAGAACGAAGTCCTTTTCAGACTGCTTCTTCCCGAGAAGCGCGACCTATATTCTCGATTTGCTTCGAGGAAACTCCAAATGCAATCAACTGGACTCATATCTTGAAAAAGTAAATGCTTACCGAATCGAAGACAAACGACCAGTATTACCTATGATCAAACTAATTGCCTTGTCGGAAGGAGGTGGAATACGCCGAACGCAGAAGTATCACCCTACACCAAAATGGACCACCTTCAAAGTAAATGCTTACTAAACGAATATAAACGACCAATATTTACCTATGATCAAACTAATTGCCTTGTCGGAAGGACGCAGAATACGGCGACGGCAGAAGAATCAGCCTACACCAAAAGGGAGCACCTTCAAAGTAAATGCTTACTGAATCGAATATCAACGACCAATATTTACCTATGACCAAACTAATTGCCTTGTCGGAAGGACCTGGAATTCGCCGGTGGCAGAAGAATCGACCTACACCATGAGGCAACACCTTCAAAGTAAATGATGACTAAGCGAATATAAACGACCAATATTTACTTATTACCCAACTAGATGTCTTGCTGGAAGGACCTAGAAGACACCGATTACAGAAGGATCAGCCTACACCAAAAGGGAAAACCTTCAAAGTAAATGCTTACTGAATTGTATATTAACGACCAATATTTACCTATGCCCAAACTAATTGCCTTGTCGGAAGGATTTAGAATTCACCGACGGCAGAAGGATCAGACTGCATCACAAGGGAACACCTTCAAAGTAAATGCTTACCGAATCAAATATAAACGACCAATATTCGCACACAGTCTCTGATTCTGGGTGTTAAATGTGTCTTTCAAGCTACGTTGGTTGCTTCATCCTTCAACCCTCTCGACACGCAGGCATGATTTCTGCCCATTACTTCCGCTCATGTCAGGCACATCGGCGTGGTGCAATGTTTAGTAACCTTGTTTCGGTAGATCTATTTCGATTGAGTAGATGAGTTCGGCCCTCGTTGGTTTCCCCATACTTTCCGCTTTGTGGCACATCTAGGCTACGCTTAATAAATCCTTACTTCCCCTCATGTACAGACATGTATTATGCATCAGACCCTAAAGAGCATGCCCAACTGGTTATGGCCAGTCCACTGGCAAGCAAATCTTTGTTACATCTTAATTTGAAGCCTATACACGTCCAATCTTAACAATTGTTACATGGAGAAAGTTCTGATTTATTAAGAATTGTTATATGGAGAGAGTTCTTCGGAATATATGAGTTGTGCGAATGGGCTCAATCTTTTCGCCTCCTCGAAACATTGCTTTCTTGGGATTTTCTTAATGTACATAGTATTCCTTTTAATCAGGATGAATCCCCGCCATTATGAACCAGATATATGTGTGAAATCCCGTTAAAATTCTAAAAAGATTCAATAGATTTAATAATATAACTAAGAACTTATACTGCCAGTAAACGGCTTGCATACGGATAGAAAATGAGTTCAGCAGATATAAAAAATAGAAAATGCTGTAAGAGGGTGTGTCTTCTCACTAGATTTATTCACCCTCTACAGCGAGCCGATTCTGAGAGAACTAGAAGTTCTACCAGCATTCATTATTGGCGGCCACAATCTTGACAACATATGGTATGCAGATGACACAGTGTTGATAGCAGACACAGAAAGAAAGCTAAAAATAAACTCTTACAGAAAGTAATGAATGAAAGCGAGAAAAAAGGATTAAACATCAACTACGAGAAGACAATGTATGGTTATTAGCAAAAGGATAAGCCCTTTTGTGACTCAACAAACACCCGTTGGCACTCTTGTAGTGTCAACGAATACTGTCACTTTCGTAATGCTCGTTGTAGCAGAGACTTTGTAGTCGCAGATACAACTATAGTAACGCCGTTGAACAACACTGGTGTCAGACGCCTTCGAAAATCTCTCGCACTAATAGTACTTGTTTGATAATTGGTGAGTACCAGGAAGAGTAAAAAAAGTCAAACAACGATGTCCTGACTCCGAAAAGAAGAGGTATTGGGCAAAATTCCATGAGAAAATTAGCTCAGGCGGAGGTTTTTAAATGGAATGTCCCACACTCCCTATCGCTTCTGTGGACTGGCTATATCAGTAGATATATATAGTAAGCACAGGATCCTGCCTCGCAGGGAGGTAAGGTAAATGTCCTTGCTTCGGGAATTAGTTGGAGATTCGTCTCCAGCTGTGCTGGTCGATCTCTCTGTCTTCGGACAGAGAGGAAGCCAGGTGACGCTATATCAAAGGGCAGAGTCTTATCTAAAGTGGTAGACAGCTACCCAACCCCGTGTATACCCGGTCTACGGGGAATTTTGCCCCGCATTATAATCTGTCTTGTCCCACATCCTGCTTCGCGGGGAGGTAAAATAGATAACCTTGCTTCGGGAATTAGTTGGAGATTCGTCTTCAGTTGTGCTGGTCAAACTCTCTGCCTTCGGGCAGAGAGGATACCCAGACGAGTCTATGTCGAAGGGCAGAGTCTCTTCTCGGGAAACAGCTACCCGACCCCATTTTATACGGGGAATTTTTGGCCGCACTTACGGGCTCGGATACCCCACATTAAATTCGGCCTTGTGCCACATCTGACTGCGTGGGGCGGTTGGTAGATATCCTTGCTTCGGGAATTCGTCTAGAGTTGGAGATTCGTCTCCAGCTGTACTGGTCAAACTCTCTGCCTCCGGGCAGAGAGGATCCCCAGACGAGTCTATGTCGAAGGGCAGAGTTTCGTCTCGGGAAACAGTTATCCGACCCCGTTTTATACGGGGAATTTTTGGCCGAGCCTACGGGCTCGGATACCCCACATAAAATTCGGCTTTGTGTCACATGTGACCGCGTGGAGCGCTTGGTAGGTATCCTTGCTTCGGGAATTACTGGCCTGCTAACCGATTACCCTGTTTTCAGTAGTGTATTCTTTTTTACAATACACCTCTCTTTCTTTCATCTACGTAGTTTCATGTTTCCTTTTTTAGTATAGAGAATAGCGAACCGTATAGTAATAGATAGATAGACTAGAAAAAGGGGATAAATTAGACGTCACGCTACTTTTTATTTATGCGTTTCCTCTATGGTCACGTGATCTACCTAATTCAATAATGGGATCGCCTATGTTTGTTCACTGGCGATCTATGTTCAAACTCAAGTGTCGGCAGCGACACTTTATTTCTGTATAACAAAATCCAAAGTGCGAATTGCAAATTGGGGGTAGCAAAATCAAACAAGTGTCTATGTTAGTGCCTACAATAAAGATCCGAAGCCATAGAATCTATCCGTTTTGTAACATCAAGAGACCTTTATTATTATTATTATTATTATTATTATTATTATAGAGGGAGAAGCCATAGATACCTAGAAGTCACCGGAAGAGATGGAATACAGCATACCCACATGAAGGAGAAAGTACGAAAAGAATACCACAAATGTGTGCGTCTCAAATACCGAATTGGATTCACAAAACAGAATATCTTATTTCCTTTGATTTCTGGAGTATACTCATTTCTTTCCGGGTCACGGCCAGAGAACTCAGGTCAGAAATGGGATCATGGCATCTTTCCCCGAGCAGTTATTATTATTATTATTATTATTATTATTATTATTATTATTATTATTGAGTAGTGAAAGAGCATCATGGCCACAAAGTGACACTGGTAGTACAATAATAATAATAATTATTATTATTATTATTATTATTTCCTTTGATTTCTGTTATATACACATTTCCCTCCGGGTCCCAACCGGAGACCTAAGGTCAGAAATGGCATCATGATATCTACTGTTCATTCTTTGTAAAAAGATAGATAAAAATTAAAACAAACATAGAAATAAACCAACCTAAGAGCAAACACATTTTACATAGTCCTTCGTAAGGTGTGAACACTATTTGTAATAACAATTATTTTGTATATCTTTAAGACATTTGTTACCATGTATCCCTTCTATGCGTCCATCGGAACCTTTTCCAATCAATCCGCGGACTCCAACTACAACAGAAAATTGTTACGCCACGTATTTGAAATTTCCAATTCAAGATCCTTGTACTTTGACATTTTTTAAAGATCTTCAGTGATACATTAAAATCTGCAAGGATTGAGAGGTCCAATAGGAGAGCACATTCTGTTTTTGTGGTCTTTGGTTACGATGTATGAACGATTAGCTTTGATTGTTCTGACTGTGTGTTAACAATTAAAGTCCCGTAAAATTAGCACAGGTTTTATCTCTGCAATCGGGTCTGGGCGATGTTCATACCAGTTTCTTACAGTCCCCTTCCTGTAACAGTTGCATATGTTTCGGTGCAGATATTGGCCCACTCTCTCATGCCGAATTTTACATTCAGTTGCTGCTAACAGTGTGCAATCTGATAAAAGATGGTCGTTATATCCCAAAACGACCATCTTGCATCAGATTGCACCCTGTTAGCAGCAAGTGAATGTAAAATTCGGCATGAGAGAGTGGGCCAATATCTGCACCGAAACATATGCAACTGTTACAGGAAGGGGACTGTAAGAAACTGGTATGAACATCGCCCAGACCCGATTGCAGAGATAAGAGATATCACAGAATGTGCATTTGGGGTCAATACAGTTTTTCATTATGTGTGCTTGGTAATTTCTAATTAGCAAGCATTGGTCCTGTGCAGCAAGAATAAAATCTTCGTTTTCAGCTTTTAACCCTGCACTACGTAACCGCAAGATGGATACGGAGTTTGTCTATATCAGCCTGTTCGGTACAGGCAGAGTATTGGCGATGAAGATGCTTATCTTGCCATCGTTTCTGCATTTGTACATTGCATTTCATTTCAGGTTCTGTGTCACCGCAGTACGTGTGTTATGGTTTATTTGCACTTCTCCACTCACTTGAAATTCCATTTTAATTTGTTCTCTTGTTTCATTACTGAATAAAGTTTCTTATTTCTTTAATATTCTTTGGCACAAATCATCATACAGTCTTCTGTCGTTCCCAGGTGTCTTTGAAGACCGATCGTTTTGGTTTTCTAAGACATTTCTAGTTGAACTAATCCTCTGCCTCCTTTGGATCTGGACACATACAGGCGATCAACTTCAGCCTTAGGATGATGCATGCAGTGGCAAGTGAGAAGATTTCTCGTTTTGATATCCATTCGTTTAATATCAGCTATGGTTCAATTAATGATTTTGAAACTGTATTGCATCGCAGGGACAGCCAAAGTGTTTATGGTTGATATTCTCTTTTGTGAGTTCTATTTGGTATTTGACACCAGACGCAGACGCTTTTCGTATTTCTTTTCGTACTTTCACCTTCATGTAGGTATGCTGTATTCCATCTCTTTTGGTGACTCCTAGGTATCTATGGCTTCTTGTTCCAGTTCTCTAATCTTTGTGACAGAATATAGATTTAATGAAAGTGTTTCTGTAATCCACCCCTTTCTGTTATTTCCGCACATATATCTAATCCGAAATCCATACCGATGTCATCACTGAAACATTTTACAGTATTGAGGGTACTCTTCAAGTCATTGTTGTCTTTGGCAAAGAGTTTTATATCATCCACGTAGAATAGGTGATTAAACACTTTCTTTTTTTACTTTGTAACCATATTTATTACTGTATAGTTTATGTGAAAGGGAGATTAAAGACAGACGAAACAGAAGCGACGACAGGGGGTCTCCTTGAAAGATTCCACGTCGGATATTCAAATAACTGGAAGTGGCAGCACCTTTGGTGTGGTTTAGGTATAATGCGGTTTTCCACACCCCCATGCTTTGTTTAAGAACATTTACTATCACCAATACTTTGTACATTTCCAAAGCCTTAAGGAACCAAGAGTGTGACACACTATCAAAGGCTTTACTCTAATCTATCCACGCAGTGCTAAGATATCTATCTTTTTTACCTACAATTTTTTAGGATCATTTTATTTATTAGCAGTTGAATGAATATGAACCTCTTTGACACCCCTTCTGTTCCTGGGGAAGAATGTTGATTTCATCAAGAAAAGAGTTTGTTCAGTCCGTCAGGACAGACGTGATCAATTTATATGTAGTGGACCGACATGTTAGTAGCTTATAATTTTTTGATAATCCGTTTCATCCGTTTTTCGAAGGAGATATATATCTTCATTAATCCATTCTGTAATTCCATTGGGCTTATTAATTAACATTGATAAAGTGTGCACAAGTGTTTTATGAACGGATGACAGATAATTGAGCTAAAAGTTGGGTACCTTGTCATTTCCTGGGGATTTCAATTTTGGAGATTTTGATATTTGATTATTCTTGGTTATTTTCCATTCTTGCACAGGTTCATCCTTCATTCTTTCTTGTTCTCGTTTCATCCATTCTGCATTTTGGGATTATATTCCTTTGAGTTGCCCAAATATTCTCCCGAAATCTTTGCATTTTTTCAACAGATGGTGGCTCTTTGACTTTTATAACTGCTTTTCCAATTTCCGTGTAAAACCACTTGAGGTCTATTTGGAATACCTTATTTTGTTGATAGAACCTACAACGCTTTTCATATCGACTTGCTTTCTGTTCTTTTAATTGCAGTATTTGCTTGATCGGTGGAATTTCGTTGGCAGCTTTAATTTTATATTTCTGCTTGATCTTATAGCTTTCCTTTGTTGAAATCATTTGAATATCTATTTTCGATAACACATATCTAATTTCCTCAATTTAACGTTTTAATTTTGCCTTCCAATTGGGTTCGTTTTTCTGTTGTTTAATCTTTTCTTGGTCTTGGCATTAAGTTTTTTCAGTAGCTGACAAAGTTTGTCTATATTTCTGAGATGAGGTGTTATGTACATTATTTACATTATTCGGACTATTGTCCTCATCGCAATATTTGGAACTAGAACAGTCTATCCCAGTGAAACGAAATAAAGGGTTCAGTCCAACATTCCAATCACCTGAAGAAGGCCGGAGCGTACAACGGCCGAAACGTTGTAATAAATATGGTGATGAGGACAATAGTCCGAATAATGTAAATGCTGACAAAGTTGTTGCATATATGACATTATTCACTTCTGTGCTGTTTTCTAACGGTCTGTCCATTAACGATGTTTGTAATGCAGCGTTATGCAACTCTTTATCCTTAGGGACACATGGCACAGTGGATAAAGGCGTTGGTTAGATCCAGTGACAGGATTCAGAGAGTTGTGAGTTCAATACCGGGTTAAGGCAGCGGTGAACTTGGAGAGGTGAATTAACAGGAGATAACTGACATCCATTAGACATGGCACGTGGAACTAGAACAGTTTAATCCTGCGAGCGAAATAAAGGGTTCAGTTCGACATTCCAACCATCTGAAGAAGGCCGGAGCGTACAAAGGTCGAAACGTTGTGATAAATATGGCAACAAAGATGAGGACAATAGTCCGAATAATGTAAATAGTGCACTTCCAATCAATTAAAATCAGAAACCATGAGAGTCATCACTGGTGTATTATTATCGTTATTAGTAGTAGTAGTAGTAGTAGTAGTAGTAGTAGTAGTAGTAGTAGTAGTAGTAGTAAAAAAAAACTATAATGACGTACACTAACTGCACCAGTTGACTTTCCTAGACACCATGGCTCGAAGTTGGACATTGGGGATCTGAGGACGGTATTTCAAGGCCGAGCAGTGGAAAAGGGATTGTTCCGACCAAGCACAAAGAGATCGAAGCGTGATTATTATTATTATTATTATTATTATTATTATTATTGATCAAAAGAGCAGCGCACAAATAAAGTGAGACTGGTGTACAAATATATGAAGCTCAATATACCCTTCATGTCACCCAATCTGATAAGGGTATACCGGGTACATGCATCATAGTTAAATGTGGCTGATATAGTGACGGCTTTTGATAAAGACAGTGCATAACCTTGCATGTCGGGTGGGTAGCCCAGTTCGCTCATACAGTCGTCAGTTGAGGGTGTTTCCAAGTACCTTGATGTGACTTCCATTTCAACTCATCTTTCAAACTCAAAAATAACCCTCTGGGCACACAGATATGATACTCCCTACCACACTACTCCCATTCATGAACAGAGATACACAGTGCTTCGGACCCTACATTCCTGACTGGATATGATCAGTCAACTGACAAGCAAATCTGTAGTACTGAACACGTTTTTTTTTTGTTTTTTGTTTTGTTTTTTTTGTCTAGCCCATCTTAATTAACTAAAACAAAACATGTACATGTTGACACTTCCAATCAATTAATACCAGAAGCCACGAAAGTCACTTATTATTATTATTATTATTATTATTATTATTATTATTATTTTCGTTTTTCTAATTGCTATTATTATTGTCTCTGTAAACATCATTATTATAAATATTTCTGTGGTTTAATCAGCAGCAACGCGAGTTTAATTCATTTCGTTTTTAATTGTTATCGTAAATTTTTGAATGTGTTAAATCATGAAAAAAGATATTTCCTGCAAATATTACTGAGCCTTCTATAAAAAGCGCATTAAATGCTTCGGCAAATACGTCATAATTGGAATGCTCTTTGGAACAAATTATCGGGACGCTTAATTGCGTTCATATTTGAAATATTCCGCACGCTTTGACTTCTAATTTAAAGAAAAGAAAAGAAAAAAGACACCCGCACACAAAATATGTACGAAAAGCTATGGCGGGCGGGAGGACCTCTAAAGAATAAGGTGCAAACATAAATTGGAAGAGCAAAATGGAAGTAAGAAGAGGAGGATGAAAGAAAGATGATGGTAATCATGAGAAGAATTATGTAAATAATAATAATAATAAAGATGGAGAGAAGAAGAAGAAGATGAAGAAGAAGAAAAAGAAAGAAAGAAAGAAAGATTAATAATAATAATAATGGGGAGAAGAAGAAAGATAATCATAAGATGAGTGATGTAAATAATAATAATAATAATAATAATAATAAGAAGAAGAAGAAGAAGAAGAAGAAGAAGAAGAAGAAGAAGAAGAAGAAGAAGAAGAAGAGGATGAATGTAATATTAATAATAATAAAGCTGGAGAGAAGAAGAAGAAGAAGAAGAAGAAGAAGAAGAAGAAGAAGAAGAAGAAGAAGAAGAAGAAGAAGAAGAAAAATAATAATAATAATAAAAAGAAGAATCTAATAATAATAATTATAATAATAATGGAAAGAAGAAGAAGAAGAAGAAGAAGAAGAAGAAGAAGAAGAAGAAGAAGAAGAAGAAGAAGAAGAAGAAGAATGATAGCCATACGAAGAGCGATATAAATAATAATAATAAAGATGGCGAGAAGAAAAAGAGAAGAAGAAAAATAGAAAGAATAATAATGATAATAATAATAATAAAAGAAGAATGTAATAATAATAATAATAATAATAATAATAATGGCGGGGATGAGAAGAAGAAGAAGAAGAAGAAGAAGAAGAAGAAGAAGAAGAAGAAGAAGAAGAAGAAGAAGAAGAAGAATCATTGGAGGAATACTCCTATGAAAGAAGATCAAGATAAATAGCTACG
Organism: Acanthosepion esculentum; assembly: GCA_964036315.1. Taxonomy (NCBI): domain Eukaryota; kingdom Metazoa; phylum Mollusca; class Cephalopoda; order Sepiida; family Sepiidae; genus Acanthosepion; species Acanthosepion esculentum. The sequence goes on from OZ038501.1 coordinate 55,104,371, forward strand.
GCTATTACCCATGGGCAGTTGAGTGCATACTACTTCCAGTGAGTCAGTAACACTACACTACAATGGCGTCGCTGATATCTAAAGAATTGCGCGAATAATTATCATTGGATGGCTATGAATACGCGCAAGTGTGGCTTAGGATACTAGCAGCTAAAACTCGACCAAAAAAAACCTGAAGGATTAAAATCAGTTGGAGGAGAAAACCAAATAACTGATCTCTTCTTGGCAACTGCTGATTGTGAGACCATTATAAAATTTTCAGCAATTGCACACCGAAGACAATTGGAGGAAATGACGTTTGGCGATATAAGTCAACTAATAGTGGAAAAAAATAGCAACCAAGAAATAATAGTGAATGCAGAGAGTGCTAAGTTCATGAACATTTCTCAAAAATTGAATGAACCAATGATTAAGCATGTTCTTCGTTTAAAACAGGCCGCTAAATAGTGTAAATTTGAGAAACTGGGATCGGAAAACCAGTCACTCGAAGAGAATTTGATCCAAAATGAGTATCAGCAAATGACTCCAATGTATTCACAACTGGGAAAGTTATCGCTAGAACAGTGTATTGAATTTGTTCAGCAACAAGAATTAATTCGAAGATTCAATAGAACAAAAGTAGAGGAAATGATCACAAAAAAAGCTGTGAAAAGTATTTCAAAATGAATCATTTCAAACGTATATGTAAATCCAAAAAGAGAAACGTAGAGACAGTCCAACAAAATGAAGAGGAAATAAGTATGAGCGTCTTTTCATTGAAAAAAAAAGATGTGAAAAGCGATTATTAAATATTCAAATCAATGCTTTATTGGATATATAACTAGATACAGGAAGTGGCCGTGACGTTGATACCCAGAAATCTCTGGAAGGATAGATCGAAAAGCCCGTCCGCCCTCATGGGTAGAAAAATTAGAGCCCCAATGACCATGTCTTATGCCGCCAACGAAAAACTGTGGTACAAAAAGTATAGTGAAGAAAATGGAAACGAGATATTAACGCATGCGGACCAAGTTAGATTGCAACACGATAACGATGATGAAATGTACAGTGAGCCTGAAAGTAATAAAGATGAAAGGGTTATGTCAAGGAAAAACAAACTAGACAGTGAAATCGTGAGCAATATGGAGTCTGAAAATGAAAAATCGTTGGAGGAATACTCCTATGAAAGAAGATCAAGATCTCCCATATCGAAACAATCTCTTAGGAAAAGGGAGGAAGTTAGTGAAGAGGCAAAAGCTCCCAGAAGTACCAAGGAAAATAAGGGGATAAAACCTCTTCTATACAGGGAGATGAGTTAACTCATTTATATAGGAAGTCACAAAAACTATATATAGTTACGGCTATTAGCCATGAGTGCATAATACTTCCCGTGAGTAAGTATCACCACACTACAAAAACTACTGCACGGCATAACATCTACCTCATAGTATAGCTAAATTGTTCAGTATAATTTCCCTTTGAAGCAGATGAAGGTCTTATTTTATGGCGCAATGATTTAGTAATAATATGCTTGTGATTTGCTTCTTGACCATATACAATTTTGGAAGCTTCAGTGGTTAATTTAACTGCTATTTCAACCTACGAATGTGCAGGTAAATTTGGCAACTCCAGTGTTGTTCTGTTCATTATAACCTCTTGCGGTTCATTATTTGAAAAAAAAACTTCTGCAAGCGAAGGTTCACAAACTCCATTTTGTGAGAGGTTAATCAAATTTGGCCAGTGTGTTGCTTCAGATTTGATGAATGTCATTTTCTTAATCTCTTCTTTGGTGCCTTGCTATTTCTGAAACCAAAAATATATATTAACAAATTTACCCATACTTGCTTATATTTTTTTATGTAATTTGAATGAACTGTTACAATTAGCCTTGTAAATTGACACAATTAACTGTGAATGAACTTTTACTTACCTAAGGACAACATTTTTATAGCCTCTACCCTCTCCTTCAATTCATCTGATTTCAACATTGAGAAAAGAATAATTATTGGAAACAAGGCGAAAGCATCTGTGGCTTTATTCTCTGGATCATGTTGAAGATATACAGTCGTTGGTTGTGAAATTTATTTTCCCTTTTAATTTCAAACCAACTAACTGCATATATTTCGATTATAAATTTTATAAGGCTTTCACTGATCACCGAAATGAAATTTCAACGCTCCAATGATTTCAATTCTAAAAAAAAAAACGGTAAGGATTTGGGAAAAAACATTTCATGTGTCATTTTGTGTCATTATTTGTCATGTTAAACCCCAACTTTCAAATTGAGTACAATACAACGGTTCCCTAAGGTTACTGTGCTCCGAGATTTCACCGGTCACACTATACAAGCCAATGACCAATAATATTTAAAGATTTCAAAAAACGTAAGTGTTTAACGATTATGAAGCTATGACTGTGTCCAGTTTTTGGTGTATTAATGTTTAGGGGGACGGACGCATATCAACCTGAGAGATTAGCCTAATTCAGTCTTCCACTTTCGCTTTCGGGCTCTGCAAAATAAATCATTTGAGGTCTTGTGCAAAAATCCAGGCTCTTGAATAATGATTTCAGAGATTATAAAAGCCAGGAAGTTTTGGAGAGCCATGATCACTGACGTCCTGAAGGGTCACAGCACACAGAAAACAAGAAGGCAAACTGATCCCCTTTTTTCTTGGAAATTTGGTGACATATACCTTTATATACAGTTAATAACAGGCCTGTCTGGTTAAGGTGGCCGTAAATGCTTCAACAACCGTTAGTATTTAAGCTCAGACAAAACACAGTAATTTTGAACAAAAAAATATTACTCCTCTTTTTTTTAATCACTTCAACCAAGGAAGGCGATAATGCCACTATGACGCCAATGAAAGTTAATGAAAATCTTTAGAAGGAATCAGAAACCCAATCCTAAATTTCTACCTCTGTTCAAAAGACAGGGTAGGAGTGTGAACCGGACGATATACTTTGTCCCAACGAAAGAAAAATATTGATTTATGTATTAATATTTAGGGAAGCTGACGCATATCACCCTGAGAGATTAGCCTAACTCAGTCTTCCACCTTCGATTTCGGGTGTGCAAAATGATAAACTATTCAATGCTTCGAATAACAATTTTCAAAAACTAACTTTTGTAAATTGCGGAAAAAGTCCAGGTTCTTGAATAGTGATTTCGGGGATGAGGACAGATAGCATAAAGGCAGACATTGCTAAACGATTGTGAACTCAATCAATCCCTGAAAGTGAGGATCGTGCAGCTTCAGTCCAGTTATGGCAACAGTGCTCTATTTTTTGGTAGAATCTGGCATTTGTAAATTCAAAGTATGTCAGAAGGAATCAGATATGTCTTGGAGCCACAGAACGCGCCGACCATTTTCTAGCATCTTCAGTAATGATATGATTTCTACGTGGGGTCTGCATTAAGACCCTAAAGACGTTCAACCAACGGATCCTCAATTACAGTGCAACGTTTCGCCTCCGTAGAAGTAGCAGGACGAGTCCTGAATATAAAGGTCTGAACTCGTGGAACTAAAACAATGGAGCGCGTCGGAACATTTGCCATGGGAATAACGGTAGAATATCGATAGGTTGGCAAAATTGCATCTGTGTGAAAGAAACAGCCGAGTAGAAAATAAGTCTTTCAAATGTTATGGGTCCTTACCTATAACTACAGAATGAACTCTTCCTAACACTATATATACTACGCCTCTCAAGAGAGAGAGACGAATCGAGTCGAGCCGATAGTAGTTCACTCCAAACCAGACTGACAGTCATACTAACACCTTCCACATCTTGTATTATTATTCCGTGTAATATATCTTCGTTATTTCTACTCTTGTGTTCGTGTTGTTCTTCCTTGGTCCTAACCTGGACCATAACACAATACAACCCAAAGAACTTCATCAAAACCCGAAGTGAGGATTGTGCATATCCAATCAAATTATGCGCTGTATTTTTGGTCTAATCTGACTCTTGTAAATTCAAAGTATGTCAGAAGGAATCAGATATGTCTTGGAGCCACAGAATGCGCCAACCATTTTCTATCATCTTCAACAATGATATGAGTTCTATATGAGGTCTGTATTGAAATTGAAACCCAATGGACGTTCAAAGCATGTAGCCTCACTTACAGTGCAACCGTTCATTGGGACTGCGGGATTCTCACTCTCTGACCGGTGATGGAGCTATGACTGTGTCCATTTTTTGGTATATTAATGTTTAGGGGGGGGCAGATTCATATCAACCTTATAGATTAGTTTAAATCAGTCTTCCCCCTTGACTTTCGCGTTGTGCAAAATAGTAAATCAGCCAAGGTCTAAAATACCAATTTTTTTTTTTTAAAGGCATTTACAAAACATTTTCCGATCGAAGTTGAATGTCGAGATTTTATCGCCAACTCGACTTCGGCATAGCTGCCCCAAATTGGAATTCAGGCATCAGAATTGAGTCGGTCAATAATCTCGAAAATCTTGAATTTTATACTTAAAATCATAATGTGACAACTGAAATTACTCGGGCACATAAGGAGTAAAGCGAACACAGATAATGTAAGCAACACATCTTTTTAATCATGCCACTTCATGTAAAGGCAATAAAGCCACTAAGACGCAAGGTGATTACTGAGTTTTGGAGAATGTGATAAAAAAAAACACTATCAAATCAATAAAAGAACAGTAATTAAAACGACAGCAGATAAAGATTGACATTTCATTTAATTTTTTGAAGATCAAAGTTGACTGGAAACCAAGAAACAGGAAAAGAGTTTCACAAGCGAGAAGTGCGAGAGAAGAAACTTTTAGCATAGGACCTGCGGTTACATCTAGCCTTTTGAACTTTAAAATGACATTCTTCATGGTTTTCTTCATATTCTATGTATCATACCTCTTCAGAACGTTATTGACCATGGCCCTCCATAATTTCCTGTCTTTTGTAGCTCTTAGTGTTATTAGCATCTCTCCTAATCCTTGTTCTGCCACCAATTTGCACCAGATCATCAGGTAGGTCATGCGGTGTTTTCTTCCGCGTTCAGTATGTCTTGTGAATGTCAGATTTACCAAGCCCTCTTTCCTCATTATGTGAACTATAGATTTCAATTGTCTCTTTCTGATGTTAATTTTAAGTGTCCTTCACGTTTCCATTTTCCTCAAAACCTTATTGTTGCTCACATGTTTTGACGTGGTATTCTCAGTATCCTTCTGTAGAACCACATTCCTGTTGTCTCAAGTCTCTTCTTCATCTATAAGGAGATTTTCCAGCATTCATTGCTATATAGAAGGACTAATATTACATAACAATCCAGTACTCTTTTCTTCGTTTCTAACGAGAACTTCCTGTTTCTTAATACTTTGCTTAGCTTTTGAGAGGTAAAAGAAACGGGAGAAATGAGAAGGAATCTGGGCTGATAGGATACGCCGATGATGCTGGCAAAGCCGAAAAGGAAGCTGAAAGGACACAGTCGCAATAGAAAGCAAGTAGAAAGGACTATTTACTGTAAGAAGACTGAACGCCTGGTCGTCAGCAAAAGAGACGGCTCGAGGTATAAGCTATGTATTGGGGGCGCCAAAATCAAGCAGATGCAGAAACTGAACTATCTGAGTAGTGTAAATTCTCACGAAATTTGATGGCATAGTGAAATAACGAAAGATGTCTTCCAGAAATTAAGGAAAGTATTAAGAGAGGGGAAAAATGATGCTCTGCTGACGAATAAAAAATGGCATATAAATAAGGAGGAATTCTTAAGGAAAATACGAACTACAAGAAAACTTACAGTCAGAAAGCTACATTTCAAAATTCTGGGATACATGAGAAAAGAGCGGTTGGAGAATTTGACATCCATAAGACATACTGACGGCAAAAGAAGCAACAGGAAACAGCGAGTAATCTTTTTAACGGTTTTGTGTCAATGGATAGAGAAACAAAAACGAAGATGGTAAACGTTCAAAGTTTACATTTTTTTTATCAGTACCACCCCCAAGCAAGTCAGTACAGCCACTAACATGCAAGGGTTACAGGTCGTGAAAGAATTAGGAACAGAAACATTAGTGATGAGTAAAAAGAGAAAAGATCAATCAAGAGGACAGTAGATAGTGATTAATATTGCGTTTACATTTTTAGGAACAGAAACATTAGTAATGAGGAGAAAGAAAAAAAGCGGTCAGGGGGACAGTATTTAGCAACTGACCTTGCATTTAAATTTGTATAGATCAAAGCTAGCTGCAAAGCATTGAGCCGGGAGAGAGTTCCACAAGCGAGGGAAGAAACTGTTAGCATAGAACTTACGGCATCATCTAACTAACTCAACTGCAAATTGATGTGATCTCGCCGCCAATCTGGTATTGCGTTTAAATTTATACAGTCTAGATACCATGAGCTCATCCAAACAATTATCATGAAAGTATTTATTTTAAAAAAAGCACAGAGAGGCAACCATACGGCGGTGGGCAAGTGACTGAAGCCGAGCCGCCAGATCAGGACCAATAATATTGCTGATTCTTCTTTGGATCTTATCAAGGAGCTCAAGGAAAATAGCAGAGGCACCAGACCATATATGGCAGCAATATTCTAAGCATGGACGAATGGTAGACTTATAGATATGCAAGGTAGATTCCAGGGAGAGAAAAAAATTGTCTCGCTCGACACAATGAACCGAATTTCTTAGCAGCTGAGCTAGCAATGCATTAAATGTACTCTTTCCACCTCATGTCAGCTGAGAACGTTAGCCCGAGAAGGGGCAATGATTTAACGCAACAAAAGGTTCTAAAAGGGTATAAAATTTCAAAAAAAAGAATACCTGTCGGGCTGAAGAATGTATCATATAAGGCATTGTGTTAACAATAATTAGTTAGCGTGGATATCAAAAAGAATGTTGGATGTTTGTGGAAACCCGTTACTACTAATGTGAAGAGGCATATGCATTAGGAAATAAGGAACAGGCAAAAAATGAATATAACCACGTAACAAGGTAGTGACATATATGCACTAGAAGATATGCAAGAAGCACAAAATCGAAACCACTGAGTGAGGGTATGACCACCAAAAGACACAGTTACCCAAAATAACGATGTAACTATCCTCTGGGACATGCCAATTAAAAACGGGCAGGGATATAAAAGCCAAAAGACCTGATAGTATCACCAAAGACAAGAAATTCCAGAAGTGTATGCTTATTGACATAGAAGTACCATCTGAGAGAAACACCGCCATAGAAATTATCGAAAAATTGTCCAGATACAAGGACCTGGAGATCGGGATTAACAGGATGAGGGGAGGGAAAACTGAGACTGTACCAATAGTAATTGGAGCCTGGGCTTCATGAGAAAAGGAATGGACAATTTTACTAACTGCGTCCCAGGTAAAATTAATATACAAATTGCCCAGAAGATAACACTACTAAGAACGTCCCATATACTAAGAAAAGTGCTATCAATTGAATGACAACTCTCCTATAGGACCTAAAGACCATAGACTGGACCCGGCTCTACCGGATACTAACCAGGAAACATAACATACGCAAATAATAATAATAATAATAATAATAATAATAATAATAATAATAATAATAATAATAATAATAATGAAGAAGAAGAAGAAGTTGCATTATCCGTAAAAATATCATGTTTTTCCTTCTTTAATTTTCCGACGATTGAATAAGTTTCTTGCTGGAAAATTCCCCGATTGTATCATTAAATATTTGACCTTAACAACTTTCACAAAATATTGTAATAGCAATCAAAATTATGAGTGGAGCTTGTTATTTAAAGAAGTTAAAGGATAATAAAAAGGAAAGATCAAAAATTGACAGAGTTTTTCGATTTCACTGAAACAGACGTTAAACGTATATCGTCTGCTGTGTCTTTTTTCTTTCTTATCTCTTTCCTTTCTTTCTTTTTATCATTATATATGCTGTTTTGTTTTTATTTCAAACCAGACAGCTTCCTTAATGTATATTTTTCTTCCGTCTTTCCACGCAATCAAAACGGAATAGTCCATCATTTCTCTAATGTAATGGCAGGGTGTCACGTACATGCTTATCATCGTCATCATCATCATCATCATCAGCAGCAGCAGCAGCAGCAATAACAACAACATCATCAGTCTTTGAAAACATTTGAGAAACTAAGTAAATACATAGATCTCGAGATAGAAATCAGTTGAATATGGCGTCACAAGGCAGCAACATTACCTGTTGTTATTGGGGCTTTGGAAAAGGAGCTAACAAATACGCGGATCACATTTTTGACAGCCCCTAAAATATGCGAATTGCAACAACAACAACAACAACAAAAAACGTACTTACGTCTACTTTTCACATCGTGCGTAGATTTCTCTTTGCATGGCACCTCATCTGTTTGCGTCTTCTGATGCAAAAATAAAAACTAAAACTTGTCTCTTGAAGTCTCTGATTGAGACTTTGGGGTCAATTCCTACAAAACCAAAGCCAGGGCAAATACTACTACTCTGAAAAACAATAACAATAACAATAATAACAATAACAACAATAACAACAACAACAATAATAATAATAATAATAAATGTTGTTTTCTTTCCAACTTGTCACGGACAGCTTTTAGCAAAAAAAAAAAAAAAAAAAAAAAAAAGGGAAAAACTAGGCGAAGAGCCTCGTTCCCATTTTCCGCGTTCGCAAGTGGCGGATATTTTAATCTATGAAAATTGATCGTCGCCATTATCGATCTTTTTCTCACTCTAACCTTTTTTTTTCTTTTTCTTTTTCTTTTTCTTTTCCTATTTCTTTTCCTTTTTCTTTTTCTTTCCGGGACGCTTACCAAATATAGTTGGAATTGAGTGTGTATGTATAGTTGGCAGACATTGTTGAATCGGGTTATTTATAGTGGTAGTAATCTAACTGTAACCATAGACATCGCATCTTTACATAAAAGATGCGATGTCTATCAGCCTGCTCGCCTGCATTTTATTTCTGTTGAGTCGAAGCAAAAAGAAAAAGAAAAAAAAACGGAACGAATACATACTGCGTATTTATACGTGATGGAAGAGAAATATTTTCAACAACGAAACGAAAAAAAATTAATCATGAATTCATATTTTTAACGTGCAGTGAAATAAACTTTTTTTTAACAATGAGCGTAACAAAATTGATATATGAATGAAAGAAAGAGATACAGAAGGAAATTGTGAAACGCATAAAGAACTGGATTAGGTAACATTTCAAGAATTTTATGTAAAACGTCTGTCGTACAAAAACAACTGGCAAGGTTTTCTGCCGTTGCCTGGATTAAATTGCAAGTCTGGACTACCATCAGTATTAACTTATTTTGAGGAATTCGGCATTAACGCCGCTTGTAAAACTGGTAAAGGGAAAAAACGTAAGACTGGTGACAGGGGACGAAGAGAGCCGTTTAATCGAGTTAGTTGAAGGATTCCTTAGTTAAGTGTACAGTCACATTCTCAGTGTGGATGTATAGACAGTGTTGTGGTTAACGGCCCTGAACGCGAAACCGGCGAGCCCGGTTCGAATTCCGGTCAAGTTCGTTGCTTACACTTTCGCATAAATAACCTTCGGAAAGGTAGGAAACTCTCTTTGTTCTCCCCAGTTATGGATTAAACTGCCGCCCAGACTGTTCCCTCTAGGCCTGTTTTGCAACCAGTCTAGGAGAAGGAAAACTTTGCATTCAAAACTGTATTTAACCCTGAAGGGTGCATACTATACAAACTTTGAAAATATTGCGGAGTTCACAGTTAACACCAACCTAATAATAGATTTCCTAATTATGTCATTGATCAACAAATTAAAATGTCCCTGATACTAATAATAAACCCACTACATATATTGGTTTTACTACAGCCACGCTCTCCCGTAGACTTACCTGTCACCTTTCTGATCTTAGTTCTATTAAACAACATTTCTTAGAAAAACATAGCCATATTAGACAGATATTACTTGATAACACAACAATACTCACACATACACACAGTAAAAAGAACTTTCACATATTCGTGGCCATCTACATTAAAACAAAGCCACCCTCACTCAACAAAATTACATTTCAAACTAGTCACAACACATTACATTGCATCTGGACATTGGTTCTGTTGTAATACTTGGGTCTATCATGTTGTATGACGTCATAGAACAGCACCTTGAACTTACAACCTGCGTCTGCTATTGCGAGACCGTTATCATCTCAGAGCAAGCTTCCATGTCAAAATAACAGAATATCTTCTTTGTTTAATGTCCGCATAACCACTCTGAAGATGGCTCATGTGAGCCGAAAGCGTAGATCAAGAAACAGTATAATAAAAAATATCCAATTTTTGTCCTTATTTTCTCCAGAAATTAAAGCAACTATACGAAGTTTAGAACGGCTCATGATCAAACATAATAGACATTCATTATGTGTTATATTTAACAATATATATATATATATATATATATATATATATATATTAATGATATACTGCCCCAGTGTGGGTTTGTAAACAGTGACTATTACGGCTCATAATGCAAGACTCTTCAGTAAATCGAATCGAGTTCTCTCTGTCACTGTGTGTTTATCTAAAAATAAATACGCTTAAATTCTCCTTTATCCCTGCCGTGCGTCAACAGCTTAGTGGTAGAATCCCCGACTGACACTAATTCAGTTGGGCTTCGATCCTAGCTAGAGGCAAACGGATGTCTACCCACACTGATGAGCTGTGATACAGCGAAACAGTCTGTCTGTGGATGACAATATATATATATATATATATATATATATATATATATATATATATAATATTTATACATTACGGTAAAAAGCAATGTGGATCAGTATTAATATTTGTTATTAATAGGATCCACCTGGATTATATACCAACGGACCTTTTACCTGTAATATATATATATATATATATATATATATATATATATATATATATATATATTAAAATGATTATAACAGAGTGCCTTCACGCATGTTTTTTTAAGAATCATCATCACAACGAAATGCAGATTTTATCAAAGTTACCATAAGTTTGACTTTATATTAGGTTGGTGCAAAACTAATGTCGTTTTTTGACGTTCAACTTCATGTGAGAAAACGGCATTATTTTTGTACCAACCTAATAATTCAACCCTGAGGATGATCTTACGGGAGATCAAAGGTACTTGGGTAGGAAAAAACTACGGCACCTTCCTTGGTGAATTTCATCTTAACATCAAGAAACTGATTAGACAAGTGGAAAGGATTATTATAAAATAAATTCAAATAATATATCTGTATTATTCAATGAAACACAAACGAGGGATCTTTTTTAATCTAGTTAGGTCGGTAGGTAGAGAAGTCCGTGGGCCGATATGGAGGGAGGCATAGATGTCCGTAGGTAGTTAAGTAACTAGGAAGGGAAGGAGGTTCGTAATTTGGTAGGTAGTAGATATGTTGGTAGTGAAGTTCGTAAAGTAAGGTGGGAGGGTTTTTAGAGAGCTTCCTAGGTAGGTAGGTAGGTAGGTAGGTAGGTAGGTAGGAAGAGAGTTTCGTATGTAGATATGGAGGGAGGCAGAGAGGTTCGTAGGTAGTAAGTAACTAGGAAGAAAAGGAGGTTCGTTAGTTAATAGGTAGGAGGCACGGATTGAGGAAGAGGAGCGACAAGTTCGAATTCCAGTCGGATACATTACATCTGTTTACGTGCTAATACCCCTGTTAAAGGTATGAATCCTCTTCTTCTCCCCCGAACTATGGGTAAATAGCTGGACAGACCGGATTCTATAGCCTTGCATGGCAACTGGTCTACCGCAGAAAGAAACTACTGCGGGAAAAAAATATGCCTCATCAGTCATATATCGAAAGATACATCATCGCCTAAGCGTCTATCACGCATGGCAGATAACTGAGTAGAGAGGTATCTAGCGAGGTTCGTAAAATAGTATAGAGTTTCCTAGGTAGGTAGGAAAGTAGGTAGGAAGGTAGGTAGAAAGAGATGTTCGTAGATAGGTAAGTAGTTACATAGATGTTGAATGGAGTATTTCTATAAAGAATTTGAACATGTTTTTGAATCTATGTTGATTCGCCTGTTGAGTATAGAGTCATTACTTCACGTCGCAAGTACTTGCTTATGTATTTTCTGTAGAAAGTAGTATTTTTTTATGGGATGGAGTTGCTAGCTTAAATGGTTTTGTATTTCTCCTAGACAGGTTGTAGGGTAGATTCGACTCTTATCTACCCTACTGTTACCTGCTAATTAGAGATTGGCGCTGGGTTCATACCTTTTTCCAAGTGTACTTCCGCTAAAACGAATGCAACGGCTGAAATTCAGTAAAAATTCCACGCCTTTCTAGGTCGAAACCCACAACTCTGTGCGCACATCCGATCGTGTTGTAAAGGCTCTGATTTAAATTAAACATCTGTTAAAGAAATCCGTGTGCAATAAATAAAAAAAATATTCTGCATTAGGGTAGGTTGATTTTTTTACTTTTTTATAAAATCAATATTGCACTCAGTGTAAATGCTGACGTTTGATAGGGTGTGTATTGACACCAAAAACTAGATTCGTAGCTTTTACGAATTTTTGAGCGTTTTGTTCTAATGATCGTCGGAAGAAATATATAGAAATATTTAATTTCCGCAGTTTTTTTGCTTACAGACTTCAAAATTTTATTATTTCTAGAATAAATGTAAATAAAGTTGATATCTTTTGTAGATATATTGAATGGAAAATATATTCAAACCAGGATTTCTTTTTATTGTATTCGATAAGTAAATACTGTAAAAAATTGTAAAATCTTTGCAAAAAGGCTACTCAATGAATAAGATTTGTTAGATCATAATTAATAAAAACAAAAAATAGATAAAAGTGTATATAACACCATAATAATGCCAGGAACAATGTTTAAAATTTGCCTTGTTTGTTTAAAATCGCACTAAAATGTCTGCACCGTATAATATATTACATTATAAATTGTCCAGTATAATTTCCCTTTGAAGTAAATGAAGGTCTTATTTGATGGCACATTTCGTAATAATGTCCTTGTGCCATGCATCTTGTCCATATACAATTTGTAAAGCTTAAGTGAATTTTAAATTTTATAAGGTTGTGCTATAAAGCTTTCACTGATCACTGCAATGAAATTGCAACGCTACGTTTTTAGTTTTTAAACTGGTTTCCTAAAAAAGAAAAACAGCAAGGAATTGGAAAAAATATCTTATGTCGTAATTTATCAGGTTAAACCCCAACTTTCGAATAATGACCTGCCCTATTCTGCATATACTCACAGTGAAACAATATTTATTGTATAAAATACAAAATGTGGTCCAAGGCCCAAAAAAGGGGGAATGGGGAAAAGGGACGGTCTTAATCTGTCTTAACTTTAAACTTAGCCAGCCACAAACACTGACCCAAACAGACAACAATATTCCTTACACAAAAACAACGCATTCATACTTACCTTTCTTACTACAGCCACCATAATACCACATTGTCTCTATGAAAATCCTAACTAGACCCCATTTGTACAATTAATTGTCTGTAGGGGAAGGGGAATGAAACAACAAATTTAAAAATTTACCCCAATGATTATTTACAAAGACGTACAAAACTATTTACAAGAAACTAAACAAAATAATGTTAGTAATAAAAATTTCTCTGTCCCTAAATGTAGAAGAAACATCAGTTAACTGGACGAAATTAATGCGGGACTTTAATAATGTAAAAGCTTACTCACAGTGAAACACAATGTATATTCATATATAACTGTTTGTATGTCTGCGCATGTATACGTCACATTTCTACGTCAACAGAAGAGTCCACTAATAAGGAGATGGGCGAATTCATTACCCTTATGTAATGGATTTTTCTGATGCCTAACAAATAAAACACAACTAGTTTTAACTCTTGAAAATTTCAGTTTTCCTATTTGAAATTTCTTATGAATCTTAAGTTAATGATTGAATAAGCTAATGCCGAAAAGTATCTGTAGAAATTCCCCTATTGCATCGTTAAATATTTGAACTTGTGGGTTTTTACTCACATCATAACAGCAGAAATTAGCCTTGTATTCACGGAAATGAAAGCATTCTTTACAGGAAATAGAACGTACACAAATGACACGAAAAGCATGGTGAATGTTATGTTAATTTCACACAATTTATTTATCATTTTGTGTGTATTGCTGTCTGTATTTTTTAGGTTACAATTGTTTTATGATACATGTGATAAAAGGGAGAATTTAATCCGTAGTAATACAAGCCACAGAGAGAAGTCGGACACGTGTTGCCCATACCAAGGTTCGTGGTGAAGAGATTGAATTTAACGTCTTTTGGTGGGATATCCGCATTTCAGACTGGAACAGTTTTTGCTGCATGCTGGGAGTATTTCATTATTATTATTATTATTATTATTATTATTTATTAAATTTATTTTAAACAACTTTTTTATGCTATTGTTTAATTTTATTTATAATTTTAATTATTATTATTATTTTATATTTTATTTTTATTTATTTATTATAATAATGTCCCTTAACAAATTTAACAATACATTGCAATAACAATCCTAAATATGAATGCTGGTTGTTATTTTAAGAAGTAAGAAGGTACAAATGAAAAGATTTGCAACTGAGAACTTTTTCCATTTCACTGAAACAGATGTTAACACTTCTATCTTCCTTCTTTTATTTCATGTCTCACTGAAACCAAGTAACGTCCTTGATAAGTGTTTTGTCTTCTCTACGCGATCCAAACGTAATAGTCTATTATTTATGGGGTATTGACAGGCGACGATAAATACTTTCTTTTTTTCACTGAAACCAAGTAGCGTCTCTGATATGTCTTCGGTCTTCTCACGTGATCAAAACGGAATAGTCCGCTATATATGATGTATTGGCTAGGCGTAACGGTCGTGTGAACTAAGGAACTAACGAAGGGAGGGAAAGGCACTATTATTATATGATAATTTAATTTACATTATTTTTTAGCTCGGAGATAAATGTAAAGTAATTTTATAATTGTATTTTACTTACAAAATAATCTCCTCCAATACCCTAATTATTTCATATTCAACGCCAAACAAAAGGCCCGTAAAATATTTAAAAATAGAAGAGTGGAACTTTTTGACAAACTCGACGAATCAAAATATATTGTTCTACTCACCAACTCTCTCACAACTACAATTGAAAAGAATGTATCTAAGCTTAGCATAAAATTTGCTCTAACTACATCTAGAACAATAAAAAAAAATTAATTAATACAAAACAAAATAATAAAGATAAAACTTGAAGGAGAAATTTAATGTCTCACCTGTAATAGTTGCCACAAGGAATATATAAGAAAAAATGCAAGGAATTTCATTAAAAGATTATATGAACACAAAAAAGGACCTTTAAAAAACAGCACACTCAATACATTACTTGCTTACCGTAATGAATCTGACCATAATTTTGATTTTAAAAACTGCTACTTTAATTAAAAGAAAAAGCAATCTACTAAAGCAAAAATGTATAGAAAGTGCTTTAATCGCCGGATTATCCACAATAAATTTACGTCCAGGCTCTTACAACATTTCGCCTTTTTTGGCAGCTTATATTATCACAATTTTTTAAAAAAGAGATAAAAACATAAACAAAAAGAACTGAAATGAAATCGGTTAGACTGTATATCCAAAAAATATATCTGAAAAAAATTTCAATTTAAAATTCTCAGCGACGCATTTCCTTCAAGGGAATGTGTAGTCGCATCAACGTTAACATAATTTAGTCCGATGACGTCCTACAGAACGAAACGCGTCTCACTAAAACTTTTTTCATTTTGTGATAGATTTCCCTAAAACTGACAAAATATAAAATACTTAAATCTATATCAGCATTATATAATTATTACAATTGTTGTGCATTTTTTTATATCTTTCATATCACGCTCTATAGTGGAAAGGGAGGTAAATAAACTTACAGTATTACATTTGTTAGTGGTTCCTTGCCTTAGGCATCTTAATAATCATCAACACCATATAATAATCATCGTTGCGTATTTATTTATTTATATATTTCGTGTCACGCTCTATGCAATGTAATTTTATTAACATGTCATAATGTCAATTATTTTTTCATGTTGGAGTCTATTTACCAACCTCAGCGTTTTCTCTTGGACAGTCCTACGTAGCCTGTTTTCTCTTGGACAGCCCTACGTAGCCTGTTTTCTCTTGGACAGCCCTACGTAGCCTGTTTTCTCTTGAACAGCCCTACGTAGCCTGTTTTCTCTTGGACAGTCCTACGTAGCCTGTTTTCTCTTGGACAGCCCTACGTAGCCTGTTTTCTCTTGGACAGCCCTACGTAGCCTGTTTTCTCTTGGACAGCCCTATGTAGCCTGTTTTCTCTTGGACAACCCTACGTAGCCTGTTTTCTCTTGGACAACCCTACGTAGCCTGTTTTCTCTTGGACAGCCCTACGTAGCCTGTTTTCTCTTGGACAGCCCTACGTAGCCTGTTTTCTCTTGGACAACCCCACGTAGCCTGTTTTCTCTTGGACAGCCCTACGTAGCCTGTTTTCTCTTGGACAACCCTACGTAGCTCGTTTTCTCTTGGACAGTCCTACGTAGCCTGTTTTCTCTTGGACAGTCCTACGTAGCCTGTTTTCTCTTGGACAACCCTACGTAGCCTGTTTTCTCTTGGACAGCCCTACGTAGCCTGTTTTCTCTTGGACAGCCCTACGTAGCCTGTTTTCTCTTGGACAACCCTACGTAGCCTGTTTTCTCTTGGACAACCCTACGTAGCCTGTTTTCTCTTGGACAGCCCTACGTAGCCTGTTTTCTCTTGGACAACCCTACGTAGCCTGTTTTCTCTTGGACAGCCCTACGTAGCCTGTTTTCTCTTGGACAGCCCTATGTAGCCTGTTTTCTCTTGGACAACCCTACGTAGCCTGTTTTCTCTTGGACAACCCTACGTAGCCTGTTTTCTCTTGGACAGCCCTACGTAGCCTGTTTTCTCTTGGACAGCCCTATGTAGCCTGTTTTCTCTTGGACAACCCTACGTAGCCTGTTTTCTCTTGGACAGCCCTACGTAGCCTGTTTTCTCTTGGACAGCCCTATGTAGCCTGTTTTCTCTTGGACAACCCTACGTAGCCTGTTTTCTCTTGGACAACCCTACGTAGCCTGTTTTCTCTTGGACAGCCCTACGTAGCCTGTTTTCTCTTGGACAGCCCTACGTAGCCTGTTTTCTCTTGGACAACCCCACGTAGCCTGTTTTCTCTTGGACAGCCCTACGTAGCCTGTTTTCTCTTGGACAACCCTACGTAGCTCGTTTTCTCTTGGACAGTCCTACGTAGCCTGTTTTCTCTTGGACAGTCCTACGTAGCCTGTTTTCTCTTGGACAACCCTACGTAGCCTGTTTTCTCTTGGACAGCCCTACGTAGCCTGTTTTCTCTTGGACAGCCCTACGTAGCCTGTTTTCTCTTGGACAACCCTACGTAGCCTGTTTTCTCTTGGACAACCCTACGTAGCCTGTTTTCTCTTGGACAGTCCTACGTAGCCTGTTTTCTCTTGGACAGTCCTACGTAGCCTGTTTTCTCTTGGACAGCCCTACGTAGCCTGTTTTCTCTTGGACAACCCTACGTAGCCTGTTTTCTCTTGGACAGCCCTACGTAGCCTGTTTTCTCTTGGACAACCCTACGTAGCCTGTTTTCTCTTGGACAGCCCTACGTAGCCTGTTTTCTCTTGGACAGCCCTATGTAGCCTGTTTTCTCTTGGACAACCCTACGTAGCCTGTTTTCTCTTGGACAACCCTACGTAGCCTGTTTTCTCTTGGACAACCCTACGTAGCCTGTTTTCTCTTGGACAACCCTACGTAGCCTGTTTTCTCTTGGACAACCCTACGTAGCTCGTTTTCTCTTGGACAGTCCTACGTAGCCTGTTTTCTCTTGGACAGTCCTACGTAGCCTGTTTTCTCTTGGACAGCCCTACGTAGCCCGTTTTCTCTTGGACAACCCTACGTAGCCTGTTTTCTCTTGGACAACCCTACGTAGCCTGTTTTCTCTTGGACAACCCTACGTAGCCTGTTTTCTCTTGGACAACCCTACGTAGCCTGTTTTCTCTTGGACAGTCCGACGTAGCCTGTTTTCTCTTGGACAACCCTACGTAGCCTGTTTTCTCTTGGACAACCCTACGTAGCCTGTTTTCTCTTGGACAACCCTACGTAGCCTGTTTTCTCTTGGACAGTCCGACGTAGCCTGTTTTCTCTTGGACAACCCTACGTAGCCTGTTTTCTCTTGGACAACCCTACGTAGCCTGTTTTCTCTTGGACAACCCTACGTAGCCTGTTTTCTCTTGGACAGTCCGACGTAGCCTGTTTTCTCTTGGACAGCCCTACGTAGCCTGTTTTCTCTTGGACAGCCCTACGTAGCCTGCTTTCTCTTGGACAGTCCTACGTAGCCTGTTTTCTCTTGGACAGCCCTACGTAGCCTGAAAATAAACATCGAAAATTAAAGACCACCAAGGCAATCTTTTTTCAAAAGAAAACTTGACAAGAAACGTCGAGATAAAGGAATTAATTGATTAATCAGTTCATCAGCATCTTCTGTTTAAGTTGTCAGTTCTGAGATGAGCTCGGAGATCTGCAGCGCATGAACTGAGTGTCGGTTTCTATTTTAGCTGTTGGTATCAAAAGTCATAAGAAATATGTAACTTTTAAAAAAAAAAAAGAAGATATTACAAAAAATATAGTGATAAACGAACCAATTGCGTAAACACTTCAATGTCTTTCGCTTTAGCTGTGACTTCTGCACATCCGTTATATAATATAACTGAATACATGTAATTGCTGCGTTTGTGATGTCATAACTGCAATAGAACAAGAACCTTTTAAAAGACGTAGTAGCAAGAGAACAGATTCATTTTTTTTTTTTTAGTTTCATTAAAATTTAAAATAAGTTTAATTTACATTTTTTTTTTTAGTTTCATTAAAATTTAAAATAAGTTTAATTTACATTTTTTTTTTTAGTTTCATTAAAATTTAAAATAAGTTTAATTTACATTTTTTTTTTTTTTATGAACCGAATAATTTATTACGTAAAAATATAAATATATATTACTATATAAAAATAACAAAACAAAAGTCATTGAAACAAAGCAAGTTCAGTCGACCAATAATGACAATTCCAGAACAACGTAACTATAAACAAATTTTTTCTTTTTTTCTATCCCCTGTCAGCCGCTATGATGGAGAAAGCATTACTTCGAACCGTCGCCAGTGAGACACGCTGCAAGAGCCACTCCGTTTCGCGAGGCTCGTTCCTTAATCGCGACGCAATCGCGCCAATCCTCCAAAGGAACACCATCGAACGAGGGCCAATAACCCCTGAAGTCTCCACTGCCACAGGAGAAAAAAAAATCTATCAGCAAGAGAAGAATATTTAGCTATTTTTTTTATCTCTGCGTCTCGGGCGATTAATTAAACGGTTCATTGGCCACTATATTAGTGGTGATTTCTGGATATCCGTTTTATTGAATCTCAATTCTATTTCTATGTGCCGTGTCCCTTCAGGACGTAGGCGATCATGGCTCTCCACAATTTCCTGCCCTTTGTAGCTCTTAATAAATGTTGCCGTTTTATCTCGCCTAAATCTTGTTCCGACATCCACTTACTCAAGCTCGCTAGGTAGGTCGTCCGTTGTTTTCCTCTTGCCTTCAATCTGTCCTGTGAGTACCAAATTTTCCAAGCCCTCTTTCCTCACTATGTGCCCTAGAAATTTTAATTGCCCCTTCCTGGTGTTAAGTATAAGTGTCCTTTTTGTTTCCATTTTTTCGAAAACTTCGTTGTTGCTCACATATTCGATCCATGGTATTCTCAGTATCCTCCTGTAGAACCACATGTCTGTTGCTTCGAGTATCTTCTTCATCTGTGAGAGGATTGTCCAGCATTCACTGGCATATAGGAGGACTGATATTCTTTTCATTGTTTCTAACGAAATTTTCAATATATTTTCTTAAAAGCTTCGCTTCATTGCATCTCAATATTAAAGTTTTCTGAAATTGCCATAATTTATAATGTATTATGAAATGGACAAAGTCCGACAATTATTTTAATATATTTATTGTTTATACGTTATTTTTATAGATACAAATATTTATAAACAGAGCAATTACTTAAATATTTGTATCTATAAAAATAAGGTATAAACAAGATAGATAGATAGATAGATAGATAGATAATATCAAATCCGTAAGTGGAAAAGATAATCCAAGTACATTCATCGGATCTTTCGAGATGTGTTAAGTTTTTTTCCCATTGTCGGAAGACGAAACGCGTCGGCAAAATCTAAGATTTTTCCAATTGTCAAGGCAAAAATGAAATTGAAATATCTCTGTTGTTATAGTTATATTAAAAATCCAAATTTAAAAAGATAGACGCTTCTGTACAAGCCTTTTTTCTGATTGATATATATATATATATATATATATATATATATATATATATATATATATATATATATATATATATATATATATATATATATACGTGTGTAAGTGTGTGTCTGTGTGTCTGTGTGTCTGTGTACGCAGCATATATTCATTCAAACATGTTGATAGACATATTAATGTGCGTATTTGCTTGTTTTGCAAGAAATTCATAAATTTTAAAACTCACCCTTACAACGGAACGCAGATTTTATTGCAGCTGCAATAAGTTTGTCTTTATAATTTACCCCTGAAGATGGTCTTGGATAAGGTCGAAAGTTTTATATTATTTTATTTATGCTTCTTGATTCTAAATATTAATACATAAATTAATATTTTTTCTTTCGTTGGGAGAAAGTATATCGTCCGGTTCACACTACTGACCTATCTTTTAAACAGGGGTAGAAGTTTAGGATTGGGTTTTCGATTCTTTCTGAAGATTTTCATTAACTTTCACTTGCGTCATAGTGGCATTATCGCCTTCCTTAGGTTGAATTGCTTAAAAAAAAAGAGGAGGAATATTTTTTTTGTTAAAAATTACGGTGTTTTATCTGAGCTTAAACACTGATGGTCGTTGAAGCATTTATGACCATCTTAACCAAAAAGGCCTGTTATTAACAGTATATAAGGGTATAAATTTCCAAGAAAAGGGGGATCAATCTGCCTTCTTGTTTTCTGTGTGCTGTGTCTCTTCAGGACGTCAGTGATCGTGTCTCTCCAAAACTTCCTGGTCTTTATAGCTCCCGGTATTTTCTTTTCTATACTATCTCTCCTAATTCCTGAAATAATTATTCAAGAGCCTGGATTTTTGCGCAAGACTCGAATGATTTATTTTGCAGAGCCCGAAAGCAAAAATGGAAGACTGAATTAGGCTAATCTCTCAGGTTGATATATGTCCGTCCCCTACACATTAATACACCAAAAACTGGATACAAAAACAGTCATAGCTTCATAATCGGTCAGATAGTGGGCGTTCGCCAGTCACGATGAACGGTTGTATTTTTAATGAGGCTCTTTGATTTGAACTTCTATTGGGCCTCAAAATCACTCCAGATCTCAAGTTCAACTCGAATATACAATGCATTTTTAAAGATGCTGAAAAAATGGCCGACATTCTATCGCTCCAAGAAGTGCTTGATTCCACCGGCCTTGCTCAAGATTCGGATCAGACCAAAAATGGAGTATTACGCAGTGCGCATGTCAAATTTCTTTCCGGTGCAGACCCTGCTGATTTTAAAGATATTTGATCGTCTCAGTTCGAATATACCAATTTCAATTTGGGTCATCAATGACGAATTCGAGTGAGTGTCCGAATCTCGAAATTCAACTTTGAGCGTAAACATATTGCTTATTCACCAATTTCCTTTGAATTTTTCATGTCGACCAACTTATTCTAACTTATGTTCAAGTCTTCTCTCAAAAACTGTCTGATGTACATATGTATGTGTTCACGATTCTAGCGGGAGAAAGAAATAATATATATACATTTGTGTGTGTGTGTGTGTGTGTGTGTGTGTGTGTGTGTGTGTGTGTGTGTGTGTGTGAGATCCAGTCCTTTTTGGACGTCTCAGCTATTCGGTCGAACTCTCTGCCTCTGAGGCAGAGGGGAACTCTCTGCCTTTGGGCAGAGAGGAACTCGGACGAGGCTCCGCCGAAGGGCAGAGCCTCGTTCGAGGTGGTTGACCGCCCCGATCCCGTTTATACGGGTTCTACGGGCAATTTTTGCCCGAGCCTATGGGCTCGGAAAGCCCACATTAAACCGGCCTTGTGCCACATTTGACACACGTGGGCGTGTTAATGAATATAGTGTGTGTGTGTGTGTGTGTGTGTGTGTGTGTGTGTGTGTGTGTGTGTGTGTGTATTTCCAGAGTACATCAGATTTTTAGGGCAGGTCTTTCAAGAGCTCCGTCTTCTAACTTGTTTTTAATTCGTTCTCGTTTCAGATAAATAATGTCAAGTATCAGGATTACGCGCCAATTCAGATGTATTCATTTTCCTTATCTTCTATAATAAATTTGCTATAACTGATCCATACACCAAGATATTTGAATTTCTTTCTTAATCATTTCAACCCAGGTAATGAAATAAACCCACTAGGACGCAACGGGTTACTGGGTGTTAGCGTATACGAGAAAAACTATTAAGGAGAGAGGACAATAAAAGAATAAGATTTAAGAAGACAGAACATAATGATTGACATTGCATTTATTTTTTAAAGATCAAAGGCAATAAAGCTACTAGGATGCAAGGGGTTACTGACTGCTAGAGAATATGAGAAACGCTACTATTAAGGAGAGCGGACAATAAAAGAACAAGTATTAAGACGACATAAGATTACCATTGTATTGAATTTAAATTCTTAAAGTCTAGGTTCCATTGAGGTTAGTTTATCGGAACAATTGCCATGAATGTATTTATAGAAATGGTACAGAGAAGATATGTTACGGCGATGGAAAACTGTAAAGAGTAAGAAAAAACATTTATTAGGTTATCAGTAGTGTGTGTGTGTGTGTGTGTGTGTGTGTGTGTGTGTGTGTGTGTGTGTGTGTGTGTGTGTTTGTGTTTGTGTGTTTGTGTTTGTGTGTGTTTGTGTGTGTGTGTTTGTGTTTGTGTGTTTGTGTGTGTGTGTTTGTGTTTGTGTATGTGTTTGTGTGTGTGTATGTGTGTGTTTGTGTGTATGTATGTGTGTTTGTGTGTGTGTGTGTGTGTTAGTGTTTGTGTGTTTGTGTTTGTGTGTGTGTGTTTGTGTGTGTGTTTGTGTGTGTGCTTGTGTTTGTGTGTTTGTGTGTGTGTGTTTGTGTTTGTGTGTGTGTTTGTGTGTGTGTATATGTGTGTGTGTGTGCGTGTGTGTGTGTGTGTGTGTGTGTGTGTGTGTGTGTGTGTGTGTGTGTGTGTGTTGTGTGTGTGTGCTTCCAGGCCACGTCTGTTTTTCAGAGGACGTCTTTCAAGAACTCTGTCTTTCTAACTGACAATGATTGCGTCCTGTTTTCAGATTGGCTCGGCAAATGAAAAGGCGCGCTGGAGTCGCGTTCCGTTAAATGAGCAGCATGGTTAAACAGAGACGGATCGCTTCTTGAAAGTTCCTCGATCTTTCGTTACCAAAGTTCAAAAAGAGCTGCTGATAGAGAACTTATAACAGCAGCTAAACGCAAAAGGCATGCTAAGGCTCCTAAAAACAATTACAACTCCTAACTTTCTACGAAAGGTTCATGTAATAATCGATAAGCAACCCGGAATGTCAATCAGAGCTATTGCAAAGAACCCAGAGTTGCCAGAGTTTAATGGTCGGGAAAGAATTCAACCCAAGGAAGGCGATAATGCCGCAATGCAACAGTTCTTGGGAAGAAGCCATCCGAGTGGAACTTTTTTTGTTTTGATCAATTCACCAAGAGCAAGGTGATAATGCCACTAAGACGCAAGAGGTGACTGGGATTGAAAGAGAATGAAAAAGACTTTAGAAGGAAACGGAAACCCAATCCTAAACAGGAAACAAGTGATAAGCCTCTACTCTTGTTCAAATTACGCAAGGGTATCTGTGCATAAGTGAATGTAACGAAGTCGATTAAATTCGAACTCGGCTTACTGACTTTTCATTCCGATCTGTTACCCGTTACAGCAGACGTACACACACACCCACACTCTCTCTCTCTCTCTCTCTCTCTCTCTCTCTCTATATATATATATATATATATATATATATATATATATATATATATATATATATATATATATATACCTATCGCTATCTCGCACACACACACACACACACACACAATAGAAAGATATATATGAAGAGAATGGATGAGACAGATAGTGTTGTAGCATACCTGCAGATGATAATGGGTATGCTCGCATTCCCATATATATAGCAATGAGTATGTTGCTCTGTACCACATCTAACCGCATGGGGTAGTTGGTAGATATCCTGCAGTTGGAGATTCGTCTCCAACTGTGCTGGTTAAACTCTCCGCCCCCAGGAAGAGAGGATCCCCAGACGAGGCTATATCGAAGGGCAGAATC
>OZ038501.1:55133756-55178756 GCA_964036315.1 Acanthosepion esculentum
TGTACAGCGACAGATTTTGATAAAGGAAGCGCATAATCTTACCGGTGGGACCCAATTAGAAATACCTTCAGGCCAAGCAACCCAGCCTCCTCAGGCTGTCTCCGATTAAGGGAGTTCCCAAGTATTTAAATGTGACTTACAATTTGTTTTAACCGTCTGATCCTCCTAACTTCAAAAAAACACCTTCTCGACATCCATTCTTCTCCCAATACCCATGTCCATGAATAGATATGTACAGTGAGCCAAGCCCTGGGGGACATGGCCAACTAGTTACGGACAGGCAAGCAAATCTGCGTTGTTGAACTAGATATTAACTGTAGCATCTACATGTTAACATCTCCAATTATTTAAGATTGGAAGCCATAAGAGCTATACCTGCTGTAATGTTAGGGCATTTATTATTATCATTATTATTATCATTATTATTATTATTATTATTATTATTATTATTATTATTATTATTGTTGTTGTTGTTGGTGGTGGTGGTGGTGGTGGTGGTGTTGAGTGAAAGCAACAGGCCAAAAGATTGACATGACAGTACAACTATACGAAGCCTAAACATGACATACACCATGACACCCAGACTTATCAAAATATACCAGGCACATACAACAAGGCCAGATTTCAGCAGAGACAGATATTGATAAAGGAAGCGCATAACATTGTGGGTGGGCTCCAGTTAGAAGCATCATCAGGTTGGGTAACCCAGTCTGCTCAGACGGTCTTCGATTAAGGGTGTTCCCGGATATCTAAACGTGGCTGCCTCGTCCTTCACAAGTAAAAAATAAAATAAAATAAAATAAAATAAACTCTCTTGACACCAAGACACAATGCTCCCCACCCGACTACTGTCGCCCATAAACAGAGATACACAGCTCCTCAGCCCCTGGGGGACTATGCCCAAGTGGTTATGGTCAAACAAGTAACAAGCAAATCTATAGCATTGAACAGTGTAACAAAGAGAGACATACACACACACACACCCACAGGAATGCACACACGCAAATATAACTTTTATTGACTGGAAATGGAATTAGTGTGTATATATCAAAGTACAATTTGTACTATTATTATTATTATTATTATTATTATTAATTCTAACTTTCTAGTTCTACCTCTCCATTCCATTTTTTTATCATTCCACCCCAAGTAAGATAATAAATCCACTACGGTGCCAGGGATTCCTGAATGGGAGAAAATATGAGAAAAATAAAAATTATTAGGGAGAAAAAAAAACAATAAATGAACAAAAATTAAGAAAACAAAAAATAATGATTGTCTCTGCATTTACATTTTTGAAGATCAAAGATGGCTGGAAAGCAGGAAGCCGGAAGTGAGAAGTGCAAGAGAAGAAACTGTTAGCACAGAATATTCAGCTATTTCAAATGTAAAAATGATGAGACCTTACCGCCAATCCAGTACTGCGCTTAAATTCATAAAGTCTAGATACCAAAGACGAAAGTTCATAAGAACAATTACTATAAAAGTATTTATAAAAAATTTTTAAAAAGCCAGTGGAAAGCTACGTCTCGACGGTGGGGAAGTGTCTGAAGGTGAGATTCCATGTCAGAGCCGGTAACATTGTAGATTCTTCTTTGGATTTTATCAAGAATCTCTAAATACTCAGCAATGTTCAATGCATGGAAGAATGGTAGCAGCGAACCTAGCAGTTAATTCAATATAATCTTTCCACTTCATGACGTTGTTGGAGCAGTTGTAACATTGACACCATGACTACAAATATGGCACTGCTCCGATAGCTACAAAAATCGACATTATTAATTGTATTTATCTTTGCATCAGATTCAACCAGTTCGTCCTAGCGGCATAAAATTTAATCGTCTGATTTGAAATTAATCAAGGTAAGTCGTCATTGCTATGTCGCCAATATGAAGTAATTCTACCGTTGATACGCTAATCAATATGAATTCTTAAACCATTTCTAATGACTTTACAAATTTTAGAAAACTAGTTCGAAGAACTGGTTTATTTTTTCTTAATCCCAAATCCCATGTTAAACTTATGCCTCATAGGTTTGTCTTAGGAATAATCATAGCTCCAAAACATTTACGTTAAAGTTCCCAGCGCCATCTTTTGGGCAATGTTAGGGTTATTATTGTATTATCGCATGATTCTAAGCTTTCAAGGAGTCGTTTTTTTTTCATCTTCCTATTTTCGAACAGTCTGCTATTACCATAATAAAGACACTGCCACCTGGCGTCACCAATTCTAGGGGAATAATTATTTTTTTATCTCCCTGGAATTTCATGATAGTAATACGTTTAAAATGAAAATGTATTGCAGATCGTTTTACGGGAGACTTTCACTGGAAATCATTTCGCTAAAGAAAAAATTACAAAAGTCCGATTTTCATTGTTAAAATAAAATGACCGCACCTTGACACTCTTGTTTGTTTTGGGACCAATTTCTGGTGAGTTCTTGATTTAAGACTATCATCGTTTCGTTGCGAGTCAGACTTTGTTGAATGTCGGCATTTTGTCTACAAATGAATGCTTTAAAGATGGAGAATGAAAAGTTGCACTTTCGCCATATTACGCTCTATGAATTTCCGAAAATGAGTTTGGAACGTGCCCCAGATCTTCATATTATTAAAAAGTGGTTTAGCAGATTTAATCAGGGTAATTTTAACCTAAACGATCAACGAGGTTCCAAGCGACCTTACGTTGTCGATGAAGACGTTCTGTCTGCCATCGTGCAGAATAAATCGAGGATTTCGCCGTAAGAGATTGCTAAGAGTTTGAAAATCGATATATCAACTGCCTTTCGCCATTCTGAGTTCAAGAAAAACGGTCGATTTTTGACAAGTCGAAAAGGTATCATTTTCCACCACATCAACGCAAGAACCCGTGTTGCAAAACAGACCTTGCAGAAGCTCAAAGAGTTGAAATGGGAAAACCCTCAAGCACCCACCATTTTCTTCTTCTTCGAATTTTCATCTGTTATGGTCTCTACAGAACATTTCAAAATGACAACAAAAATGATTCTGTACAGTCAGCCAAAAACTAACTCATAACCTTCTTTCAACAAAATGACATCAACAAGCTTGTAGAGCGATGGAAGACAGTTATTAAAAACAAAGGAGACTGTATCAATCAGTTAAGTGCCATACGTGATACACGCTTGGACGATCATGTCTCTTACAATTCATGACTGACTAGGCAGTAGATTCTCGCGCAGTACGCTGCTTTTTCTTTCTGCGGTAGACTGTTTGCCAACCAAAGTTATATATACAATCTGTCCTGCTATTTAGCCCAATGCTGGAAGCGGGGAGAAGAGAGGTATTCATACCTTTTTCCAACAGAAAAACAAACAGGAAATTTCTACGAAATATCAAATGCCTTTCGCCATTTTGAGTTCAAGAAAAACGGTCGATTTTTGCCAAGTCGAAAAGGTGTCATTTTCCACCACAACAACGCAAGAACACGTGTTGCAAAACAGACCTTGCAGAAGCTCAAAGAGTTGAAATAGGAAACCCTCCAGCACCTATCGTATTCTCTTGAATGTTATGATGCTATAAATGTAATGACGTTACAAATGAACATGTTACCAATGTTATGACGTTACAATTGAACATGTTATAAATGTTATGATGCTATAAATGTTATGACGTTACAAATGAACATGTTATAAATGTTATGATGCTATAAATGTAATGACGTTACAAATGAACATGTTACCAATGTTATGACGTTACAAATGAACATGTTATAAATGTTATGATGCTATAAATGTAATGATGTTAAAAAGGAACATGTTACCAATGTTATGACGTTACAAATGAACATGTTATAAATATTATGATGCTATAAATGTAATGACGTTACAAATGAACATGTTATAAATGTTATAATGCTATAAATGTAATGACGTTACAAATGAACATGTTACCAATGTTATGACGTTACAAATGAACATGTTATAAATGTTATGATGTTATAAATGTTATGACATTACATGTGAACATGTTATAAAAGTTATAATGTTATAAATGTTATGACGTTACAAATGACCGTGTTATAAATGTTATGATGCTAAAAATGTTATGACGTTACAAATGAACACGTTATAAATGTTCTGATGTTATAAATGTTATGGCGTTATAAGTGTTATGTAATAAATATGCTATACAATTTATGATGTTGTTCATGAACATATTTAAACGTTATGATGTTATAAGTTAACCTGTTATAAGTGTTGTGATATTATAAATGTTACGATGTTATAAATAAACATGTTACAAATGTTACGATGTTATAGATGGACTTGTTATAACTGCTATGATGTCGTAAATAAATATATTATAAATGTTGAGACGTTATAAATAAACAAAATGTTAATTGTGTTAAATTTAAAATTATGTTCGTAATTTTTACATAATAAAACATTAGCACAGCCACTTAATATCTTATATATATATATATATATATATATATTTGAATTGGACAATGTCCGACAATTTATTTAAAGACATTTATATTATGTTTAACGTTCTTTTTATAGATACAAGTATGCTCTGTTTTATAATAAACAGTATTAAATAACATTTACCGGCCTGAATGTCCGAGAAATTTTCATAGAAAATGTTCGCTCTCCGACAGGAATCGAACCTGTATCCTATACGGAACCATCATTTCGCGTGATGTGCCTTAACCTTTCGGCCACAGATGAGCGTCTGGTTAGCAAGGTCGATTTTACTATCTTTAAACTTAAATCTTCCATGAATCTCTTCTATTCATATCTGCTCTAGCGTATCAAATGTAAACAAATGACGTCATATATTTTAGAATTGGACATTGTCCGACAATTTATTTAAAGACATTTATATTATGTTTAACGTTCTTTGTATAGATACAAGTATTTAAGCAAATGCTCTGTTTTATAATAAACAGTATTAAATAACATTTACCGGCCTGAATGTCCGAGAAATTTTCATAGAAAATTTTCGCTCTCCGACAGGCCGGTAAATGTTATTATGTTATGTAATGTTTTATAATAAACAGTATTAAATAACATTTACCGGCCTGTCGGAGAGCGAAAATTTTCTATGAAAATTTCTCGGACATTCAGGCCGGTAAATGTTATTTAATACTGTTTATTATAAAACAGAGCATTTGCTTAAATACTTGTGTCTATAAAAAGAACGTTAAACATATCATAAATGTCTTTAATATATATATATATATATATATATATATATATATATATATATATATATATATATATATATATATATATATATATCGCTTATTTACTGAATGACGGTAACATCTGAGCTGTCAGAATTGAGAACGATTTATTCTGAGTAGATTTAAGCAAATGGTAACCATTTGTATTAAATACCTCGAATTCAATCTCCGATGGCGGCCGTCAGTGCCATATTAAACCACTTCCTATATGTACAACTTATTTACAACTAAATAAATCGAGGGGGACTACTCTGTAATTATTAAAATGTATAATTTAAATCTAACTTTACTCGTATTTCCACTATTTCCAAATCAACCGGAGGTTAGTGTTAAATAATTTTAAAATATAAATTCTTACAAAATGCGGAAATGTTTAAGGTGGAAAAAGAAATATGATGAATAATGTTGTATAAAATTATGGTAAATAAAAATAATATTAGACTGTTCTGAAAATAATGTCCGATTTTTAGAATAAAACCTTCTGTGTTCTAATATATTAAGTTGTTCGTAAAATAATGTCCGTTTTTCGAATAAACCTTTCTTGTTGTGTTCTAATATATTAGGTTGTTGGTAAACTAATGTCCGATTTTCGAATAAACCATTTTTGTTGTGTTCTAATATATTAGGTTGTTAGAAAAATAACGTCCGATTTTCGAGTAAATATTTTTTGTTGTGTTCTAATATATTAGGTAGTTAGGAAAATAATGTCCGATTTTCGAATAAACCATTTTTGTTGTGTTCTAATATATTAGGTAGTTAGTAAAATAATGTCCGATTTTCGAATAAACCTTTTTTGTTGTGTTCTAATATATTAGGTTGTTAGTAAAATAATAACCGATTTTCGAATAAACCTTTTTTGTTTCGTTCTAATATATTAGGTTGTTAGTAAAATAATGTCCGATTTTCGAATAAACCTTTTTTATTCTTATTTTTATTATTATAATAGTTGCATAAAAATATATTACTCATTCCTAATGTTTAAAGTGTCCACTTTGTTAATTTTATATCAATATCTTTCAGAATTTAACTTGAAAAATTATCTACCCCTCATTATGAATATGAAAAAAGAAGAGAGGCGTTTACTTTTTTTGCATAAGTTCAAGATTCGTTATAATGTTTCTCAAACTGCTGCCAACATTAACAGAGCCTGGGGTGAAGGATTCACTTGTGATTGGACAGTATGGTGCTGGTTTCGCTTTTGGGATACGAGTCTTGAAGATTAATTTGGTAGCGCACGTCCATCTGCAACTGACAATCAACATCTGAGAACCCTAGTCGAGCAAAAACCACGTCAAAGAGGCAGAGAAATGTCTCAGATAATGAGTGTCAGTAATTCGGACCATCCCAGGATAATTGAAAGAAACTCGATAAATGGGGTCCACATGTGATCTTAGGGAAAGTCAGGTATTTAGACGTTTTGAAGTGTGTTCGATGCTTCATCTACGAAATTCGGATGATCCATTTCTTAATCGAATAGTGATTTGTGAATGAAAAAGGCATCCTTTGTGGAAGAAGGATATAAACACCTTCCAAAACCGAAATTCCACCCACGGAAGATTATGGTAACTGTCTGGTGGTCGCCATTTGTACTGTCCACTACAGCTTTCTATAATCTGACCAGAGCGTCACTGTCGAAGTTTACTGCCAGCAACTGGACGAAATGCACATTCCCTTAAGCAATATGCAACCAGGCACTAGTTAATTGATGAGTTCCAATTCTGCTTCTTGGCGATGCTCGTCCACACGTTGCCAGGATGACATTGAAGACTCTCACCGACTTGGAATACAAGACTTTGCCACACCCACCATATTCCTCCGATCTCACGACACTTTTTCAATCATTTTGACCATATTTTAAGCCAAAAGACATTATTTTGAAAATTAAACGCAGAAATTTCGAAGATTTCTTTGCGTCCAAACCTTTAGGGTTTTATCGTAAAAGCATAGATAAAGAAAACTATATTTCGTCGATAGAAATGTCCAGGGTGCCTATTTTAATAGCAGTCATCTGTTTATGCCGCGAGATAAAGGTAGCAACCTGTTTGGTCAAAATTCAGTTCTTTAGGGAGTGAAACTGGAGTGACCTCTATAGGGCACAGGCCTGGGCGGTGGTGCAGGGAGGCCGTGTGCCTGCCACCTTCCTCTTGGCCGTAACGTCAAGATCCAAAAGAATACAGGGCATTACATTCGGGGTCGGCTTGGCTGCAGCAATTACCGGAAAGATGTCAGTGTTAACAACCAACCCCGTTTAGTGTTCTGTCTGAATCTAATTCCATAGCCTTTTCCGTGTTTGGATATGACCGCAAACCAGCGGAGGTTTAAAATCAGGATTTTCCTTTCCCTAGATGAACCACCTTCCTGGGCTGTCGAGCTCCATCTACCCAAATGACAGATTTAAGCACTATTATAGTAATTAACCCATGCACGCATGGACTCTCCCAGCTATAAATAGGAGCAGGTACTGCCTTTTGGAGGGTGAAGTTTCCAGCAGTCACCTCTGACAGTCGGACCGAACATTCTTGCTGTAACACTCTCGTTTGTATGTTTCCATTACTGTTTCCGTTAATATATTTTTTAACTCAATTCCGCTCTTTGTGTCTTTATTTCTGGCCCTAACAAGGCCACAACAAACATAAACATAAGGAATAAATGTCGATACTAAAATTGGACATTCTTTTCTGAACAAACTAATATATTAAAATATATGAAAAATGTTCTGTATAAAAATATGTAGTCGTTTTTTTCCAAAATAAATATAACCTTATTTTATGCTCGAATAAGATTTCCAACGCTGTAAGATTTTAATACTAAATTGAGCAAGACACACAAAATAGATGGAAAAATAAAGCCATGATTATCGGAATATGCACAAATTGGATCGTAAATTACTTTACTCTTCAAGATATTACATTTTAATGATATTGCCCTTACAAAATTCTTGCTATGGTGTGCCGTTTTGCTGTGTTACAGTAACTAACACATTCTCTTTGATCATTATTATAGAAGAGATAAAATGCATATATTTAAGCATATATCCATATGTGAGCTTGACTCTGACATACATACCTGTATGCATATGTACATCTTATGTATATATATGTATTTCTTTTTCATAAGATATAAACTAATTTGTGTGAGTATTATTGTCTATCTGTAAGCATGGGTTTGGGAACCGGCCTATCATAATTAAATTGATGTCACTTCTAAAAAGAGTCCCACCTCTCAGAGAACAGTGAAATTATATCAGTGAAGTTCATAACAAGAAAAAAAAATGGCCGCCATCTATTTCTCTGGGCGCTCGATTTTATTACGGCCAACGCCAAAGCAATAAATACACGTTGTTATTATATTTATATTCGTGAAAATCAAATAGATTTCTTTGTTCCTCGGGGTTCTGAAAGGTTTAACAAGTAGACATACTTCAATGGAACCCAGACCATAAAGAATTGAGTAAACTTTTGTTAACCTTCAGGGTTTGGTCATTGAAAAGGATTTTTCCCTGTTGAGTACCTCAATGAAACATATCTTTACAATATTTTCTTTCTTTTACGGGTGCCACTGAAGTAGAAAATATCAGATCGAATATGGCTGCTAGATTTGGTCTGGTGCTTCTGCTATATATCTAGAGATATCTAGAGATTCTTGACATAGTCCAAAAAAAGAATCCGCAATTTTATTCACCTGGCATCTCATTTTCAAACACTATCCACTGCTTTGATTAATACGAGAGAAAAGTGTGTATATTAAAAAGAAGAGAGAAAGCGCAAACGTTTTTGGTTTTAATGTGGATTTTTTTTTTAAATATTATGTTTTATTTTCCATAATTTTGCTACACGTGTTTCCGGTCTCGCGACATTCATCAGGCAAAGCGTGGAGATTTCCACATATTATTAAAATTAATTAATATTTTCCTTTATGTTTTTCGATGTTAAATATTATCGATATGAGACATTCTCTTTTTGTGTGTTAGTGATCCAAATGTCTTTCTTTAGCAGTTCAAGAAAGACATTTGGGTCACTTTTTTAATATATATATATATTATAAACTGTTGGAACGTACAAGTTACCACAACAAAAACGCACATTTGTTTCGATGTCTAATTTAGACACCTCATCAGTTGGTTAATATAGAAACAAATATGTATTTTTGTTGTGTAACTTGCATGTTCCAGTGTAACAGTTTATAATAAATAACTATTGCACTACTCTTGTATTGAACCCTTTTTTAAATTAATGTTATAAACGTTTGAATTTATATTCTTTTCGTTCTT
The DNA here is from genome assembly GCA_964036315.1 of Acanthosepion esculentum. Taxonomy (NCBI): domain Eukaryota; kingdom Metazoa; phylum Mollusca; class Cephalopoda; order Sepiida; family Sepiidae; genus Acanthosepion; species Acanthosepion esculentum. Next base: position 55,143,234 of record OZ038501.1, read on the forward strand.
TAACATTTATATATATATATATATATATATATATATATATATATATATATATATATATATATATATATATATATATATATGTGTGTGTGTGTGTGTGTAAAATGTGTATGTATACAAATATTCAATTTACATGACCGTTGAGATATTGTATCTCTGATACTAATAATAAACCCACTACATATATTGGTTTTACTACAACCACGCTCCCCCGTAGACTTACCTGTCACCGTTCTGATCTTAGTTCTATTAAACAACATTTCTTAGAAAGATATTAGTTGATAACACAACAATACTCACACATACACACAGCAAAAAGAAGCTTCAAATATTGGAGGCCATCTACATTAAACAAACCAACCCACACTCAACAAAATTACATTTCAAACTAGTCACAACACATTACATTGCATCTAGGCATATGGTTCTGTTGTAAATATTTCGGTCTATTACGTGGTACGACGTCATAGAATCGCATCATGAATTTCCGAACTGTCTCTGCTATTCCGGGGCCGTTATCGTCGCATAGCAATCTTTTATATCAACATAACAGAATATCATCTTTGATGGTGAATATCTTTGTTGAAATGTCCGCATAACCACTCTGAAGATGGCTCATGTGAGCCGAAAGCTTAGATCAAGGAAAAGCTTAATAAAAATATCCAAATGTTGGACAATTTTTGTCTTTAATTTCACCCGAAATTAATGCAAATATACGGAGTTTAAAACAGCTCATGGCCAAGCATAATAGATATTCGTTGTCTGTTATATTTAACAATATATATATATTGGATGTGGAGTAATGGATAGCGGCTTGGATTGAGAAATCGGAGAGTCGAGTTCGAATTCTAGTCGAATCCATTATATTCACTTACGTGTGAATCCTCTGCTTCTCCCTCCAGCTATGGGTAAATAGCAGGACAGACTGGGTTCTATAGTCTTGGATGGCAACTGGTCTAGGAGAAGGACAACCCTGAATTCAAAATCTGCGGTGGGTCGTTTGGGGACATTGTGGCACTCAGTGCACCAGGTCTCTGTATTCGGCCCTTCAAAAAGTGTGGATGGTTCTGCACGAAACCTTCACCACTATAATCAAATCTCATGTGCTGGTGCCGGGCTATCAGTTTCCGAGGAACTGATCTACTTGACACTCGTACATCGAATTCCACGGGAGAGTCGAGTATATATATATATATATATATATATATATATATGTATGTGTGTGTGTGTGTGTGTGTGTGTGTGTGTGTGTGTGTGTGTATATTAATGTATATTTAGACAGCAACCTTTTAAAAACATCTTTCATTAAGTATGACAGACAAAGGATATTTAATTATTTTTTTATTTAGTTTTTCCAGCATTCTTACATTTTCCGTTGGGTAGGAGACAGGTAGTGCAAAATTTTATATATATAAAAGTGGACACTGAAGTCGACACTAAACGTCGACAGTCTGTTTCATACTCTAACGCAATCTTCAGACCATTACAGGACTGAAGATTGTGTGTTGACTTAAGTGTCCCCTGTAATATTTACATACGGCCTATCCCTGACATTGAGCACCTTTACCCATAAATAAAGCATACCTGAAAAACTATATTTTTATCATATATATATATATATATATATATATATATATATATATATATATATATATATATATATATATATATATATTGTATATTTGGGAAGCAACCTTTCTTAAAACGTGTTTCGCTGAATATGACAGACAAGGAAACTTTGATGAATTTTTATTAAATTTTTCTGGTATTCTTAAATTTATCCCTCTGGTGTGAGTAAGGAAGTGTAAAAATTGTCCATAGTGTCTATTGTCCAAAGCGCTTTCCGCCACTTCTTTAGACATTTTCAAGGTTTTATTGTTAATTTTTGTTAATTTCTCATATGTGTGTGTGTGTATACATACATACATATATATATATATATATATATATATATATATATATATATATATATATATATATATATATATATATATATATATACAAGTTTAGGATTGGTATATACGGAGTGAAATCCAATAACCAACAATTAATATTCTTTAAAGAGTGCTCAATACAGAGTAGAGCAGATATAATTATTTATTTGAATATTACAACATAAATATGTTATAAAATCATGACAAAAGTAGCCATTTTGTTTCAACACTTCTTGTGTCTTGTCAAGTGATAATATAGAATATAGAATAAATGGTTTTAAAAGTTTCAAATTAATCAACGATCCTATTTTTTGTATGTGTGTGTATATATCTAAATACGTCTGAGCGCTTAACATGCCGTTGTTCGAATGATTTCACGTGAGAGGCGACTAACATGTTGAAATGAAACTAAAATGTATACATTTCTGTCTGGGATTCCGAATACAACTTTCAACTTAATTTCAATGAAAATACAAATTAAATAGCATATATATCTTTTATTTTTATTTTTATATTTTTTCTCCTTGGTAATTCTACAATTTAAAACTTAATAGTGATCTGATTTAGATTTCTAAATAGGTAATTTAATTTTTTACTTTTAATTTTAATTTCAAATTTTATAAATCTTTTAATATCTATGATAACCTCGCTTAGTTGTCAAATTTTTCGAATCATCCTATACTTGTTTTTTGATTGGCCACTCTAGCTTATGTAACAGCGTTTACTCTTAGCTAAGGATCGTTGATTAATTTGAAACTTTTAAAACCATTTATTCTATATTCTATATTATCACTTGACAAGACACAAGAAGTGTTGAAACAAAATGGCTACTTTTGTCGTGATTTTATAACATATTTATGTTGTAATATTCAAATAAATAATTATATATATATATATATATATATATATATATATATATATATATATATATATATATATATAGCATAATGAGAAATATTAAATAAATAAATATATACAAAAACACAGAAATAAATACTTTCATAAAAAAAAAAAACACCCAATTTTGTTTCATTCATTTTATCCAGATATTATATATATATATATATATATATATATATTCAGACAGTTTTCGTCAAATAATTTAGACGTGTTCTGTCAACTTATTTTCTATAAGATCCTTTCATATTCACAAATAAGCTTCTTCCGTGTGGGTGTTAAAAGACAAGAGGAAAACACTGTATTGACTCATATTGTATTTATTCCAAGTACTTTCAACATAGCATAATGTCATCATCAGGGTATTGTTAATTATAAAGTATTTAGAGTTCATGTTTGTGAAGGACAAAGATTGTTGTCGTCATCCGAAGCTTACCATTTTTATATGTGGAATCACGAATGCTATGTCATGGCTTGGGTGACGGACACCGTTTAAGGGGAGGTAACTAGGCATGCTGTGGAAAAATTCCGGACTTGAGTAGTTGCTAGATAAAGGGAAAACTATGAATGGCAAGCGCTAACATTTAAAGACAATCTATTGTACACATTTTAAAATGTTTCTGGAGTATTCGTAATTAATTTTATTGAGGTTTAGTTTCAATTTTTTTAAATAAATAGCTTCGTGAATATATCGCACCCTGTTCATATATATATATATATATATATATTTCTGTAGTTTACTGCTACAGCAAGCAGAAACATTTCTTTCTCCCGATGATGGCCATGTTGGCCGAAACTAGTCGAGGAATATAAATGAAATAATAATAATAAAAGCATAAGAATATTAATCTACAACCCAGTATGTCTGAAGATTTTAATTGATTTTTTTAATAATTTTTATCGTTCAAAATATATATATATATATATATATATATATATATATATATATATATATATATGTAGGGTGCGATGGGTAAATTGTCTCTATTTTATTTTTAATTTCGCGCATGCGCGTTGTTTTTGATTTTGTCAGTATAGTAGGATCATTCAGGCACTGTCTGTAAGAAAATGTCCACCATGACGCACTTCACTCCGCTAGAAATTTGGAATGGGCATGCTGTACTGCTTAACATTTGCACTGGAAGTTCCAATACAAAGATTTCAGAGTGTTTGGGTGTCAATCTGAGGACAATGCAAGAGGATTCGGAAAGAGTTGGATAAGTCTAATGATTATTACATAATTACGGCTGCTCGGAAAACTCACTCTGATCGTTCTTATAAGGAAAGAACTCCGGAATTTGTTGGTGAGATCCAGTCCGTGATTGACAGCGATCCATCCAAGTCAATCAGGCCTCTAGCCAGGGACATAGAAGTGCCTGAGTTTCTTGGGATTTTTTTTATCACGCAGATAGTGCATGAAAACATTTGGTATTTCTCATACAAGACGAGAAAGGACCAATTTTTATTCCAGGTCATGAAAGACAAGAGGAAAGACCGTGCTACGCAGCTATGAAGCAAAAGAATACATCCACACTAACAGAACATGCTTTGGTTTTTCTCAGACGGGAAAAATTTCATACCAGGATGGTGAACACCCAGAACTACCATTGGCTTGCTGTGTCCCCAAAAGATGTACCGAGAGTGATGTAAACCAAATATCCAGTCAGCATCACGGCGTTTGGAGTGATCACTAGTGATGGCGACGTTATGCCTCCATTCATCTGCCCACGGGGCTTCAGACTCAACACGTGCGTTGAGGAGGTGGTGCTACCCTGCGTCAAGAGGATGGCTGCTGGAAGATCCCATGTCCGGCAACAGGACTCTGCACCATTCTATACAAGCAGGAGAATCCAGACATGGGTGTCATACAATCACCCGCATCACCCTTTGCATGTGGCCACCTAACTCCCCAAACTTCAACCCCCTTGATTATTATGTGCGGGCCGCTGTTGAGCAAGGCACCAACAAAATTCCTTGTAATACAAAAGATAAACTGAAGGTTAGGATTATGGCAGCATTCACCAACCTAAACAAGGAGACCGCCCAGAAGAGTTTCAGGATATTCCGAAGTCTTCTGCAGGCCGTGGTTGAAGCCATTGGCGATTTTATTGAGTACATTTACTCTTTAGTATTTCAAGATATTTTTGTGTAATTTTGTTAAATATATCCCTTAAAATGAGATGTCAGTGTTATTTTCATTTTTGCGTAATTTAGACGACGATTTATCCATCGCACCGTGTGTGTGTGTGTGTGTGTGTGTGTGAAGGGGATGCGGGTCAATACGTTCGGGGTCTGTTTCAGTTATAATCTGAATTTGAATCTAAAATTGTCCATGAATAATGTTCCAGTTTTAGTGATTAATAAAGAATCTTTAGGTTAAGTGCTTTGACAAAAGAGGAAATTGTGTTGGAAAATCATTACTGTTGCGTAAAATAAAAAATTTATTCATCAACAGACATTAGATTTATTAATTTACATATCTTATCTTAGCCGACAGGTCCCGTCCTCTCGGGGACTTTATCAAAGAAAATGTCCCTCAGAGCATGAAACGCGTCAGATAAGATAAGTTTTCCTTTTGTTTTTATTTATTTATTCATATATATATATATATTTATATATATATATATATATATATATATATATATATATATATATATATATATATATATATATATATATATATATATATATATTAGTGGTATATATATATATATAAACTACCGTTCAAAAGTTTGAAGCTACCACAGAATTATCATTGGATGAACTTGACAAAAAAGTGAAAAAAAAAATGAAAAAAAGCTCTTAGAGTCATTGATAAAAGAATGGAATCAATTATCAAACTTATACTTTGATAAACTTTTGCAAGAATGCTAAAAGTTTGTGCTGCAGTAATCAAGGCTAAAGGAGGATATTTTGACGAGAGTAAAAATTTAATCATAAAATGCTTTTTTACTTTTTTTTTCATAATAATTTCTAATAAAAATTCATGTCTTGACTTTTTTTTTTAAAACCATGTATAATCATTTTCTCTTATTTAAAGTACAAAATAACTACTTTCGGAGCCAATTTAAAAATTTACTAGTGATATCCTCAAACGTTTGAACTGTAGTATACTTGATTTAACAGATGCTGTTCTGCTATTTATAATGTACGCAATACTTATATATTGTATTTATATATCACTATTTTAAAACTCTAGTGTCAAAACGTTAGAAGCAACGGTGAACTTAATGTCTTTATTTTCCCCTCTTTTAGAAAATGTGCCGATGTGTTATACAATAGAACCCGGGCTGTGTGAACACTAAATGATTTTATATGAATCTTACGTGACTTTTACTCTATTTTATGACAAGCAGCCTTATATTAATAGAATCACAGTTAGAATATCGAAAGAGTTCCGATGCCGCCCGTTAGATTATAGCTTCAAGCTAGCCGTAGGCGAGTTGACAGCAGCGCGTCGTGATGGTAGAGAGTCAGAATTCACGCTGGTCGAAGGGAAAAGATGGTCCGTTAGTCTGTCATGACAGAAGTAGCAGAAGTCGTCAAAAGTGTCTCTTACCTCCCAACAACAGTTCGTTCAAGTGAATCCCTCACCTGTCTTAGGAATTTGAGCAATCGCCGTTTCCTGGCTGCTATTTCGCGGTCTCCATTTCGCGGCTGCCTTTTCGTAGTCACTATTTCGTCGGTAACCTTTCGCGTTCGCTATTTTGTGATCGCCCTGTCAGGGTTGCTCTTTCATTGCCTCCATTTTGTGGTTGCACTTTCGCGGTCTCTATTTGGCAGTCGTAATTTCGCGATCGCTGTTTCTTGGTCGCCTTTTCGCGGTCTCCCTTTCGTCGGTACCGTTTCGCGATCACTATTTCGTGATCGCCCTTTCGCGGTTGCCTTCTCGCAGTCTCTCTTTCGTCGGTACCCTTTCGCGATCGCTATTTCACGATCGCTATTTTGTGATCGCCCTTTCGCGATCACCTTCTCACAGTCTCCCTTTCGTCGGTACCCTATCACAATCGCTATTTCTTGATCGCCCTTTCGCGGTTGCCTTCTCGCAGTCTCCCTTTCGTCGGTACCCTTTCGCGATCGCTATTTCACGATCGCTATTGCGTGATCGTTCTTTCGCGATCACCTTCTCGCGGTTTTTGGTACCGGTTGTGAGAATGTATCTTTGTCAATCCACTGCCTTTTGAATACGACAATGTTGAACCTTGCCGTATGTTACTCTTTACTTTTAGGTGACAAGCATCAATAGCAGTTAGGATGACACTATTATTAAAATTGTTTCCAAAAACGACATTTACTTACAATTCAACCTGATATTTCCTGGAAATTGACCGATTGATAACAAGCAGGTTGGGCGAGACTCTTTAAACGGAAACTCCAATTTTCCGGTTGCCTGTCCGCTCTACTTGCCACTTAGGAAGAAACAAGGCGCACAACATTTTCGTATCTATAAATAACAGCATGTTAAGTGATGAAGACAAGTAAACGTTTAGTCAATCAGAAGAGAAAAATGTCGCGTTTGTGAATTATTTAACCGGTTCTAAGGTAATTGCTTCGCTTAGCGCAGAATATTCCCTACAGACTTCCTCACGATACATTCCGTATTGACGATGAAGTATTATATTTTCCTCGTGTGTCTTGTTCCACCTGGAGAGCAAACATACGTTTCTCGTTGGCGACATGACGAACTAAGAGCAAATGAAATGCGACAATGAAAAAGTAAGAAGAGTGCGTCGGTGAAATAGTTTGTAAGACAGAATTTTTAAAAAATGAAGCAGTCATAAAACATCTTATTTGTTGGAGTGTGGGTGGGGGTGATCGCAGTCCACTGCCGATGGGTTGTCGAGCTGGAGAGGCTGATGTGCAATCAAGGCAACTGCTATATAAGAATAAAGTGTCACTGCTGACACTTGAGTTTGAACATATATAGCCAGTGAGCAAACACAGGCGATCCCATTATTGAATTAAGTAAATCACGTGATCATAGATGATATATATATATATATATATATATATATATATATATATATATATATGGGAATTATCGTGACGACTAACGATCGCTCTATTTTTATTCTATCCTCTATTACTATACGGACCGCTATTCTCTACTCTATTCATGATACTATTTCTCTATTCGGATCACTATACGGATTACTATTCGAGAGAGTATTATTGAGCAAGTATTATTAGTGCGAGTGTTATTCGAAGGCGTCTGACACCAGCATTGTTCAACGGCGTTACTATAGTTGTATTTGCGATTACAAAGTCTCTAGTACAACGTGCATTACGAAAGTGACAACGAGTATTCGTTGGCATCACGAAAGTGGCAATGAGTGTTCGTTGACATCACAAAAGCAACTGAAGTCATGCGTAGGCGTAATGGGTGATACTGAACTTAAGTTCATAGTCGCTCCGCATCTTTGAAATAACGCCACGCTGAGGACACCATCTTGTCTTTCCCCAGTTTCCTCTATTTTTTTTCTTGCGATCTACGAGCTTGATGTTCGAACTTCCGTTTGGATCATGTATTCGCCATTTGCACTTCCGATATGTAATAGATGTCAATAAACTATCCAAACAATACTATCTTAATTTCTGCTAATACACACACACACACGCACACACACACACACACACACACACACACACACACACACACACACATATATATATATATATATATAAATATAGGTAACAATACTCGTGTCGAAAAACCTTCGAACTCTTGATTTAACAACAGCCAAATCAATCACGAAGGAAAAAAAGGTTTTAAAAAAAGAAAGAGCCAGGAACATGAAAGTCTGTCGAAAATAATCGCACAGATACAGGTTCAAGGCCCAAAGAAAAAACCCCGATAGGAGTAAACAACTAACTAAAGAGCTCAATACAAGCGTAGAGCAAACCTAGTCAAACCTAATGAGCCAGACACACCTACCAAGGTTTCACTTAGGCAGATCGTCAGGGTCGGCTCTATATATATATATATGAACATAATAAAATAGGCAGCATATAATTTTATATTACAAAAAGTTAATCACACCTTGAATCAATTAACAATATTAATGTAATTATTGGCGAAATCGCTTCGCTACTAGACATAATTATAAGCATTATACTACTAATAATCCACTGGATGATGAGATCCTTATGTATAAAATGGATATGGTGTATTTTTTAATTCAGCTAGTACTTTCAAATGCTTCACGCATTCATCTTCAGGCTCTATTCTTTCCTTTAGAATCAAAACTGGAAGACGAAATAAATGTGTTTTTCCGACCGAAAGATGTTTAGCGAGCTAGATTGAAGGTGATTAACCAATGAATGGTTGTTGCATATTTTCTATGAAAAATGGTGCTGGTGGTTACCACACTGTTAAACGATTTAGACAATTTTGCTGTTACATCCGGTATATATATATATATATATATATATATATATATATATATATATATATATACTAACCGAATTAACCTTGCCTTGATATGTGTTACACATTTCTTTTGTAAGAAAATGATGATTGATTTTAAATCATTGTAATAATTTGTGGAGAAAAATGATGCATTTCATTATTACTCAATGAACTTGCCGATGTGACCTCCATCTTCTGGCTTTCTCCTTCTATATTTTGGATGAGAGTCATTCCCTTGTTCAAATTTAAATTTAATTTAAATTAAAGGGAAAAATTCAGTAGGGGTGTAAAAAGAGCATATCTGACCCCATCGGTATGTGTTTGATGCAATACCTGATTAAATGAATTGATGAAAATATTTCGCCATTGATATGACAGTTGAATTGTCGCTAAACATGTATTGTAAGGCACTGCCCATTGATTGTTGATTTCTTCCGCAATTTGACGTCCATATTGTCTTATTTTGATATTGCCGATGTGACCTCCATCTTCTGGCGTTCTATATTTTGGATGGGAACCATTCCCTTGTTCAAATTTAAATTTAATTTTAATCAAAGGGGAAAAAATCCCTTTGATCAAAATCAAATATACTTATCCAAGTAACATGGGTAATGTAGTTTGAGAATATATATAGTTATGGGAGTCTATCTCCAAAACCCTTGGAGTTTGATAACAAACAGACAGACAAAGGCTACAACACATACACACACACACACTCTCTCTCTCTCTCTCTCTCTCTCTCTCTCTCTATATATATATATATATATATATATATATATATATATATAGATAGATAGATAGATAGATAGATAGATAGATAGATAGACGCACACACAGGAAACATGTCACACGAAAACCTTTTGCACTTTGTCATATTTCTTTCCTCTAATATATATATATATATATATATATATATATATATTTGTGTGTGTGTGTGTGTGTGTGTGTGTGTGTGTGTGTGTGTGTGTGTGTGGCTATTAGGTGAATTTAATCTCGAATTTTATGATCTGTGTGGTTAACATTCAACAGTAAGTAAGTGCAGAGACGAAGATGTATATGGAGCCGAAAAAATGTATCAAATACCTGTTGATAGGTATATATGAGTGTTTGCAATCCTAGTACTTGGCTACTCAAAGTGAGTTCCCAGAATGATGATATCTTAACAGTAAAGCAACAGAAAACCAGTTTTTTTAACAGTAACTTTAAGCAATGAACGGGTTTGAGGCTATGTTCTTCATGACAAAGTTTATATCTTACCACAAGCACGGTTCGTACTGATGAATGAAAGCGAGACAACCGTGTTACCGGAAGCTGCGGCATCCTAATGCTTGAATATTAAGTGATACGCCTCCCGGTTTCTTTTTTATTATTTATCTTTATTTTTTCTTTAATTATTATTTGCCTGATAAAGAAAGCGTCGGCTTTTTGTTGCTGTTGTTTTGCTGGTGTGTGTATGTAGAGCTAATTCTTTCCTACTTAATGCTAACACCACGTACGCCTGCGCAGGTGTACGCACCAGCGTAAACATGTGCGCATGCGTGCATATTCGCCTGAATGTTTTTTTTTTTTGCAATATTTCTTTATTCAATGTTTGCTTATATTTCTTGTCTCCACCTTTCGTTCACAATTTGCTTCTTTTGTTTCCAGCACTTTTATCATTATTCTTTGATTGTTTGTTTTGCACTCAGTGTTCTTTTTCGTTCTCCCTTCCAACATATTCACATGCTATTCTCCGCCTCTATCTAAACAAAGAAAAGAGTTATGTGTTTGTTTTTTTTTAAAAAAGGAGGGGTATAAATAAAGAAAGAAAGACATTTCTCCCATTTTATTAAGCCCTCAGAACTACAAAAAAGAACTCCACAATTTTGCGATGACATTATTTTTCTCCTACTGACAAAGCGAACTTGCCGTCAAGCATAAATTCTTAGAGCTAAGCTTCTACACCCCCAGAAAGCCGTCAATGCAGGCTGTAACACATAGATAGATAGATAGATAGATAGATAGATAGATAGATAGATAGATAGATAGATAGATAGTGTTGTGGATTCCGGGAATGGAATCCTGCACAAATAAATAAACAACGCCAGTAATTGAGATAGAAAAATAAGTGTATTAAACGTAAGAATACAGACTTGAAGTGAAGATTAGTAGTTCAGGAATGCGGGTTAGTAGAAAGTATATGTACAAGTCTCGGTAAGTGAAGCCGGAATTATCTCTCTCTCTCTCTCTGGACTCTCGTATAACTCTCTGTGAACACTTGTGTACTGTCTCCGTATCTCTCACCCTGACTCAACGTATCTGAACCCACAGGTATTCTCTCAGTATAAGTATACTTTGGACGAGTCCATCTTGTGTAAAAGGGGTCTACCCCACAATAGATAGATAGATAGATAGATAGATAGATAGATAGATAGATAATGAATAGGTTATAGATAAATAATGAAGAGATGATAGATAATGAAGAGGTTATAGATAATGAAGAAATGATAGATAGATAGATAGATAGATAGATAATCAAGAGATGATAGATAGATAGATAGATAGATAGATAGATAGATAGATAGATAGATAGATAGATAATCAAGAGATGATAGATAGATAATGAAGAGATAGATAGATAGATAGATAGATAGATAGATAGATAGATAGATAGATGACCAAGAGATGATAGATAGATAGATAGATAGATAGATAGATAGATAGATGATAGATAGATAGATAGATAGATAGATAGATAATCAAGAGATGATAGATAGATAATGAAGAGATAGATAGATAGTAAGATATATAGTAAGATAGATAGATAGATAGATAGATAATCAAGAAATGATAGATAATGAAGAGATAGATAATGAAGAGATAGATAATGAAGAGATAGATAGATAGATAGATAGATAGATAGATAGATAGATAATGAAGAGATAGATAGATAGATAGATAGATAGATAGATAGATAGATAGATAGATAGATAGATAATGAAGAGATAGATAGATAGATAGATAGATAGATAGATAGGGTACTGTGATAGATAGATAAATAGATAGGTAGATAGATGGGGGACTGCAATAGATAGATAGATAGATAGATAGATAGATAGATAGATAGATAGATAGATAGATAGATAGATTTCTTATTGGTATTTACTAAGCATATCCAGCCCACTACCACCTTTATGCTAATATCCCAAAGAGAAACATGCAAGTTGAGTAATTATAAACGTAGAAAATAAAAGGCTGTTAGAGAATTTCTGTATGAGCGAGGAAAAGTGCTGCAAACTTTTATTGAGGATTAATAAATGTTTCTGAAAAGGTTGCACTGGACAAGCACAGTAAGGTGATGAGACAATAGAGTTAATGGCAATCGTAGAAATAACGGAGAGACTGGCCTTAGAGACAGGCTCCACAGTGGCAGGGCAGCTGCTACTGTGGATGTAAATAAGAACAAACTGACGCCGTCATTATAGCTGACAGAAGAATCACTATTGTATTTATTTTCAATTTTTCTAGGTGAATTGTTCACCCATATTGCATATGATCTATTATTGTAGATAATTAGGTTACAATAACATGTGTATTTTATATGAATGCTACATTATGAAAATTGAGATGTAGTAGAATGGAGGGGACCGTATCATAGATTGAGGGTGTGGCCACAAGGCCCTTTCACTGGCATACAAGACATATGACAAACACATGCAAAAACTAATTAAATTGTTTACGTGAACGATATAAGATACTGATTAAACAAAATTTTATTTTAAAATACAACAGGTTACAAGTGAAAAGAAAATCATAAAATGAAAAGCATAAAAAATGTATAAAAACTAAAATATAAAAACATTTAAGATCAGAAAACAAAAACAAAAAGATTGTGCTCCAAAACCGCTATTAATATTTGGTAATTGGAGCACAAAAGGTGGGCACAGATAAAGGTGTAGAAAAACTTAAATTGGAGCGAGAGCATACTCACTTCAATTTTTCTAGTTAAATTGTTTACTTATACTGGATATGATTCATTATTGTTCGTAATTAGAATACAATAAAATTTGTATTTTATATGAATACTACCTTATGAACATCATACTTACCTGACCCAGGGATCCGTGCCGATGATGACGATGATGATGGTGATATGGGAAATAAAAGGAATATTCATTCAGGCAAAGAAGATGCCTGAGATGTAATAAAAGCTACCGCTCGTAATCTGAAAACGTTAACAGTATGGAATATCAGCGATCGAAAGTCTGATGAAGGTTATAGAATATGCACATATTAACATACAAAATAATAAAATATCAACTTTTATCGTTATAGGGTATATTTTGTTCAATATATCTCTTCAGGCTGTATCAACTGGATTCATTTGTAAATAGAAATGGAAGCTGTACCCTACATAGGGTACACCTACTGACTCTGCAAAGGAGGCACGGTGGAGTAATGGAGAACGGCTTGGATTGAGGAATTATATATATATATATATATAAAGACATTTATATTATGTTTAACGTTCTTTTTATAGATACAAGTATTTAAGCAAATGCTCTGTTTTATAATAAACAGTATTAAATAACATTTACCGGCCTGAATGTCCGAGAAATTTTCATAGAAAATTTTCGCTCTCCGACAGGAATCGAACCTGTATCCTATACGGAACCATCATTTCGCGTGATGTGCCTTAACCTCTCGGCCACAGATGAGCGAGGTCGATTTTACTATCTTTAAACTTAAATCTTCCATGAATCTCTTCTATTCATATCTGCTCTAGCGTATCAAATGTAAACAAATGACGTCATATATTTTAGAATTGTATTTTAGTATTTAAGCAAATGCTCTGTTTTATAATAAACAGTATTAAATAACATTTACCGGCCTGTCGGAGAGCGAAAATTTTCTATGAAAATTTCTCGGACATTCAGGCCGGTAAATGTTATTTAATACTGTTTATTATAAAACAGAGCATTTGCTTAAATACTTGTATCTATAAAAAGAACGTTAAACATAATATAAATGTCTTTAAATAAATTGTCGGACAATGTCCAATTCTAAAATATATATATATATATATATATATATATATATATATATATATATATATATAATTATTTATTCTAAAATTATAACTTAAATATGTTATAAAATCACTACAAAAATAGCCATTTTGTTTCAACACCTCTGGTGTCTTATCAAGTGATGATGTTGAATGTAGAATAAATGGTTTTAAAAGGTTCAAATCAATTAACCACCCCTCGCAAGGGGAAACGCTGTTACATAAGCTGGGATGACCAATCAAAATACAAGTATACAAGAATTCAAAAAACTTGACAACAAACTAAGGTTATAATAACTATTTAATGCCTTAATATTGGGGTTAGACTAAATAGAATTAATTCTAACTAATAAGTATTAAATTAAACGATAAAATTTGAAATTAAAATTAAAAATTACCCATTTTAAAATTTAATTTAATTTCTATAAAGTTTAAAATTATAAAATTACTGACGAAAAAAAATACATATGTTATTGTATATATTTTGTTTTTATTGAAATTAAGTTAAGATCGACTGTTGCTCTGAATTTCATGACAGCATAGATACATTTGAATTCTAAATATAGGCAGGGGAGGATGACATCTTGCAAAAGACACTACATACACAATCCGATTATAATACATAATCACGCAGATGTATTTAGATACATGCACACACACACAAAAAGTAATGAGACAGGAAATATCTCCACGACCCTTTACAAAAAAAAAACAAAAAAACATACATACACAATGTAAGGTGCATCCAAGTTACCATACACTTCAGTAATGGTACCAACATTCATAGTCTGGTTTTCATCTTCAAAGTCCATTCAAGAGCCATCAAGAGAACAGTGAATAAGTTTTAAAAAAGAGGGAACAGTAGAGATGAAAACTGGATTAGGAGGTCACAATAGGAAAATGAATCATCGTTTCGACTTAGAGTTAAATAAATTCTTATTGTTCAAACTAGAGTCCAATAGTCTTATAAAAAAACTCGTAGTATTCCAGTATGATATCTTTAATCATTTCTAAGATACAACGGTTTAAAGCTTATTCTAACAATTGGGCAATTTTTCTGTTACACGATTTGGACGTGCATTTTATTTATGTCGGGTTGCTTGTTTTTTTATGCTCAATGCTTCTAACAACTGTAGCTGACTTTTACAGTTTATATGATATAGTATATTTTGTGTTATTGATTAAGATTTATCGGATTTTTATTGTCATTTGATAAACCATTCGGACATTGTACAAAAGTATGTACAGGGAAATAGGAAAATATAGAAAAACAATGAATATATAAATTCTTTACCAACGAACGTTCTCTGGTCTTTAACCAAACTTGTATAAATGAGAAACTGCTACCCAAATAAAACCAATATATATATATATATATATATATATATATGTGTGTGTGTGTGTGTGTGTGTGTGTGTGTGTATGTATATTATATGTATATATATATAATATACATATATTTTACATATATATATATATATATGCTTGTATTATAGTTGTGATGAAGCAGTAAGCAAATTACGAATCCAAAAAGAAATTCCATTCTTTTGTGTTTCCATCTCATCAACTCTTCTGCGTGAAAAAATAAAGGTAAAAAAAAATCATTCCGTTGTCGCTTCTGAATCGACACCAAAGAATAACAATAAGAAAGAATAACAATAAGTAATCAGATACAATGATCTCGGCAGATTATTGGCAACAGAATTATCATTTCTTTTTCTTCTTCTTCTTCTTCTTCTTCTTCTTCTTCTTCTTCTTCTTCTTCTTCTTCTTCTTCTTCTTCATCTTTTTCTTCTCCTTTTTCCAACAAGAATAAGCAAAAGCAGGCTGGGTGTTTTCGGTACGTATCTAATATTGGTTAAATTGAAAATCCATGTAGCCGCATGAAATTGGATAACTCCCTGTCAATTTTTAAACAGTTAGACGCAATCGTCATACACCGTGCCTATCGTAGATTTTACAAACATCCTATAGAAAGAAGTCGGCGGACAGTGGGGTTAACGTCTTTCGGATTGAATCTAATTCTAAAATTTAGTACTTTTAATGTAATTCAAACTTAAATTCAACTTGGGGATTCGGTCAACGATTTTTTTTAATAGGATAAAGAAAGGAATATTTTACCAATTATTAAGCATTTTGATCCGTGAGGAAGAATTCAACATGAAGAAATTTTTCTGGCGACATTTTCTACCGTTGACAAACCTGACGTACGAGTGAAGGCGGCCATGCGGAGATATTACACGATAACCCGTTATGCCTCAAGGATGTCATCAATACAAACTGTCACATTTGTATATACACATACTGACAGCCTTTAAAAATACGTTAACAAACTTGTAACTACCAACAACGCAGAAATAGAATCCATTAAACTTGAAAAGATCGGTGTTTTTTCTTGGGGGTGGGGGTATAATTACACCCCAAGCATGGCAATAAAGCCACTAAGACAGAAGTGGTGGTATTAATTGTGAAATAATATAAGAAAAAGAAAAACACTATTAAGGAGAGAGAAAAAAAAGATAACGATTGACATTGTATTTAATTTTTTAAATTCAGATTTGACTGCATACGGGATTAAGACCATATCACGTTGAAACACCAGTTCTTGTACGATAACCGAATTTAAGCAACATCGAGCCTGGTCAGTAGCTAGATGGGTGACCGCTTGGGAATACCAGGTGTTGTAAGCTTGGATGTGCGTGTGATGTATTTAATTTTTAATCAGGGAGCCGGGTTTCAATTTCCGTTGGTTCTTATATACCACTTGTGCCGTGTCCCCTCATGGCGTAGGCGGTCATGGGTCTTCACAACTTCCTGCCCTTTTCAGCTCTTAATCCTTCTTGCCTTCAATCTATCCTGTGAGTATCAGATTTTTCAAACCTTCTTTCCTCATTATGTTCCCTAGAAATGTCAACTGTCTCTTCCTGATGTTTATTGCATTGCTATATTCACTTACGCGCAAATACCCTTGGGAAAGCTATGAATCCACCTCTTCTCCCTCCAACTATGGGTTAATTAGTAGGAGTTGTATCAATAAATCATTATTATCGCCAACTATTCTAACAATCTAAAAATATTTTCTGGCTTAATATAACCTGCAGCTGGTTGATAAGCCGTAATAAACAAACCAATCTATATATATGCATACACACACACACGCAGACACACACACACACACACACACACACACACACATATATATATATATATATATATATATATATATATATATATATATATATATATATATATATATATATATTGTGTATTTAGGCAGCAATCCTTCTTTCAAGCACATTTCATTAAAAACGACTGACAAGGTGCTTTTATTTAGTTTTTTATATAATTTCTCGTGCGATCTAATAAAGTTTTTCTTTTCAGAGGATAAATTATATAAAAATTGTCTGAATGTTCTTTTTATCCGAACGCTTTCGGCTATACATTTAGCCATTTTCAAGGATTATATTTCAACTGTTAGAATTAGAAATAGTTTGTTATGTGTATTTTTTATAAAGTGATTCATTTTTTTGTTTCAAAAATATATATATATAATGGAACCTCGGTTCACGAATTTAATTTATTCCTGAAGGCCGTTCGTAGCCTGAAATGTTCGTAAACCGAAACTATTTTTCCAACAGGAATCAATACAGAGAAAAAAGTCATAGTAGAATAAAATTGAAAAAGAAAAGCACAACACAACACACGAATGAATACAACACGGCGGCTGACTCAAATCTGATTCCGTTCGGGTTAAGTCGGTTCGGCTCGGTTCGGCTCGGTTCGGCTCGACTCGGCAATGTTGTTCGAGAACCGAAATTTTGTTCGATAACCGAGGCATTTTCATCTCGAATTTTCTGTTCGAAAACCGTTTTGTTCGACATGTGAGACGTTCGAGAACCGATGTTGCACTGTATATATTAATTATTGCTATTTCTCTCTTTACTTTAAATAATCCGTCATCGTTTTTAATTGTATGTTCTTTCCCATACAAATCTGAGCGCAAATCTGTCTAAATGGTCAATTTACTTTTGAGCAGAGTCTATTAAGAAGGTACTTGCACAGATTCACAATACCTAAGATTTAAAATGAATTTTTGAAAATGAAAAATCTTTCTTGCAGCTTTTATTTCAGTTTTAAATTCAAGCTGATATATTAAATTTAATATTTCCAATAAGCAAAATACGTTGCTGTATTTTAAAACTAATTTAAATTGACTGGAAGGAGTTTTCGTTTTTAAATTGCTAAGCATCGCTGTTTTCAGCGCCATCCTAGACATCTTTCATCGCAATGTAATTCTCTTTATTAAAAAGAATCTTTAGTAAAAATAAAATATACTTTTCTGAAATTTTATTTGAGGAATATTATCTGAATTTAAGTTTAATTAATCTGATTTGAAACAAATATTAATATTAGTTTAAAATTTATCTTTAATACGGCGGTAGCTGTTTATACTAGATGTTGACACGTTGTCATTCGGACAGACGGAAGTTTATGTCATGTTTTCTATGATGGACATATCTGTAAAATTTACTTGAAGAATATAACGTGAGTGCCTTTTTATATAATTTATAACTAGCCAGTAATCCTTAAAATTTAGGAAAATATTCTACGTAATCTAATGTTTTATTGAATTTTAAGTACTTTGGCATAAAACTTCTATAGTTATCGCTCTTATTTTCTGATAATATCGAATATGTCATATTAAAAAAAAAACAGCCCGTTTACACACAAAAAGAATTAAAATTTCTTTTTAAAATATTGGTGGTCAATGAATTGTACTAATCTTTCTATTTATGATTATTAAATATAATTTTGACTTAATAACAATATTATCTAACCTCTACAAAGTAAGACAGAATTTTATAGTGACGAATATAAGGTGAACGCCTTATATATATATATATATATATATATATATATATATATATATATATATATATATATATATATATATATATATATATATATATATATATATATATATAAAAAATATAAATAAATAAAAAAGTGATAGAAATTAGGAGAATTTGAGATAATTATAATTAAGTAATACATCGAGTCTAGAAGAAACCTCAACAGAATGCAGTGGACGGTCGTTTCGTCCCATATTTGGGCCTCATCATCAGCAGTGCGCACACACTACCGAGAATTGAAACCCGGACAGTTATGTTATCAGGCAAACGTCATACAACTGTTCCAACGGGCCTAGGTGACGAAGAGGTAGCGAATCAGACTCGGTATAGCGCCGCTTGATCACATATTAGTCGTTGTGGCTCTTGGGGTAAGTCCTATGGGTAAAAGAGAAACTCGGATGGGTTCCACCACGGATATGTGATCAAGCGGCGCTATATCGAGTGTAATTCCTTACCTCTTCGTTTAGGTGAAACCGTGGTAGGTTTGTCTGGCTCTCTAGGTCTAACTATATATATATATATATATATATATATATATATATATATATGTGTGTGTGTGTGTGTGTGTGTGTGTGTATGTGTGTGTGTGTGTGTGTGTGTGTGTGTGTATATATATATATATATATATATATATATATATATATATATTCTACATGCAACGTGTGAAAGCGCTGTGTCATACCCTGCCCTCGTCAGCTGCCAATTTATCGTTTAACAGGTTATTTATACTCTCTCTCTCTCTCTCTCTCTCTCTCTCTCTCGCTCTCTCTCTCTCTCTCTCTCTAAATAATCCGTCATTATTTTTTAATTGTATATTTGCCCTCATACTCGTATATTGTCACAACATTAGTACATTGGGGAATGTTCAAACGCTCCATTTAAAATGATATATATATATATCGGCACTACTTAATTAAACCGATCCACTCGTCAAAATATAGGGATAATTTTTTTTTTTTTAATTTTTTGGAATTTATTATTCTTTCGGCCTTTCTTGGGCCGCGCCACTTGTCAGAATAGAAAAAAATATTGATTCTTTTATCACTTTAGAAAGGGGGGGGGTGTTCCTCGTATCGATATAGTGGAAAATCTATCCTTGACTTTTACAGAGTTATTGGACTTAACTGTTATTTACACATATCCAATTTGAAAGTTTGATAACATTATTGAAATTTTCTTTTTTTTTTTCTGAATTTTTTAACCTTTTTAAATTTAAAAACATTTAAAACTTTTTTTGTATCGGATTCTTTCGAAAGCAATATGTACAAACATTTCAAGTTACCGTAATTTCTCGAAAATAACACGCACCCATAAATAATACGCACCGCAACAAATGATTCAAAAATTAAGAAATATATCTATCCCTATTTATAATACGCATCTATAAATTTTGTCAAAAAAACAGATAATTATGAAGATATTTTGTCGACCTTGACATTATGAATGAAATCCAAACTAAGCGGCTAAAATAATGTTGAAATTTACCGTTCGGTTTTACCGGTAAATATAACATTTTATTTTACCGCCAAAATGTCGTCAGAACGCGCGAGTTATAGCGGAAATTTTAAACAAAAAGTAATATAATTAGCAGAAAGAATAGGAAACAGAGCTGCAGCAAGAGACTATGAGTTGAATGAGGTCAACATACGTTTATGGAGAAAGAATAAAAACGAACTAAAAAGAGTCAATCAAGTGCTAAAGCTTTAGGTAGAGGAAGAAAAGCTTAATATCCAGATATGGAACAAAGTTTAGTTGAATTTCAGAAAGAAAGACGATCAAGTGGGTGTTTCATAAGTTCTTCGAAATTGGCCTTTTTATAGATTTTTTTTGATTTTTCGCCAAATAAAAAATGCAGTTACTGATAAACATAAATTTATTGACAAAAAATGTTACAATTATTATTGTTGGATTTAAAATGAAAATTGTGATAATATCTTTCTTATTTTAGAACAACAAGTACGTATTTATTATTATAAAAAAAATATTTTTGTTTAAACCTATTTATAATACGCACCCCTACTATCACCTGTAATTGATAGTAAAAAAAAAATGCGTATTATTTTCGAGAAATTACGGTAATAATTATTTTAAATATAATATAAACGGATACACAATTTTATTAACTTATGTCAATTTTTGTACTTTAATTAAAAATTTAGATCCGTTTGTTCTTTATTTAAAAGAATTTTTAACAACCTCGCGCAAAAGTCTGTAAAAGTCAGGGATAGATTTTACACTATGCCGATATCATAAACAGGACCCCCTTTTAAATCGCTATGAAGTCTATATTTGTACATTCTGAAAAGTGCCGAGGCCCTAGAATGCTAATCTGCAAAAAATATCTCCAAATATAATTCTCCCTATTTTTTACGAGTGGACCAGGATACTTAAATAGTACCGCTATATCATTTGGTTCTTAAATTTCATGTTATATATATATATATATATATATATATATATATATATATATATATATATATATATATATATATATATATATATATATATATATATATATATATTGACAAAATCCAAAGCTGTATTTTACCTGGGGCTACGATTGTGTCGTATTGTTGGAAAGGCTATACATCTTTGAAGGATGACCCCAATTATATTCATTTGATTGTAAATCACAGTATGAATTTCTTTGAGCCAGAAACATGAACTCACACGCAAACAATCAAAAGTACCTGGCAGAACGCCAAAATGAAGAATAAGTCCATGTATGGGACACCATCGCAGCACAATAGACTCTTATTTGTGTGAGTTCCTTTGGAGACGTAAGGTAAAAAATAACAATGAATGCATTTTTTTTTAAATTTTAAAGGACATTTCTAAATTTTGGTGTGAAGTTTAGTAAATATGAATTCTTTTAATATTTTGGGTGAATTAACAGAAAAATAAAGAATAACTCCATGTTCAGGGCTCATCGCAGCATGACATTTCTGAATTTTGGTATGAAAAAGAAAATAACAAAAACCTTATTCTGAATAATCGAAATAAAAAACAATATTTTTTTTTTAAATTTCAAAAGGTCAAATATATAAAAAAAAAATACATTTCATTTTGTTTTCTGCATCATCTTTTGAAACAATTTACGATTACGGTCGTGTATTTAAGATCCACACAAATATTACAACTAAAACCAGAAATTCCTTGTAGTTACTTAACGGAGGTTTTCAGAAAGCCACTTGATTAATCATGACAATTGGACTTGTTATTTGCTAACTATTAAAGAAAAAACATTTTGTGGGGTGTTCAAGCAAGGGAGGGTTAATGTTAAGAAAAAACTCACAGTACTAACTGAGACTTGATAATCAGAACGAACGTCTTCTTTTTCTCCCCCTTTTTCTTCTTCTTTTTCTTCTGTATACCGGTGTAAATTTCAAAAGGTTTTATTTTGAAAACTTGAATTAAAATGTCAATTAAAAAAAAATGAATTTCTACTTTTCAAAAAGTCAAATATATAAAAACAGATTTCATTTCATTTTCATTTTGATCTTTTAAAACAATTTATGATCAATTTTGTTATAACTCATTCCTAGGGATTATAATATTTTGTATCTTTTAGGCACTCGCTGTGACGTCTGTTAGAAATTCTAACACTAACTCCAACGCACTGGTATTTATTAACCTCCTCACAAGGCAGCATGCAGTACAAGACCAAAAGGAAAAAAATTCCCCGTAGACCCCGCATATACGGGGTTAGGTTTGTTTATCTACTCAGACGAGACTCTGCCTGTAGGCATCTGGGTTCCTCTCTGCCCGAAGACAGAGAGTTCGACAAGTCAGTCGCGACCCTGGCAGCGAACTGTCTGACTTCAATGGACTTCTCTAACTCACTTTGAGTTCTTTATTTAAGGCGTTTTGCTTAGTTCATTTGTGTTACAGTAGGTGTTTTAGTTGCTCCACAACAAATTTGCCTACTCTCCAACTGTTTTTTTTTTTGTTTTTTGTTTTTTTTCACATTTCAAACATTACTCTGTTCTTTGCATATGCTTCTATCACATTTATTACAGACAGTTTTTACTTTACGGTCATGTGTTTGGAATTCACACAAATATTATGACTAAAAACAGAAACTCCTTGTAGTTGACGGAGGTTTTCCAGAAAGCAGCTATTTTACTGTAATTTTACCGTATTTAAATTAATTATAACGGAGGATTTCAGGAATACAATTCTAACCTTCTATATCGTTTTCTCTATTTGTCAAAACTGACAACAGATATAGTCGTTATTTTTTTTCCTGAACTCTATATGTATTTAAGTTAATTATAATGGATGGTTAATACAGAATACAATTCTAAGTTGTTATATCGCATTTCTAGGTTTTGTCGAAGCTAACAAGAGGTATAGAAGCTATTTCTGCTGCTGCAACTGTAGACATATTTAAGTTAATTATGGAAGAGAGCTGAACTACCCATGCAATGTAACTGCAGTAAAATAGCTGCTATATCTGTTGTTAACTTTGACAAATGAAGACAACGACATAGTAAGTTGTATTATACATTAACCCTTCGTTACCACCGTTGGGTGATTGAACACCCCCACACAATATTTAGCAAATGGCAATTCAAATTTTCATGGTTAGTCAAGTGGCTTTCTGGAAAACCTCCGTCAACTACAAGGAGTTTCTGTTTTTAGTCATAATATTTGTGTGAATTCATTTATTCTTTTCTCTGTCTACCAATGCGGCCTGACAGTGACGAGACCTTTGTTAAGAGAAGTAGCAATAAGAAAGAATACTCGGAGAGTGAACTTCATAATTATTGTGAAAGTTATATTTTAAAAAAATATATATATAAATAACCTCGACCAAAACTCCAACTATGTTCGCCGACAACGTTTACCGGGTTGTTAACCATTACACCACTCCGACCACGCACTTCCAGCAGCAAGATAACGGCTCTTAATTTTCTTTTTTTTCCGAAGAAGCCATGAAATGCTTCGTTTCGGAAGCCGCTTTCAGTCGGATTATCATGTTACGCTTGTGAGCGATCAGAAAAGACGATAATCGATCGGCATGATAATAAAACAACGCGGTTTTTCCGTCTCGTAATTTCAGCTGTTCACACAGAAAGGTTTCTCCAACCAACCGATAGCACTGAGCTCATTAGCTCGCTCGACGACAGTTTACCTCCAGCATAAGAAGTCGGCGTTCAAGCTGAGTTAAGAGCCACGCCTAAAATTTGCTAAAAATTTATATTGGTGAAACACAACGAAATTTTTAAAAAAAAAACAAAAAAACTCAACCTATCTATGAACACAAAAAAGCAATAAAAATCGAGGGTATTTTTTAAATTGAGTTCTCCGAGCCGCTGACGTATTTCGTATATATATATATATATATATATATATATATATATATGTGTGTGTGTGTGTGTGTGTGTGTGTGCGCGCGTGCGCGCACGAATACGGGATTAGGGCCATATCACGTTGAAACACCGGTTCTTGTACGATAACCGAATTTAAGCAACATCGAGCCTGGTCAGTAACTAGATAGGTGACCGCTTGGGAATACCAGGTGATGTAAGCTTGGATGTGCGTGTGATGTATTGGATAATGACTGAATTTTTAATCAGGGAGCCGGGTTTCAATTTCCGTTGGTTCTTATGTACCACTTGTGCCGTGTCCCCTCTTAAAAAAAAAATACAAAGCATTTTTCGATTTTAAAAACGCCGAAATAGTTAAATTTATTCGTAATAAATGATCTAAAATCGTAATAGTGTGATTAATTAACCAGTAATATTTAAAATTTTGGAAAATATTCTCCGTAATCTAATGATTTATTGAACGTAAGGTACTTTGGCTTTAAATTTACAACAGTTATCGCTCTTATTTTCTAATAATGCCACGTATGGACGCCCGTATTTACAAATAACGGCACGTTTATATGTACACAAAAGATTTACTTGAAGAATATAATGTGAATGCCTTTTTTATATCATTTATAACTACCCACAAATTTAGGAAAATTTTCTCCGTAATTTAATGTTTCATTGAATTTTAGGTATTTTAATTTTAATTTTTTCGCTTTTATTTTCTGATAATGTCGAGGATTGACACCTGTGTTTATAAAAAAATATCAAAATTCTTTTTAAAATATTGGGGTTCAATGAATTGTACTATGCTTTTCCATTTATGATTAGTAAATATAGTTTTGACATAATAACAAGGCGCATTGATGTCAGTTGAAATTTATAGGCTTACGGCCACATCACGTCGAAACACCGGTTCCCGTACGTTTAGCGAAGTTTTAAAAAAAAGGTCGAGCTTAGTCAGTGATTAGATGGTTGACCGCTTGGGAATACCAATACACTGTAAGCTTGGATGTGCGGGTGGAGTAATGGATAATGGCTCGGAATTGTTAATCGGAGAGTCGAATATATTTCGGAAACCAAGCGGAAGATGGTATAGTGATTATCCAAGCGTAGATTGGATGTGACACAAGGCCGAAAATAAGAGGGGCACCCAATGAGGATCGAACTCCCTACTCATTCGTAACTGTTTTATCGAGACAAGCTTGCTAACCATTACACCACCACGAGGTGCGGAAAGAGTAAGATGGTATAAGCCAGGTGGCAATCAAAGTAACTTTCAGAAAGCAGACTTACATAAGAATGAGATCAATTGTACGTACAGAATTTTATTTCTTTTTATTATTTCACCCCAAGCAAGGTAATAAAGCCACTAAGACACAAGACCATGAGGATATGTAGGATAGATAACGGTTATGATTGCAATGATCAGGGACGCGTCCTGACAGGCGTTTGTTCAAGCGGCGTTTGTTGGGAGTTTGGGAGAATATGAGAAAAGAAAACATTACTAAAAAGAGAGAACAATAAAACAACAGAAATTAAGAAGAGAACGATTGGCATTGCATTTACATGCTTAGGAGAATATTTATTTATTTATGGTTTAACCATTTCACCCACCTCCCAAAAGGGCAATAAAGCCACTAAGACGCAAGGGAGTGTTAGAGAATATGAAAAAAAGAAAAACATTATTAAGGAGAGAGAACAATAAAAGAACAGGAATTAAGATGACAAAAGATAACGATTAACATTGCATTTAAATTTTTGAAGATCAAAGTTGACTAGAAAGTAAGAAGCCCGAAGAGAGTTCCACAAACGAGAAGGGCGAGAGAAGAAACTGTTAACATAGAACTTACGGTTGCATCTAACCATTTCAACTATAAATTGACGAGACCTTGCCGCCAATCTAATACTGCGCTTAAATTCATAAAGTCTAGCTACCAGTTGCTACAAAACAATTACCATGAAAGGGCTTAGAAAAAAAAAGGCACTGGGAGGCGACGTTACGGCGGTGGAAAATGGACTAGTGTTTTGTATTTATTAATCCCATATGGCGAATTGTTTTGAGAGATTCAGCGTACATGTCATCTCTGCTTTCATTTCAATTCCAGCTCCTAACTTCTGTTGAGTTTGAACATAGATCGCCAGTGAGAAAAACACAGGGAATCCCATTATTGAACGAACCATGTGACCATAGAGGAAACGCATATATGTAGGAAGTAGCGGACGACTAGCGATTGCTATTTCTACTCTATCCTCTTTTACTATTCGAATCATTATTTCTAGTCTATCCTCTATACCATACGTCTCGCTATTTCTATGCTGTCCCTATTACCATACGGACCGCTATTCTCTACTCTATTCACTATACTATCTCTCTATTCGGATCACTATTCGGTGGTTACTATTCGAGTGAGTACTATCGAGCAAGTGCTATTAATGCGAGTGTCACCCATATTTCTGATGTCACCCATATTTCTAGTAACACTTCGTAAATGTTGATTTTTTTTTTATTCAAGATCATTCTTATTCCAACTATGTATGCCTATGTCATCAGCATAGATGCGTTCATAAGGCTTCCGTTATACTGATATACTTATTAAGCTTAGCCTGACACAAGACCATATGTTCCATAGAGTAGTAATGCAGATTTGGAACTAGCTTTCTGAAGGCCCGCTCTACGGCTGGTGTCAATTAGATGATCATGGTTCTCAACAGAATTGGCATTACTTCTTGGTAATGAGTTTTCTGATGTCAACGAACATTCGTTGCCACTTTTGTAATGCTCACTGTAGTAGAGACTTTGTAATCGCAGATACAACAATCGTAACACCGTTGAACAATGCTGGTGGCAGGCGCCTTCGTATAACACTCACATTAATAGCACTTGCTCGATAATACACGCTTGAATAGTAAGCACCGAATAGTTATCCGAATAGAGGAATAGTATAGTGAATAGAGTAGAGAATAGCGGTCCGTATAGTAATAGAGGATAGACTAGAAATAACGATCCGAATAGTAAAAGAGGATAGAGTTGAAATAGCAATCGCTAGTCGTCAGCTTCTTCCTACATATATGCGTTTCCTCTATGGTTACATGGTTCATTCAATAATCGGATTGTCTGTGTTTGCTCACTGGCGATCTATGTTCAAACTCAACTGTTGGCAGTGACACTTTATTCTTATATAACAAAGATTAACCAAATACAAATGGAAGTACATTCTTACTAATAGAATTCATAATGGGAATGACTCTTCCCAATGTACGTGGCATGGTGAGTCTTTACTGTGAAGGTCTAAACTGGTGGAAATAAGGAATGTACCTCGTCAGGTCATTTGCCACAGAAATAGCGATAGCTTAGCATGACACAAGACCATGTGTTCCATACAGTAGTAATGCAGATTTGGAACTAGCTTTCTGATCGCTGCTCTACAGCTGGTGTCAATTAGACGATCATGGCCCTCAACAGAATTGGCAAGACTTCTTGGGAAAGATTCACCCAATACAAACCCTAAGAGCGACTAAAGGTAGAGGGTTACTGAATTACGTAAGGTATGAAGTAAGAAGTACTTGTCATGAGGATATGTAGGATAGATAAACGTTATCATTGTAAGGATCAAGGACGCGTCCTGACAGGTGTTTGTTCAAGCGGCGTTTGTTGGAAAGAAGTTATACGAATGGAACTACCTTCTTACTAATAGAATTCATAATGGGAATGACTCTTCCCAATGTACGTGGCATGGTGAGTCTTTATTGTGAAGGTCTGAAATGGTGGAACTAAGGAATGTACCTCGTCAGGCCATTTGCCATGGAAATAGCGATGGAGTAGTGAAAGGCTAGCAACGTTTTGCCTGATGGAAAGGGGTTACAAAGTGGTAAATGATTCATAACCCGCAAGCCCGCGTAATCGTATTTGAACTCAAGGCAGCACCGGCTCAGATATGACAGCAATCGGCCTCCTTTGGTCTCTGTTCTGGCTCTTGTAAAGATCAAGCATGGCATTAGAAACAACGGTACTTACTGGAGTGGTAATCTTGGGCTTTTCCTGATACTGACAAACATGCAGCCTGTTTACAATTGATGCTTTCATAGTTAGTCCTTTCTTAGCGTTTTCCTTTCCTACCCTGTCTAGGCGGTCCTAGTAGTTTTCCTTCCGTGTCTAACATCAACCCAGTGTCATCTTCGTATCTTGTATTGTTAAGACTTCGCGCACCGATTAACAAGGAGGAGGCTTATACTTAATATCAGGAAGAGGCAGCTGAAGTTTCTGGGACACATAATGAGGAAGGAGGGCCTAGAGAATCTGATACTCACGGGTCGAATAGCGGGAAAGAGAGACAAGGGAAAACAACACATTACATTCCTGACGGGCTTGAGTAAGTGGATGACAGAACGTGGTCAGTGGGGGATGGCATAGGGAAGGAACTTGTTGAGAGCTGCAAGGGATAGAGGGGGTGGAGTGCTATGATCGCCTACGTCCTGAAAGGACATGGCACATAAAAAGAAAAGTTTACTAGCGAATGTTGGACGATTTTCTCAAAGATGAAGAAGAGACTCGTGGCAACAGAGATGTGGTTCTACAGAACGATGCTAAGGATATCATGGACCGAGCGTGTGAGCAACGATGAGGTCTTAGAGAAGATGCAAACAAGAAGGAAGCTTATACTTAATATCAGGAAGAGGCAGCTGAAGTTTCTGGGACATATAATGAGGAAGGAAGGCCTGGAGAATCTGATACTCACAGGTCGAATAGAGGGAACGAGAGACAAGGGAAAACAACGCGTGCATACCTGGCGGACTTAAGCAAGTGGATGACAGAACGTAGTCTGGGGGAGGAAGCAGAGGGGTGGAACTTGTTGAGAGCTGCAAGAGATAGTGGAGCGCCATGATCCAGTAGGATAGCCTTGTTACAGACGTTGAATATTTCCTACAATTCTTTTTTTTTTTTTTTTGAAAGTTACTAAAACTGAGATCAGAATGCTACAAAGTAAAAGAAAAGAAATGTCCTGTTGGAAAAAATCTATCTCGAAAATCAATATTCAAAAATCTAGCCTTTATTATCATCTGTCTATATCTTGAGCCCAGTTCGAATTCCTCTCGAATCCATTACAATCACTTACATGCTAATACCCTTGGGAAAGGTATGAATCCTCTTCTTCTCCCCCCCCCCCACCAAGCCATGGGCAAATAGCAGAACAGACAGGGTTCTATAGCCTTGGATGGCAACTGGTCTACCGCAGAACGAAATGGCAACTTACCGTGGGAAAGAATCTGCCTCGTCTGTCATGTATCGAAAGATACATGATCGCCGAAGTGTGTATCACACATGGCATATAACTGACTGTTTATATCTCTGAGATGATGCATTATGATTACTCGCATTATTTTCATTACACGGGCTGTTATCCTCATCTTCATTGCCATATTCACAACGCTTCGGCCGTTGTACGCTCCGGCCTTCTTCAGGTGAATGGCATTTCAAACCGAACCCTTTATTTCGTCCACCGGGGTAGATTGTTCTAGTTCTATATGTCATGCCTCTTCCGGATGGAAGAGGCATGGCATGGCATGGCATTGATGAAGAAAATAACTGAGACATCCAGAAGAGGCATGGTACGTGGAACTAGAACAATCTACCCCGGTGGACGAAATAAATGATTCGGTTCAAAATTCCAATCACCTTTTTTATTATTATTATTATTATTATTATTATTATTATTATTATTATTATATTTCTGGTATATATCCATTTATTTCTGGAGAACCAGAGACCTAAGGTCAGAAATGGCAACATGATATTTTCCACTGTGCATTTAATTGAGGAACAAACCCTAAGATCGCACAATTTTTACATAGGAAAAGCCCTTCATGAGGTGGGTGCTGTATTTGTGAGTATAATATTTTTGTATTTTTTAAGGCTTCGGCTACCAGGAATAACTTCAATGAGTCTATCGGAACATTTTCCAATCAATCCGAGGGCTCCAACTACAACTGGAATTATTGATGTCCTCATGTGCCACATATTTGAGATTTCGATTTTAAGGTCCTTGTATTTTGATAGTTTTTTGAAGATCCTCAAAGATACATTATAGTCTGCAGGGACTGCCATGTCAATAAGAAAGCACATTATTGATATTATTATTATTATTATTATTATTATTATTATCATTATTACTATTATTATTATTATTATTATTTCCTTTGATTTCTGGCGTTTACACATTTCTTTCCGGGTCCCGCCCAGGGACCTAAGGTTAGAAACGGCATCATGACACTTTCCACTGACAAAAAAAAAAATTAAAATAAAACAATTAAAAAAAATTTTTTTTTAAATTACATAGATAAAGCCCTTCGTAAAG
Source organism: Acanthosepion esculentum (assembly GCA_964036315.1). Taxonomy (NCBI): domain Eukaryota; kingdom Metazoa; phylum Mollusca; class Cephalopoda; order Sepiida; family Sepiidae; genus Acanthosepion; species Acanthosepion esculentum. Next base: position 55,174,105 of record OZ038501.1, read on the forward strand.
TGTGGGCTGTACTTGTCAGAACAATTTTTGTATCTCTTTGAGGCATGGACTTCCAGGAATCCCTTCAATTAGTCTACTGGAATCTTTTCCAACCATTCCTACGGCTCCATCTGCAACAGGGATTGTTGATGTTCCCATGTGCCACATTTTTGAGATTTCTATTTCAAGGTCCTTGTATTTTGACAGCTTTTTGAATATCTTTATATATATTATATATACATTGCAGTTTGCAGGGACTGCCATATCAATAAGGAGGCACTTTTTTTGTTTGTGGTCTTTAATAACAATGTCTGGGTGGTTGGCTTTGATTGTTCTGTCAGTGTGTATTGTGTAGTCCCATAGAATTGTAACAGGTCCTATCTCCGTAACCGGGTCTGGGTGGTGTTCATACCAGTTTCTTTCAGTTTCCTTCCCGTAGAAGTTGCAAATTTTCCAGTGCAGATATTGGCCCACTCTGTCATGCCGGGTTTTATATTCAGTGGGTGCCAATATCGTGCAACCTGATACAAGATGATCAATGGTTTCTGGATATTTATCACAGAATCTGCATTTGGGGCTAACACAGTATTTTAGTATATGTGCTTGATAATTCCTAGTTAACAAGCATTGGTCCTGTGCAGCAAGGATAAAACCTTTAGTTTCAACTTTCAACCCTGCACTACGTAGCCACCGATGGGTACGGGTTTTGTCTACGTTAGTTTGTTTGGTACTGGCAGAGTATTGGCCATGAAGCGGTTTATCTTGCCATTGTTTCTGTATCTGGTCGATTGCATATTATTATTATTATTATTATTATTATATTTCGGCTATGGTACCACTACCTATCAAGTCTACTGGAAGACCTAAGCTGTGTTGTTATGACTACATTTCATGATTTGTTTTTCTAAATTCCCTTAACATCACTAGCGTTACATGGACAATGTTCTTCTTAGTGTGTGGGCTGTACGTATCAAGACAATTTTTTGTATTTTCTCTTATGCTGCGATTTCAAGGGATTTTTTCAATGTGTTGTTGCGTTCCTTTTTTATTATTCCAAGCGCACCTACTATAACTGGTACTATTCTTGTTTTCAATTTCCACATTTTTCTATTTCGATTTCCAGGTCTTTATGATTCAATAGTTTTTTTTTCAAATGCCTTCGTTGGTACGCTGGGAAAGCCATATCAGTTATATAGGCAAGATTTTTCTTTTCGATTTTTTACAATTATGTCCGGCCTATTTGCTTCAAACTTCCTGTCTGTGAAGATGGGGTAATCCCATAGAATTGTGATGTCTTCTGTTTCTGTAAGCGATGCTTGTTTATACCAATATTTATTAACATCTATTCCAAAGTGTTTGCACATTGTCCAGTGTAAATATTGCCTCACTCTGTCGTGACGATTTTTATATTCATTTGGTGCAAGCACAGATCATTCTGAGATTAGATGGTCCATGGTTTCCTGATATTTGTCACAGAACCTGCATTTTGAATCCATCACTATTATGTATTATATTCGACTGAAATTTCTCAGTGAAAAGACTCTGGTCTTGCATTGCAAGAATAAAGCCTAAGCCTTTAATCCAGATGTTCGTAACCATCGATGAATGTTAACTTTATCAACATCGGCTTTATTAGCCTCGTTCTGGATATTGGCCATGCAGAGATTTGTCTTGCCAGGTTTGAAGAACATTATTCTCGGCTTTCTGTTTTTATAATTTTGGGGCAACAGTTGAGTGTTGGGTTCTGTTTTGGTTTTCTACAGAATCTAATAAATCTCGTTTTTATTTACAACCTCCTTTCATGATTGAATATTTTTTTCTTTCTGTTTTCGTGTTGTTTGACTAATTGTATCACCAAGTCCTTTGTTGTCTGCATTTATGTAAGTAAGCCAATAGTCGTTGTTTTGCCTGACAATTCTAGCTGAATAAGACCACTTTCAACTTCTTTACGGGGTCTGTATAGACGGTCTATATCAGACTCTGGATAATGAACGTTATGCTTAGAAAAAGACGTTCTTGTCATAGAATCAATTCGTCTGATATCATTCAAGATGTTGAAACTATATTGAACCATTGGGATAGGAAGAATATTAATGGCCATAATTCTGTTCTGAGAATCCGATTCAGTTCTTAATATCAGTCGCATCCTTCTATAGAACTCTTTTGGGCACTTTTTTTTTCATTTTTATAGCGAGTTCCTTCATTCTCATTTACACGGAGGTACTTATAAGCTCCTTCTTAATCTAAATCTTTGATTGTTACCCCAGAGTCTAAGCCAGTGGTTCTCAAATGGTGGGCCTGGGTGCACTGGTGCGGCCTGGAGGTTGTCTAGGTACGCCTGGCATTCCAGAGAAATATGCGTCCAGATATAAGAAATAAATATATTTACTTTATTATAATGTTGTACCCGTCTCGTTCATATTTATGTGAATTAGGCTTTTCGGCTCACGTCACAATTAAGTGAAAAAAAGAGAGGAACTCTTCAATGTATTGAGGAGGAAATGAGAGTTTGCCTATCAGATACGCGCCCAAACATTGACGAAATCGCTAGGACTCATCAGTGCTCATCTTTCTCATAAACACAAGAATGAATAAACTTAATGTATGTTTCCTTTTATATTTATTTATTGTATTATTTCTTATCTGCAATATTTGACTTCATTGTAACACATTTTTCCGAAATGTGTATATAGTGCGCCTAAAATTATCGGTAGACTTTCATGTGCGCCCCGACTTCAAAAAGTTTGAGCCCCACTGATCTAAGCTAATGGAGGAGGTTCGTTATTTCCTCGTAAAATTGTGGCTTTAATACATTCATCCGAACCAAAAACCATTCCAATGTCATCACTGAAACATTTTACTGTTTTCAGGAGACCTTCCATCTCACTACCATTCCTAGCATACATAGCCAGAGACGGATATGCAATGTGATTGGCTCTGAGCTGGCATCTCGTCTACAGTCGCTCTCTCGGAGACGTGCCGTCGCTTCCCTCTGTCTTTTCTACAAATATTTTCACGGTAACTGCTCCGACGAGCTACTAAACGTGCTACAAGTTTGTCATCTCAGTCTCACGCTTTCACTGTCGAAACGTTTAAATGGAGCCGTCTCTTGTACTCCAATAGCTTCATGTCTCGCACTTCCCGTCTGTGGAACTCCCTTCCTCTTACTTGCTTCCCTGATAGCTATAATCTCCAAATATTCAAATGCAATGTCAATCGACATCTTCCTTGATCTATTTCCCCTCCTTCTCTTCATCTTTTCCTCTTACACGCCTCTTTACTTTTGCTTCCACTCACTGTAACCCCTTGAGTGCTGGTGGCACTCCCGCCTTGCTTGGGGTGAAATGCTTAACAAAAAAAAAAAACAACAAAAAAAAACAACTTTAAGCTATCCATGTAAAATAGATGGCTTACTTTCTTTTGAGATATCTTAGAGCCATATTCCGTCCTGTTCGCTATTAGGGATATGCAAAATAGTAAGTGAGACAAAGGGTCACCTTGAAATATTCCTCTGTTGATGTTTATTTCACCAGACTTATAGACGCCATTATTATTATTATTATTATTAGTATTATTATTATTATTATTATTATTATTATTATTATTATTATTATTATTATTATTATTATTATTATCTTTATTTCGTACAATTTTCGTTTTCAACCGGGCGTTGTTCATCATGCCGTACGGCCTCAGAGAGGGAGCACGTTTCACAAAATATTTGCGCTGCGGACTTATGAAGCGATGGCATATTTAGCTTTATTCGGATTTTTCTCGATGAAAGACTTTAAATAGGAATAATACTACAAATAATATGTAAACGTTTGTGCTTTTATCGCCCCGAGAAAGAAATGGAATTTACAAAAAATATGGAAAGTGACGATCATTTGTTATCATTATTTATTCAATTACTGTTTTTATTATATTAACTATTTATTTATTATATTCGTTTCGTTTCTTCAGTTGTAGGTTTCATATTGAATTACATATTTTACCTATTTATTATACCGGTCATTTATTCATTCATTTTATTAACTGGTACGAGTTGCATGTATTAAATGTAATAATTTTCTATTATGAAATTATATGATTTCCTTTGATTTCTATTGTATACACGTTTCTTTGCGGGTCCCAACCAGAGACCTGAGGACAGAATTGTCTTCATCACGTTTTCTACTTATCATTTTTATATATTAAAAAAATAAGATCACACACATTTTTCATAGATAAAGCTCTTCGTAATGGGTGAGCTGAACTTGTGAGTACAATTTTTGTATTTATTTAAGGCATGGGCTGCCAGGAATCCCTTCAATGAATCTATTATTATTATTATTATTATTATTATTATTATTATTATTATTATTTGATTGTTGCTGTATAGACATTTCTTTGCGGGTCTCAACCAGAGACCTAATGTCAGAAATGGCATCAAGACATCTTCCACTGATCTTTTATATATATATATATATATATATATATATATATATATATATATATATATATATATATATATATATATATATAATAATGAAGAGCACCACTAAGATTATACAAATTTTTCATAGATAAAGCTCTTCGTAATGTCTGAGCTGTACTTTTGAGTACAAATTTTTGTATTTCTTTAAAGTAGGGGCTATCAGGAATCCCTTTAATGAGTCCATTATTATTATTAT
>OZ038501.1:55183756-55196256 GCA_964036315.1 Acanthosepion esculentum
TCACGTTAGTTATTTTAGCTATACTTAAAACTAGGTACATTAAACTTTATAACATTTTTTACAGATTATTTCTATCGCAAATACAAATAATGCATTTTTTAAAGTGCACACGAACTTTATGGACACCCTGTGTGTGTGTGTATATATATATATATATATATATATACACACACACATTTTATTGAACACGTCAGACAAGGTGCTTTTATTTAGTTTTTTATACAATTTCTCATGTGATCTAATAATTTTTTTTCTTTTCAGATGATAAATTATATAAAAACTCTCCGAATGCTCTATTTATCCGAGCGCTTTCGGCTATACATTTAGCCATTTTCAAGGTTGAAATATATTAACTGTTAATAAGAAATAGCTTTTTGCCTGTATGTATTGATATAGTTTTCATTTTCAAAACACGGTCAAGATATTGTGTCCGTGTTCATAGTTGATATTATTGAGTGTTGGTTTTTTGTGTTTATTAATAAGGCTTCCATTATTTTTTACCTTTTTTTTAGCATGTAGATGATGCTATTATATTTGCTATTGTCAAAAAAAAAGAATTAGATTAATTATTTATTACAAAATATTTAAAACCTCTAACCTCATATTAAAAATAATAATTCACCTCTTAGAACAAAATTAAATAGGACAAATATTAATTACGAATTTAAATGTCCATTAAGGAATTGTATTCCTGATCAATCAAAATTCGTAAATAATTATATAGGCCACACTACAACATGTTTGACACGAAGACTCACTCTACACCTTTCTGACCATAGCTCAATTAGATCTCATTTAAATATTCATGGAGACCTACTGGACACTATTCGTAACATACTTGTTGACAACACTAATATAATAGTATCAGCTACATGCAAAAAAGCTAAAAATAATTGAAGCCTTATTAATAAAAACAAAAAAAAACAACACTTAATAATATTAACTATGAACATGGACACAATATCTTGACCGTGTTTTGAAAATTAAAACACTATATAAATACATAGACACAACAAATTATTTCTTATTTAACAGTTAAAATATTTCATCCTTGAAAATGGCTAAATGTATAGCCGAAAGCGCTCGGATAAAAAGAACATTCGGACAGTTTTTATATAATTTATTATCCGAAAAGAAAAATATTATTAGATCACATGAGAAATTGTCTAAAAAAACTAAATAAAAGCACCTTGTCTGTCGTATCCACTGAAATGTGCATGAAAGAATGATTGTTGCCTAAATATATATATACATATATATATATATATATATATATATATATATATATATATATATATATATATATATATATATATATGGGGGTGTCTTTGTCTCTCTCTCTCTGTGTGTGTGTGTGTGTGTGTGTGTGTGTGTGTGTGTGTGTGTGTGTGTGTGTGTGTGTGTGTGTGTAATTTACATTAATTACATGCTGAATATTGTCCTCATTTTAGTTTTTCTTATCACAACGTTTCGGCCGTTGTGCCCCGAGGTCTTCATCAGGTCTATATCCATCCGGCTGACCTACAGTAAGTTTAGTTTAGTTCTTGTTTTAGTACTGCTCAGTTATTACTCACCCCGTTTGCACTCAGTCCATGTACACACTGACGGGCCCAGAGATTGAACTCACAATTACTGTCACCAACTTCACGAACCAAATCAATGACATGGACAATGAAAACAGAACAATCTACACCCGTAGATTAAATGATGGGTTCAGTTCGAAGTTCTCTGTTAGTTACTTGGATCGATAAACACCTGATGAAGACCAGGGAGTATAGCGGCTAAAACGTCGTGTCAAAGATGAGGACAATAGTCCACATGTAAATCGTGTAAATAGCGATATTTCCCCATGCAGGAATTTCAACCAGAAATATATGTATGTGTGTCTGTGTGTTCGCGTGTGTGAATGTAATTAGTTCATATATATATATATATATATATATATATATATATATATATATATATACACAGTGTAACCCGGATATAAGAGACCCTGATATAAGAGAAAACCGGATATAAGAGAGATTTTCTCTGGTCCCAAATTAGAGCCTGTGTTAATGTATATATAATAGACCAAACCCGGATATAAGAGAAACCTGGATATAAGAGACTTCTTCTCCGGTCCCGACAACTCTCTTATATCCGGGTTACACTGTATATAGATAGATAGGTAGATAGATGTGTGTGTGTGTGCGTGCGTGCGTGTGAGTGTGTGCATATGTGTATGAAGAAAATGTTGGCCATTTGTTTTTTTCCTAAAGTGATTCCGGTTGAAAGATTTTCGTGTGTGTGTGATTATGTGTGTGAGAGACACTGTGTGTGTGTGTGTGTGTGTGTTTGTGCATACGTGTCTGTGTGTTTGTGCATACGTGTCTGTGTGTGTGTGTGTGTGTGTGTGTGTGTGTGTGTGTGTGTGTGTGTGTGTGTGCTTATTTGCGAGAAAGAGATTGATTGATTTTCATTTTCATGATTGATTTCTTGATTTTTTTTGTAGGGGTTGCTTTTTTTCGCAAGTTCGGTCAAGCACTGATGCTCTGATGGCTGAACATGTTCTTCTCTCTCTCTATCTCTCTCTATCTCCCTCTCTTACTCGCCCCCCTTTCTCTCTCTCTCTCTCTCTCTCTCTGTTGCTCTATTTCATTTTCTCTCTCTCGCTTCCTCTCCTTCTCGTTGCCTTTCTCTTATATGCTCTCATCCCCACGCGCTTATTCTCTTGCTCTCTCTTTTAATTCTCCCTCTTTCTCGCTTGCTCCTTTTCTGTTTCTTTCTTTTTTTTCGCACACTTTTTGTTTTATCATAGCACACCAAGCAAGGCAATAAAGCCACTAAGACGCCAGGGGCTGCTGAATGTTAAGGAATATGAGAAAAAAAGGAGAGAGAACAATAAAAGAACGGGAATTAAGAAGACTGAAGATAACGATTGACATTGCATTTATACTATTTTTTTCACATTCTTCTCTCCCTTCTCTTGTTGCTCTTACTTTTGCTCTCTCACTCTCTCTCTCTCTCTCTCTCTCTCTCTCTCTCTCTCTTGCCTCTTTCTCTTTTATGATCTCTCTTCTTTCTCGTGCTTTCTTTCGTTTCCTCTCTCTTTCTCCCGTGCTCCGTTTCTTTTAATGATCTCTTTCTTTCACTCTACTTCTCTTTCTCTTTTCTCTCTTTAATTCTCTCGTTAATTCTCTCTCTCTCTCTCTTTCTCACTTTCTTGCTTCCTTTATTATGTTTTCTCTCTTTCTCTTCTTCTGTTTCTCTTTCTTTTTTCACTCTCTCGTTTGCTGTCTCTTTTTCTCCTTTATGTTCCCCCATTTCTCTTTCTCCCTTTCTCCCTCTTTTCCTGTTCACCATTCTTTCTACCTCGCGTTCTTTCTCTCTCATTCACCTTCTTGTTTTATAAATGAGTTAAATTACGCGAATAAGTACTTGTAAAACAAGAAGAAAACGTATCTGAAAGTGTTCTATTTCATTTTATTAGCTAATTGTTTTTATTTTGGGTATTTTTTTTCTCTCGTTTTTCTTGGCCAAGCTTGGCAGAAAACGTAAAAAAAAAAAAAAAAAAAAAGAAGAAAAAATTCTTTTTTGAATAGTGTGTAAAATATTTAAGGTCATTTTCCCCCACCTCTTTTCCTTTCACACACAGACTCACACGCACATATAAAAGTACACACACGCATATCAGCGAGTTAAATTACTCAAAAAAGAAAGAAAGAAAGAAAGAAAGAAGGCACGCAAACAGAAACCATTTGACTCTTTTCGTTCGCTCTTAAATGTGTCATGTGATGCGAATCGACCAATCCCCTGCCGCGGTTTTATTTATCCCATGATCTCACAAAGTGATGACTTCAGTATGTGGAGGAGGAAGAGATAGACGAGATGTTTACCCGCCTGCTAAACTCATCACTTTCTTCCACAACCAACCAGCTATGACAAAAATGTTTTGACTAACCCTTTAGTAAGCGTTGGGCCCCGAAAAGAAGAAAAAAAAATAGCACCATAGACTCATCACCAATGTTCATGAATGTGACTATATTATCTGGGCGTGGTTTTTTGCGCTAGTGATGAGTCTAACCCCCATATTGCTACTGTTGTTGTTGTTGTTGTTGTTGTTGTTGTAGCTCCGTTCTTTTTTCTTCCCTGTTTATTGTATTTATTATTCTTTTGTTTTTTTACATGTGAATAAATACTCTTCATTTCCTTTGTAGAAAGTGGATAGTGCCATAACAGCTTTTCCAAATGTCTCCACTGAGAAAGTTTTCTAACAAAATATCAACAATGATTCACCTGCACCTACAAAATTCTGCGCTCTCCACCCCAAGATATGGAACTGGATCCTACTTCTTCTTGACGAATAAATCGGGCCTGGTCACAACACTCGGGTGACCGCTTGGAAATACCAGGTGCCGTAAGCTTGGATGTGCGGGTGGTGTAATGGATAATGGCTCAGAAATGAGTTCCAACTTCAGTTGGGTTTGTTATATTCACATAAGCGCATATACCCTTGGGAAAGGTATGAATCCACCTCTTCTCCCCCAGCTATGGGTTAACTAGTAAGACTTGCATCACTAAACTATTATTATCAAAAAAATAAAAATAAGAAAAAAATATTTCTTGGTTTAAATAACCTTCCAAGTGTCGATAAGCCATAGAAAAAAAAGAATCAACCGATTTATAAATATAATGATTTTTCAAGCGTAGCTTAGATGTGTCACAAAGCCGAAAATAGGGGGTGCAACCAGTGAGGATCGAACTCACTGCTCAGTCGTAATTGTTCTAGCGAGACAAGCATTACACCGTCTCGAAGTGCCCAAATTTATTTATTATAGACAAAATCATCTCAGCCCACAATAGTAAGCTACAAAATAAATTTCATAACAGTTTCGTAATTTCGTAACGGATACTGGCCCCCACCTGCAATTGCAGAAGGACAACTGAGTGTTCTGTTGTAGGTAAATGCAGGTCTAAAAAACGTGGTATATGAAGCAACGATTTTCCATGAAGAAAATGCAGACCTGAAGAAAACCTACATTGGAATATCTGCGGGAAACTGGAAGCAACGCTTATATAATCACAGACACTCATTCAGCAGTAGGTCTCTTAAAAGCCAAACAGCTATTTCTCACACTGCAATTGGAGTGGAAATTCATATCCAGAGCTCAGACTCCTAAGAACTTCAAGGACCGTTGTAACCTTTGTCTGCTGAAGAAAATACTTATAATTAAATATAAAAACCATGAGAATTTACTTAACCTTTGAACCAAACTCATATCAAAATGCAGGCACAAACACCGCCTTAAAAAATAGAAATTCCTATCTGTATCTACATTGTTCTAATGTTGTAGTATATGTTCGCATAGAATTATTTATTGCAATCTGACATTTATGGTTGTGATATATATATATATATATATATATATATATGTATGTGTGTGTGTGTGTGTGTGTGTGTGTGTGTGTGTGTGTGTGTGTGTGTGTGTGTGTGTATTATAATATGTACGATTAATTGAATATGGATTTGCTTGTGGAAAAAAGGGTATGTGTGTGAATATATATATATATATATATATATATATATGTGTGTGTGTGTGTGTGTGCGTGCGTTCGGGTGTTGGTATATGTGTATGGTCATATTTTGGGTTTCTTGATACATATAGGTGTATTTGTGAGAATATTGTATTTAGAGAGAAATACATGGTATGTGAATATATATGTGTGTCTGTTTGTATATGTGTATATGTATGTGTGTATATGTGTATATAAACGGAAAAAGTTGATAGGGTTATGTAGGAATGTATAGCGATTTTCCAAGCGTTTCTCGGGTTTGGCGCAAGGCCGAGAGTATTTCATTCAGTCGTAATTGTTCTAGCAAAACAAGCTTTCTATTACACCACCTCGAGATGCTCAAATGATTTTCTAAGCGTAGCTTATATGTGGCACAAGGCTGGAAGTATAGGGCACCCAGTGAGTTCGATCCTCATTCAGTTGTAATTGTTCTAGTTAGGCAAGCTTTTTAACCATTACACCACCTCGAGGTGCCCAATGTAAGGATGTATGTAATGGCAATATGCGTATACAGTGTAACCCGGATATAAGAGAGTTGTCGGGACCGGAGAAGACGTATCTTATATCCGGGTTTCTCTTATATCCGGGTTTGGTCTATTTTGTTTAGGTAAGTATGGCTCTAATTTGGGACCAGTGAAAATCTCTCTAATATCCGGGTTTCTCTTATATCCGGGTTTCTCTTATATCCGGGTTACACTGTATACGGTGCTGAAATTATTGTTAGCCATGCATGTTATGGATTTTATATATATTTTTCAATATATTTTTTGTATTATTATGTTTATTTGTTTATTATGTTTTCTTCTTTTTACTAGTGATATGTCCATTATGACTATTCTTGTTGCAGTGTATGTATTATGTGTAAGAAAGAATATATATATATATATATATATATATATATATATATATATATATATATATACGTATATATTCATTTTTGAACAAGTTAGATGCTACGCGGTAATCGGGTTAAACGGGTCTCCTTTAAATTAATGTGAAATACGTTTTTAACTAAACTCATAAACTTAATAAATATTCACAAGGGGATTAACCCCGATTTAACTTTACCTTAGGTTAAAGTACACTCATATCCTGCTAAATCTTAATAAATACATCTAGGACACAAAAGTTAAGGACTCTAGGAATATAACCTCTATATGTTTCTCTGGATATAATTAATAATCATTTAATTCAAATCTCTTAAGTTTTTAACTTAAATTTCTTGGTTAATTAGACAAAAAGTTTATGCTAATTTACACTTAATTTTTTAGAAGTTTTTTTGCTAATTTCGAAAAACTTTTTTAAAATGTTCTGAACCAGACACATTTTTAATATTATTTACAGAATTTGTTAAATGAAACAATGATCTAACTTTCCCTTAGTTTAAAGTCCATTCGTATCCTGTTAAATATGAATAAATACATCTAAGATATAAAAGTTCACGACTCTAGCTATATAACCTTTATAAATATGTTTCTCTGAATATAATTAAAAATCATTTAATTCAAATTTCTTAGGTAATTTAATTTAAATTTCTTGGTTAATTATATAAAAAAAAAACTTATGAGAATTTTTTCGCTAATTTCGAAATCTTTAAAAATGTCCTCTTTTAAAGTTATTTATAAATAATTTGTTGAATGAATTATATCAGTATTGAAATTTGGCCGCTGACAGAAACAGACTGGATGGTTCACATTGAACTAACTAGACTTTAAGGCCCTTCACCATCCTCAAACCCTTCCACCATTCTCAAATGACATACTGAGGTTAGTATATCAAAATAGGTCAACACTCTTTGCTTTTCCCACTCTCTAAATAAAACAGCAATGTCTCTTGATTTTAAACCGGAATATATATTTTTTCCATTTCATTTTTTATTTGTTTGTAAGTCTTGAAGAATGAGAGCTGCTTTTTTTAAAATCTCTCATGAAATAAAAATTATTACCTATGGGATTTTAAGTGGTTGATATTCTTTAATTAAAATGTAAGAATATTCATTTGAAGATGGTTGCCAATTGTAAATTTAACTGCCTCTATCATAAACTTTAAAGAATAAAAACGAAGGATTTGCAGACATATGTTTATATGAACTTTTGTCCTTGTTTTGGTGTGAGGAAAGTTTGTAAAGTATTTTTGTATATAAAGATGTATTAATATGCCAGTACTTTCAATTAATTACTGAATTTTGATGTGTTCGATCTATGCGATTAATATTCATAAAAATTAGAGAAAAGAGAATATATATTAAGTAAATTAAAAGCATTTTTATCATTAGGGTTCAGACTTATTGATGTAGCTACATATATATATATAATGGGCACGCCAGTCGTCTTGGACGTATAACGATCCAGTAGTTCAGTTCTTAGAACTTAACCACTAGACTACCCACACATGACATTCACATAGTAAAATTATTTGTAATAATCACTATAATAAAATAATTTGCTATACAATCCTGTAATAAAATCATTTGTAATGCTTTCCTATAATAAAATAATTTGCTATGCATTCCTGGAATAAAATCATTTGTAATTTTTTCCTATAGTAAAATCATTTGCTATGCATTCCTGTAATAAAATCAATTGTAATATTTTCCTATACTTAAATAATTTCCTATGCATTCCTGTAATAAAATCATTTGTGATGCTTTCCCATAGTAAAATAATTTGCTATGCATTCCTGTAATAAAATCATTTGTAATGTTTTCCTATACTAAAATAATTTGCTATGTATTCCTGTAATAAAATCATTTGTAATATTTTCCTATAGTAAAATCATTTGCTATGCATTCCTGTAATAAAATCATTTGTAATATTTTCCTATACTAAAATAATTTGTAATGCATTCCTGTAATAAAATTATATGTAATATTTTCCTATACTAAAATAATTTGTAATGCATTCCTGTAATAAAATTATATGTAATATTTTCCTATACTAAAATAATTTGCAATGCATTCCTGTAATAAAATTATATGTAATATTTTCCTATACTAAAATAATTTGTAATGCATTCCTGTAATAAAATCATTTGTAATTCTTTCCTATGCTAAAATAATTTGCTATGCATTCTTGTAATAAAATCATTTGTAATTTTTTCCTATAGTAAAATCATTTGCTATGCATTCCTGTAATAAAATCATTTGTGATGCTTTCCTATAGTAAAATAACTTGCTGTGCATTCCTGTAATAAAATTATTTCTTATGTTTTCCTATACTAAAATAATTTGCTATTTGTTATAATGCTTGCATAATTTCGTAGTTATGGTTAATAATATTCCAAGTAAAAGACACTGGAAAAAAGATTAACGAAGTAATTGTTTAATCACATGGATTAATAACATAATAACAGCAAATAGCGCAGTTAGTGCTGCAATGCTCAATACTAAACGTTCCAGTAATAAAATCATTTGCAATGCTTCCCTTAGGTATAGTCATTTGTAATTTCCTATATTATAATCATTTCCAACGCTTTCTATAGTAAATATCGTATATAGTCATTGTAGCCTACTGCTAGAATACGTTCATTACAGTGAATGAAAATGTCATGTACTTTTTTCAATAAATCCTATTTGTTTTATCACAGATCACATAAACGTATTTGTCATTATTGCCTTTTTGTGTTTCCTTTGTTTGTTTATGCTTTATTCAATTTTCTTTCTTTCTAATACTAATTCAGCAAAGTGTATATGTTACAAAAAAAAATCAAGCTCGTCTTTATTTACTGACAGTGCCAGGTTTTCCCTAAATCGTTTTGTATTACTAACTCATCGGCGATGACTTTATAGGAATTAAATCCTATATATTTTTTCAATCAATAAAATCTTATCAGAAGGTTTGTTTGATAAGTAATCATTACAATGGAAAATACTCCCAAAATGCTTGCGGACGTGTTTGTAGACCTACCACGTATTATTTTTAGACCGTTTAAAATATAACAATAATATTTCCTTCCACCACTACCACAAATTCAAGAAAAATATTTTCGCGAGCCAGTGTGAAATCATTTTCTAACTCATGAAAACCTTGTATTCAAAAAGTTCACACCTTTATGTGAAATTAGATTTTGGATCGTCCTTACGGATATAAAAATAGAAACATGATGCTTCTCGAGGTTCAAAAAAATTTCGCAGGCAGTTTGATCTACACCTACGTACACATACACACACACACACACACCTACACACACGCACACAGTGGAAGACACGACAGCCAGTAACCGCTGACTAAGGCCTTGTCCATACACACAATCGAAGGAGATATCAGCTGCCGACTAAGCTCTTGTCTGCGAACTCACAACATACATTAGGCTGGCCGTCATAAAGTAAGTCTGTTCACACATTTCACATAACATCTAATTACTTTATCAAACAAAACTTAACTGAACATTTTATTAACATTGTATATTTCCAAAAAGAATATATAAATGTTATTTCAATTGATGTTCTACTTCTACTTTTCATCCATGGAATAACCTTTTTATGTTTCATTTAAAAGGTGTGTTGCTGTTGTTGTTGTTGTTGTTGTTGCTGTTGTTGTTGTTGTTGTTGTTGTTGTTGTTGTTGTTGTTGTTGTTGTTGTTAAATGTTTGGAGGCGGATCCCAACAAAATCTCGCCAAAATGCTATCTTACTCCAACTAACATTTTACCCTCCGCTCTAGTATGACAAGCATCTTGCCCATGAAAACACCTGGATGGAGAAAGAAAAAGAAGACGTGATCGCCATGAACCGTTTAACAAGTGAAACGGCCTTCTCCTTGGTTACCTTCGGCGAGAGACAAACGGAAAAACAAATCTGATTTTTGCTATCCAATTAGGCGCGGAATAGGCTGAACACACTAAAACCAAATTTAATTAAATAGTCCTTTGTCGCTGACGTCAAAATGTAAGCATTGTTTTCGTATGTTATTACTTACTCTCTTTTTTTCTTCACGCAATGATGTGTTTATAGTTTGCTTATTTCCAGACGTTTATTTATTTATATATTTACTTATTTACTGTGTTTCATTTTTTACATTTCTTTGCTACTTATTCTTATTGCTTCAGTCGTTTGACCCGCAAGAGCATATTTCATACACTGTCGGCGGAGTCATTATTATTTGCGATTTATAAATCAAGTAGCACTTCTGTAAATACACAAAAATAGAAAGGGGCGAAAGACAAGGTAGGTCTTCTCCCCGGTTTCTGTGTCATATATTCCGTCGTCTGTTACGATACTACCCAGATAGTGAAATTGATGCTAGTGCATTTATTTTGACGTCCCCGATGTGTAGCTCATGTCTTGGTTATTTCCTTTGCTGACAACCACGCAAAAATAGAAAGAGGTGTAAGACAAGGATGGGTCTTCTCGCCGGTCTCTTTGTCACACTTTCCGTCGTCTGTTACGACATTGGGCAGATAATTGAATTTATGCTAATGCTTTTATTTAAATGACGTGTGCTGAAAAGGGGTTACTTTACAACAACATGATATGCAACAGGCCGGAGAGTAAATGAAATGAACCACCAGGCATCCTCTTCATTCTAAATTATAACGATTCTTTCTAACTATTGACCCCAAGCGTCGAATTATTAGATTTTTATATAAATTCGTTTCTTTTTTTTATAAATTATTTTAATATTTATTATTTATTAATAATCCTGATGAATTATTCGACAACGTTTACTCCTTAATTGTTTACGACATCCTGTCAACGGTCTACTAACTCTTCAGAGCTTCGATGATAGAAATCACTGGGTTTTTCTCGAAAAATTCATCAAGTTACATTTTAGCTCCACATTGTTGTTGAATGAAACACCCCTTAAATTGGTAGAAAACGATCGAAAAAGGTGATTTAAGGGGATAAATCAGGACAATATGGTGGGTGTGTCAGAACTCCCTAACCGAGCTCTAATTGTATGTTTGGTCATGTTAGCGACGTTGTTATGCTGAATAATCATACTGCATCGACAGTCAGGCCTTTTCAGTTGAATTGCCTCTCAAAGCCTCTTCATTTGTTCAACATATTGTGTCTATGGTTGTTTTGAAACATTTGGTATCATTCTGTCGGTAATTATATGCGCACATCTTCGTACACAGTAGAAATGTCTCGAACAGCTTTGGCAGCTTTGTGACCTTGATCAAAAGCAAAGGGATGTGGAACATGCTCATTTTGTCTACTAGGCATTCCATCTCAAACGGAGTCAAATCTGAAATAATATGTCAATAATGTTAGACAACAATTTCACAGGATGACCAGAGTTATTAAGAAGCAAAAAATGCTATGAAAATTTATTATTCGAAACCATACACAAAACAATAAACAAAAGGAACCAATATACGTAACAAGCTAATAATAGAAATCAATCAAAACTTTTTCAGTTGAATGACCTCTTTGAGCCTCCCTTTCGTTTGTTCAACTTACGTCTTAGCATTGACCATTTGGTTGTTTGGAAGCATTTCATATCCTTCTGTCGGTAATGAAGACACCTCCGTACGCGGCACAAACGTCTCGAGCAGATTTGGCAGCTTTGTGACCTTGAATAAAAGCAAAGAGAACACGAGGAATATTCGCATACTTACCTACTTGGCATTCCATCTCAAAGGGGGTCTAATCTGAAATAACATTAGACAACAGTTTCACAGGATAACCAGAGTTATTCAGAAGCAAAGAAAGGCTATGGCACATTATTTTTGAAGATCTTTCGCAGAATATCGGAAAAAACAAACGAATATATGAAAAGAACTTAATATGAAAAGAACTTAATACGAAAAGAACTTAATACGAAAAGAACTTAATATGAAAACTACTTAATACAGCGGATCATTTGATCCTGATCCTTTGTTCAACATACAGCTTAGAATTGACCATTTGGTTGTTTTGAAGAATTTCATATCATTTTGTCGCTTGATGAAGACATCTTCGTACGCAGCACAAATGTCTCGAGCAACTTTGGCAGCTTTTTG
>OZ038501.1:55201256-55216256 GCA_964036315.1 Acanthosepion esculentum
TTAAAATAAAATCACACTTTGAGAGATTAAAAAGGCATTTAGGTTTACTCAAAGAATATAATTTATACACGGAGCCCTCTAAACAACAGAGACATTCCTCGGAAGAGTAAGTCCCATTTCCTTGTTTATTCCTCTTGTCGTTGTAAAAGGACACAGACGTGTCTGAAAATTCCGTCTTTAAACTTTTCTCTTTGTGCCTCAATTTAGTCAAAATAAATATCGTCCATCTTATTGCCAATATTGGTATCAAATTTTATTAACCAGCCTATATATATATTCTATTTTGATCTGCTCTCCTTCACCTGAAGAAGGTTGTAGCATGCAATGGCTGAAACAACGTGTATATGGCAATAAAGATGTGATTAACAGTCCGAATGATGTAAATATTGTAAATATTTCATCACCGAAATTTAGACAGAAACTATATATATATATATTCTATTTTGATCTGCTCTCCTTACCCTGAAGAAGGTCGTAGCGTACAACGGTATAAAAGTCTTTTATATGACAATAAAGATAAGGACAACAGTCCGAATGATGCAAATAATGTAAATAGTTACAATACCTCATATCCGAAATTTCGAGAGAAACTATATATATATTCTATTTTGATCTGCCCCCCTTCAACTAAAGAAGATCTTAGCGTGCAATGGCTGAAACACCGGTGTATATGGCAATAAATATGAAGCGAACAGTCAGAATGATATAACTATTGTAAATATTTACACTGCCTCATCTCCGAATTATAGACAGAAACTATATATACATATTCTATTTTTATCTGCTCTCCTTCACCTGAAGAAGGTCATAGCGTACAACGGTCGAAGCGTCCTGTATATGGAAATAAAGAGGACAACAACAGTCCGAACGATATAAATAGTGTAAATAATTGCAATACCTCATCACAGAAGTATAAAGAGAAACTATATATATATATATATATATATATATATATATATATATATATATACAGGGGGCCGACTCTATTTTTTGGACACTTTGAAAAGTGTGCTTTAAGGTGTTTTTTGCTGCCGAGAGCTTTTGTGTTGATGAGTAGGTAGTTCAGCAGTAACTGTCCATTAATGGAATGAACATTGATTCATGGGTTTGTCTTTGGTTTCATGTTTTCTTTATTTTTACTTCAACTTAGGCGACACTATTTTTCGGACATGACACAAATTCCGGGTTTTTTAATGATTTAGTCGTCGAACGTCTACAATATGCAAATTTTCTGCAGGTAAATTGTACCCTGACCATTACATTTGAGTATCTTTACCATTCACTACGAAAACGTATTAAAATCCTGAAGAAGAATGCATTCAAAAGAAGTCATCAGTTGGGTCCAAAAGAAGAGAGAAGACGGGCTCAGCATCCGAAAGATCGCAGCTGAGATGAAGCTACCGAAATCAACAGTTGAATACATGCTAAGTACAGACTATGAGCGGAAGAAGAAGAAGAGAGGACGAAAAAAAAACAATTTCCAAGAGAACAGAAAGAAGAACGAAGAGGAGTGTTACGAGATTGTTATCATCTGGAGAAAAGGTGACAGCGAATAAAGTAAAGGAGAAGCGTGAACTTGACGTCAGTGTTCGAACTGTACAAAGAAAGCTACACGAAATTGGACTTAAGTATGCTAAAATCAAGAAAAGAATTACACTAACGAGAAAACACAAAGAGGCAAGGCTGGAAAGCACCAAAAGATGGATAACGAACCATGTCGACTTCAAGAAAGTGATATTTACTGATGAAAAACGTTCTAAGTTCGATGGACCTGACGGGTGGTGTACATGGTCGAGAAAAGGTGAACCTGTTATTCTCAACAAGAGACAGATGGGAGGAGGAGGAGTCATGGTTTGGGGTATGGTATTTCCGAATGGAAGCTTGCGGCTCGAGTGGTTAAAAGGACGTCAAAATAGCTTGAGCTACAGAGAGCTTTTGGAAAGGAGAGCCCTACCACTCATAGACAAAGAAATGGGGAATAATTTTATTTTGCAGCAAGATAACTGCAGCATCCATGTGGCCAAATCAGTGAAAAATTGGATGTGTGAAGCAAATATAACTACTCTGGAATGGCCTGCAAGAAGTCCAGACTTAAATTTAATTGAAAACATATGGTAAATGCTTGCAGAGCTTGTTTACGACGAGCCAGAAATAATCAGAGAGGCTGAACTGTGGCAGCGCATAAAAGATGCTAAAAATAGACTGCTAGAAACACGAAGAGACGTTATTATCAATATGTATGAACATTATGAAGATAGACAGATAGAAGTCATTGAAAAAAAGGGTGCTGCCATAAACTATTAGCATTGTTTCTGCAATGTCCGAAAAATACTGTCGCCTGTGTAATGTGAAAATTTGTAAAAAAATAAAAATACTTCTAATTTGAATTCTGCTTTTCCATTTGTAGTATTGAAACAGTTTTTAAATTTTATTGGTATTACACTAAAACAGTAGAGAGTGCCTGTGCTACATAAAAATTGAAAAAATAAAGTGTCTGAAAAATAGTGTCGGCCCCCTGTACATATATATATATATATATATATATATATATATATATATATATATATATATATATATATATATATATATATGAATTTGTACGTCTGATGATTTGGATCGTGATTACGATTCCAATGTAATAAATTATAACCAGAGAGTATTAGTGTTTGAGCCTTTCATATATATATATATATATATATATATATATATATATATATATATATATATATATATATATATATATATATTCTATTTTGACCTGCACACCACGTGGTTTTGGATACTTAAAACCTCTCCACTTTCATTCGCCATTTTCTATCTTGATTCTAAACACTAGAAGCCGCAAATTACAAACAACACGACATTACTGTGATTTATTTGACGCTGCCATCATATTTCACGACCATTATTCAGAATGCCGCCTTCTTGATTGTGATCCGTGACATCTGTCATTACTCATTGTATTTTTTTAAAATGAATTGCCACCAATAACACAACAGCTAACAGCAATTACTGAGTTCTCATGCTCTTTAGCTTAGCTTAGCTTAGTGCAACACAGTGTTTCCAAAGATTCTGTACCCAGTCAAGATCGAACTCCCTCCAACCTTTGTTTCAATGCACATTCTGGTGACATACTGTTTTTGTTTCTTTTCTTCTTTTTTTGTGCTTAATGTACCAGTTGAAAATAAACGTTAGTTCCCATATTTGAAACCTAAATCGCTACTGAAACATCAACAGTCATTTTATGGGTGTACCTCCTAAAATCTTGATGACCAGAACCTGGCATCTTATCTGTAATCTAACAGAAGTCTAACAGCTCAGTCGTGGGGAGGGGACTGGTTTGTAACTTTCAGTAACTCAAAACCAAACTGGTAACTTTTATCACTGTCGAGGTAATCCTCATTACTCACCAATCGTGACTAATGGTTACACTCTCAAAAAGTCTCCTTGCTTAGAACGGCTATTGGGACTTACGTTCACCTCAGATCTAATGTGAAAGAATCCATCGCTAAAGGAGTTGAAAAAAATGGTTGGTTTCTTGTACCACCCCAAAAATTATCTGACACCACCCACCATTCTCTACCTTGACAAGAGTTAGATATCTAGCCTGGAGTTAGCATTGTTCAAAATTGTTTACGCGCCCTTGTGAGAGATGAATTATTTCCCACTCGACAACCCCTTTCGTACAGACGAAACGTCGCATGCCTCTAACGAATCTACCGGAATTTCCTTGGCAAATGTTCAATTCTTAAAAAGTTAGAGTAATTTAAGTGCTTAAACAGACTGGTTTTATTCATGTATTTTAATTGTTCTATGAATGTGAGCTACATTCCACCAGTTCAGTCTTTTACAGCTCGACACTCCACATGTCATGTATACAGTGTCGAATCATCCTCGTTCCATTCGTATTCCATTTGTAAGGAGGAAGTTCCATTTGTGCATCTTCTTCCCAAGAACCACTGCTTTGTAGAAAAAAAAACTCCAGAGGGGATGTTTCCCCGCTTTCTACCATCTTAACCACTTTAAGTCCCAGGTCTGCTATTCGCTACTTTCAACAACTTCATTCATTAACCTTGACTGGCTCTTGAGCCTTGTATTGGGTGAACAACAGTAAAAAATCTATCTAATTCAGGATGTTTCTTCATATCTATCTATCTATCGATCTCTCTACTTCAGTCCATTTGCAAATGTCCCTGTATGTATCTACCACAGCCTGTTGAAATCTCTCTCTCTCTTTCTTTATTCACACACACACACACACAGATCTCTCTCTCTCTCTCTCTCTCTCTCTCTCTCTCTCCTATATATATATATATATATATATATATATATATATATATATATATATATATATATATATATATTGACGATGAACTACATCCGGCAGCAAGGCCTCTGATCAGGAGAATGGAGATTTTGAGATGCGTGGAACCATCTATTAATTCCTGTTGTTCCCAGGTTCACCCTGTCCCCCCTATCCACCCTGTCTACCCTGACCTGAAGTGGTAGTACCTGTTAAGTTCCCAGCTGCGGGCAAATAATGACTCCTCCCCGCCAAAAAAGTAAAACAAAACACTATAAAAGTATAAAAATACATTTTTATAGCAAAAATACAAGTAATATATTTTTATATAAAAATATTACCAACAAATTGACCACCATTACGTTTAATCTGTAGTTGAAGCCATAAAATTGTGTTTAAAATATTTAGATTGCGGCATTAAATAGCCTATAGAGGTTGATATGCCCCGCTGAACGAAATCAGCCAACCAACTCAACACACACACACACACACACACACAGATATATATATATATATATATATATATATATATATATATATATATATTTAAATATTCATGGAGACCTACCGGACACTATTCGGAATATACTTGTCGACAACACTAATATAATAGCATCATCCACTTGCAAAAAAAGGCTAAAAATAATGGAAGCCTTACTTATAAAATTAAACAAACCAACTCTTAATAATATTAACTTTGAACATGGACATAATATCTTGACCGTGTTTTGAAACAAAAAAATGAATCACTTTATAAAACATACACATAACAAACTATTTCTAATTCTAACAGTTGAAATATAATCCTTGATAATGGCTAAATGTATAGCCGAAAGCGCTCGGAAAAGAACATTCGGACAATTTTTATATAATTTATCCTCTGAAAAGAAAAAATTTATTAGATCGCACGAGAAATTATATAAAAAACTAAATAAAAGCACCTTGTCAGTCGTTTTTAATGAAATGTGCTTGAAAGAAGGATTGCTGCCTAAATACACAAATATATATATATATATATATATATATATATATATATATATATATATATATATATATATATATACCTAGTGTAACATCAAAATTGTCCAAATTGTGCAGCAGATTTTCAGGTACGACATTTAGCCATTTTGACACCATTTGTCATAAGAATCGCTGAAAAATCTTTTGAGTTGTTCAGCTACAAAGAGAACAGGTTAAAATGGTTTCGTGTCAGCCCCACTGTCTTTCCAAATTAGCAATAGTAAAAGGTAAAAGATCATTCAGGCCTTCAGTAATTTATACTCTGGCTTCCATCTCCAAAGTTCATTCAAGAACCATCAAGAGAACGTTTAAAATAGAGGGAACAGTAGAGAGGAAAACTGGATCACAACAGGAAAAGGGATCATCATTGCAACTTAGAGTTAAAGATATCAATTAGAAAAGATCCAATTCAATACATAAGACGTTTGACACGCGAGAGGGGAGTTTCCGCTATGACAGTCGAAAAAGCAGTGAAAAAAAGACTTGTAAATGAAATCGCGTGGGAAACCTGTGAGACACCTTTTACTCCAGGACAGAAATTTAGAAAGTTAGAGAGGGGAAAGATTTCTTGAATAACTTGGAAAATGATCCCGGAATAATATATATATATATATATATATATATATATATATATATATATATATATATGAATTTTATTTTAATCATTCATGAGCTTCCGATCGTTAGATATGATCAATTAATGGTGAACATGACATTTTCGTTTATGATCGATTTCATCACGATTCTTCTGTTAAGTTTGGAGAGTAATTATTCATTCTTATTGCTCAAAATAAAGTACAATAGTGTTATAAAAACGTCGGAGAATTCCAGTAGTATATCTTTAATCATTTCTAAGATACAACGGTTCAGAGCTTAATCTTACAACTCTGCAAATTTGCTGTTACAGCCGGTAACAAATGGAGTATCGCAGCTATATCTGGGCTAAAATTACCCAATCCTCTCTCTTCCAGCTTTGACAGGGTTGAAAAGTGTACTGAAAAGGCCTTGGAGTCGATGAATTATTTTCCACTCAACATCCCCTTTCCCACAGACAGAACGTTGCAAGCCGCCATCGCTATTCTCATGGAAAAAGTTCTAACGAGCTGTATTTCCTTGTTCTACTAGTTCAAACCTTTAAAGCTAAGACCTGCTACACCATGTACTCGGGGTAGATCCGTCTTCATTTCCTTCGTATCTCTTTGATAAGAAGGAAGTCGGGACAGCTTATTCCCCATAACTGTTACTTCGTGAAATAAAATCCCGAGAGGGTGCTTCCCCGACCACTACAATCTTAATCTATTAAAGTCGATGGGTTGGTGCATAATTATCAGGCGTTTTTTAAAACAATATTTATTATGAAAAAAGAAACATAACAATTCAACAATAACATTTTTAAATGATTGTTCTGGAGCGTATGGTTATTGACACGCATTTTTATAACCTGAAAATAAAATAATACTTTTATTAAAAAGTAAATAAAACAGAAATTTTTATTAACTCGTCTACAGAAACGCTTGATAATTATGCACCAACCCAATATTACCTTTCTTTCTATTAATCTTATGCTAATAAAGCAACACCATTCAGTAACCCTTTTGAGTGAATAGGCCTTGATGCCTTTTATTGGGTAAACAAACGCGTAAAAAATCACTACCAGGGCATATCTCTACCTCCCCCAGATATTTTAGGTCACAGGGTACCAGTACCTTGGCTACTATTGCTACTCCCGATGATTTGCAAAAATGGTACAAACATACTCAACCTGTTCATAAATAAAATAAAATAAAAATACTAACCGCTTCATAAGATCAATAAATTTCTCTCTCAATCGTCTATATCCCCAGAACCCCTTTACTGTGGCACAGGCTATCATAGCATATCGCTGTTTCACCCAGATATGCACCGGTTAAAACGCAACTCTTTTGGTCGATTTTCTCTCTATCGAGGTATCAAGGAGTTTAAGGTGACCTAACGGCTAACGACACGAAGAACGGTATCTGAGAACCGAGTTCAAATGATGGCTGGGGCCTTTTGCAATAAAGCCCTTGGAAAATGTACAAATCCAGCTCTTTAAGGGCTAAAGGGCAATTGGGACACAAGCTCTGCAAGTCACTCCATCTTGAGCGTAAAGCTAGAACCCTAGTCATTGACGGCTCCTTCAATGACTGGGCCTCCGTGGGTTCATTTGGAGAAATGGAGATAAAAAAAAATATTGCTTTCTGTATCGTGCAAGTCGTGTAGGTGTTATCGGCGCGGAATGCGAAATCAGGTTAGTCAGTTGCGTTAACTTTCTCGGCAATGCCCTTCGGAAAGCAATGAATTCATCACTTCTCCATGCACCAGCTATAGGGAAATAACAGGGTGGGCTGAGCTCTCTAGCCTTGAGTAGCAACCAGGAATTCGAAACCGTGAGGAAAAAAACAACGGAAAACCATTCCACTATTATGTCCGGAGTAGTGGACGATTCCCAGCCAATCAGGAAAAGGAATTATGTCAGTATTACTGATACAATGTAACCTATTAGTGTCTGCTCGTATGGTTCGCGGTCATCAGTAAGTAAGCCGGTCCCCCCACCAGGTGTTTGTAGTGAGGAGGATGGCTAGACAACCAGCGAAATTCAAAACCAAAACCTTTCAATGGGCGGATGTACCTTCCCGTTGGGTCTACGACTATCGAGCACAATGGGATAAACTGGACACGGTAGCTATATATGCAGCGGTGGTGACAGGGGATTTCTGGGCGGATGGGGAACTTCCTAGGCTGAAGTCAACGGCCAGAGTAAAGGATTCTCTCGATGGAATAGACGACCACGTGTTCGCGATCAAGACGAACCTTCAAATCGGAGAACTTCCGCCGTGGTTTTCGCTGGAGAGGGATTGGCTCCGTCGGGTCTACGAAGGAATTACTATCTGTCCGGTTTTCAATATTCGGAGTGACCTGGTCAGGTGTTAATCTGCTCGTCTGCGCAGCAAATCTACAACCACACCCGACCATGAAACTGATGAGGACGATGATGAGGAGAGCCATGACTGTTTATAACAACAGAAGAAGATATTTTTATTTTCTTTTAGTGGTGGGGTGGGGAGCTCGGTAGCTATGGATGCAGCTATTACGTTGCTGATGCGAGATTTCTTTCTTCCTAGACGGCCGGGGTAGAGGGTCACCCACCCCCGATGGAATCCACAACTATGCGTTCGTGACCACAACTAGCTTTCATGTCGGATAACTTCCGCTGTCGTTTTCCCTGGGGAGGGATTGGTTCTGCCAGGTCTATGTCTCCAAGACACACTACACATTATTTTTTTTTATCAATTCACCCCATACAAGGCGAGAATGCTACTAAGACGCAAGTGGCTACTGAGCGTGAAAGAGAATGAAAACACTTTAGAAGGAACCGGAACCCCAGTCCTATACAAGGAACGAGGGATAAGCTTCTACTCCTCTCAAAAAGGGTGTGGAGGATTATGAACTGGGCGATAGGCAAACCTATCTACTCCTATTCCGGAAAAATGTAAATGATGAGTAAATAAATGTACAGAGTTTTAAGCGGAGAAGTCAGGAGTATAGAGTTGAAGTAGATTTTATAAGGAACCGGAAACTCAATCCTAAACTGGGAACAATGAAGAAACGGGCGCCGACCATAATCCCGAATCTTAAAATCCCGTATATCGAAATCTTGACATTTAAAATCCCGAAATTTGAAATCCCGAATTTATAAAATCCCGAAAGATCAGAGTCTCGAAATTTAAAATCCTGAAAGATCAGAATCCCGAAAAATAGTCTTTGGGGGGAAATTTTTTTTTAAATTTGGAAATACCTTTATTTCTAATCACTTACAAAATAGCTTTTAAATATTGTTTATACATTTGAAAGACTCAAAATTCATTAAAAAAAATATAAAACCAGAATATGCCATAGGCGATGGGAAAATTTAGGAGGCAGTGATCATGTCGGTGTTTATGGCATTATTGGAGAGTTTCAAAAAGAGCAGCAACACGTAGAAAGGAGAGTCTTGTCAAAAGAGAAAAACAATGTAGTTTTATCGTGATGTAAATCACGATAAAACTACATTGTTTTTTTCTTTAAAATATCGTTAACGATCGTGCCAACCGACCAGATTTTATGGACTATCTTAGGACTCTTGCTCATAATCTTTCATTATAAATTATTCATATATTCTGGTTTTATTTTATTTTTTTAAATGTAGTAAAAGAAAGCGAGAAGAAAGGACCGAACATTAATTGCAAGAAGATAGATTATACGGTTGTCAACAAAAGGAACAGCCCACGATGCGGACGAAGAATTAGAGATGTCAAAATCAAGCAAGTACATGAATTTAAATTCCTGGCAATGTGACACTGAAAAGCTGAGGTACGTTGGAATAACGAATAACGAATGATGCCTTCCAGAAGTTAAAGAAAGTATTAAGAAACAGCAAAATTTCGCTATAAAAAGAGAAAAGAGTGCTATATATATAGTATAGTATAGCATAGTATAGTATAGTATAAAATAGTATAGTATCAATCCTCCTATATAATAGTGAATAATGGACAATTTCCTCAAAGACGAACTGAAGACTTGTGGCCACAGAGATGTAGTTCTCTGGAATGGTATTGAGAATGCCATATGCAGTGTATATGAGCAACGAAGAAGTTTTAAGGAAAATAGAAGCAAAAAGGACACTTAGAGTTGAAACACATAACGAGGGGAGAGATTGATGTTTGTTTCACGGCAAATCAACTCCTTATGGGTCATTTAATACGGAAATTTAGTTTTCTTGGAAGTTTGAAGTAATAAAAATATATGTTACTCAGCTTTTGTGCATGTTTGTGTAGATATAATTACTGGAGGCGGTGATATGTGTATATTATGTTGTAGTTTTGTTGAAGTTATATTTTGGAATATAGTTATTCTGCTTTCACACTTGAATACATGGTAGATGATACTCAGCTTTTGTGCATATACTTGTTTATGTAGACGTAATTGTTAGAGGCGGTTATATGTTGTAGTTTTGGTGAAGTTATAATTTGGAATACAGTTTGATTTCTTTAAGAAATTATAAAATATTTTATGGATTAATGTCATGAAAGACTTCTTTCATATTGATTGTTGGTTGGTTGATCTGTAGGTTATTTAATGCCGAAATCTAAATATTTTGTACATAATTTTATATTTTCAGAGTAAAGGAATGTTTTTTAGATATATATTTTGTAGTTCATAAAATGTATTTGTTGTGGTGTCCTCCCACTTAAGAGTCTATGTTGTCCGCTTCCGCCTACTATAAGATTAGTAGGAGAGAAGGCCTTGGAGGAACATTCGACCATATTGTTCGTCTGTCGAACTCTCTGCCTTGAGAGGAACCCGGACGAGGCTTTGCCGAAGGGCAATGTTTCGTCCGGGGTGGTAGATAGACCCGGACCCGTTTATGCGGGTTCTAAGGGAATATATTTGGCCAAGCCTACTGGCTCGGAGAACCCACGGTAAACTCGGCCTTGGGCCACATACATTCCTTGTGTGGGGGGGGTGGCTGTTAAATATAACAGTCGAACAGATTGTTCAACTGTCGAACTCTCTGCCATGAGCAGAGAGGAACTCGGACGACGCTTTGCCGAAGGGCAATGTTTCGCCCGGGGAGGAAAAAAAAGGACCCGGACCCGTTTATGCGGGTTTTAAAGGAATATTTTTGGCCGAGCCTACGAGCTCGGAGAACTCACGGTAAACTCGGCCTTGGGCCACATAAATACCTCGTGGGGGTGGGGGAGGCTGTTAAATATTAACAGTCGAATAGATTGAACGCTGGGTCAACCGACACACACTCACTAGTCGTTGTACTTACTGTTTAATATATGATATATCTGCAAGACTTCTTTAATCATTTAGTTGGGTCACAACAGTATTGTTGGAAATTTTACTATAAAAATGTACTTTTATATTTGTTTAATGTTGCATTTATTATCATTTTGATATAAAATATATTGTTGGTCGTTTTATTATAAAAATGTACTGTCGATTTTTGTTTGGGTGGTTCACTATTTACCCATAGCTGGGACCCTAACAGGTGCTACCAACCCCCGGGTTAAGGTAGACTTAGGAACAACATAATAATAATTTTACTATAAATCGGTATTTTTGGCATTTTTTAATATAGAAATGTATTGATGGGAATATTAAAATGTATTTTTATATTTTCATAGCGTTTTCTTTTTGTTTGAAGGTTCCCTAATTGCCGATAGCTGGGACCCTAACAGGTGCTACTATCTCAGCTCAGAGTGGACCAAGGAACAACAGAAATTAAGAGGTGGTTTCACATTCCTCAAAACCTCCACTCTCCCAATCAGAGGCCTTGTTGCCGGATATAGTTTTATCGCCATACCCCGGACGAATGAGGAAAGAAAGGTTGAAGAATTTGATATTCACAGGACATTATTAAAAACAGGTGAGACAGAGAAATAGCAAGTGACCTATCTAAAGTCGTAAATAGATGGAAGAACAGGGACCGGGAGAGATAGTGGGACAAAAATTGCTAAGAGCTACAAATTGTGGAAAGCCATGATCGCCCGCGTCCTGGAAGAAGATTCGGACAGGCCTGCTCAGCTTCACTGTTATCTTAAAGTTTTTATCGTCTTAACTATCGACCTTCTTCAGGTTGTGCTAAATAATAGTTGAGCAGACTATTATTTCTTAGAGAGAAATGTATCTATGCTCGTACTTCCTGAGGCTGACCTTAAGGGTTAGATAGAAGACAAAACAAGAAAGTCGATTTTGATTGGCTGAACGAGCGCGAGAACGATAGATAGAGAAAGGGTTTTCAGAGAGTCGTGTTTAAAGCGTCGAACAATGTAGGCGTGTTTCCTCTTCGTTTCTGGAAACTGCTCCCCAGTGGAGGAGAATTACAACCTCACTGGCTAGTTAGAAGATGTATTCGTCGACGTTAATAAACTAGATAAGTTAAAATTCACTGTGTTCTCTCATCTCTGTCCAAAACAACTGTTGTGACCAAGTAATTGGTTAAGAAATAACAAAACAAGAGGTTGCAGATAAATAGTGTATTGAACAGTAAATACAACAGAAGAGTGCTACACGATTGGAGAGTGTGTGTCGGTTGACCAGCACTCAGTCTATCACTGTTAATATTTAACACCCCCCCACGAGGGATATATATGGCACAAGACCGAGTTTAACGTGGGTCATCTGAGCCCGTAGGCTCGGCCAAAAAATCCCCGTTGAACCCGCATAAACGGGCTCGGGTCTGTCTACCTCCCTGACAAAACTCTGCCCTTCGGCACAGCCTCGTCCGGGTTCCTCTCTGCCCAAGGCAGAGAGTTCGACAGGAGCTGCGATACAGTCACAGCCTCGGAAGAACAGGCTATATCAGCGGAAAAAAAACGAGGCTTACTTTTCCTACTACTTTATAGTAAGTGGAAGAGTCCACAATATCCTCATTACAGGGAAGACACCACAACAACAACTAACGATCACCGGCCGGGAGAAGACAAGTGAAAGAAAAATGCAACTTTATTATTATCGAGAGATCACCGTCGCCTCATGACCACTCCCACTAAGGGGCTATGCAACAATTATTAGGGTCACGTTCTTATACTCGATAATCTTCTCAGGTTTTTAACAAAACCCTTTATTCAATCAATGGGGCAGATTATTCTCATTCCACTTTCTATAATGAAGGGAGATAATTCATACCAGTTAGGAGTCGCCACTCTTATTCACATTCGCGCTTTTCGACGTGGTGTAATGGTTAACAAGATCAATTACGACTGAGTAGTGAGTTAGGTCCTCACTGCATGCTCTATACTTTCGGCCTTATGCTACATCTAAGCTATTCTTAGTAAATTTTTATTCGCCTCTGTTTTGTTTGTCTGTTTCTTCCGCTAAACAAGAGTATATTCCCTTTCAGTACTAGCAGAACCAGGGATTGAACTCACAACTCCAAGGAAACTAGATACGTTTTAACACAGTGGTTCTCAACCCATTTTGCCCGAATGCACCTTTTTCAACATAAGTCAGGATTTCATCCCCCCTCTTCCAAGAATTTCCAACTCTAAAGGTGCATTCCAAATAATATGCATATATTATTGAAAATCTTCATTCTTTTCCCTATTAGTCCGTCTACATTTATATGGGTTATTTTTGTTGTGGCAAAAGATACAAGAGCTAACGGAAAGAAAACCCAGTTGCGCGGACCGGTGCACATTGCGGGTTGTAGCACCTTGGGCAGTTCGATAGTTAACATTTTGAATCTACCAATCTGTGGCCACAATGCCCCTCCCCCCACGCCACCGACACTCTGAAATTACCCTCTTGCGGGGAATTCCCGACTAGAGAACCCCACTCGTCACCTGGCCTAAGCATGGAAAACGGAATGAAACAAGCTACATTCGCGAAGGGTTCACTTCAGAATTCGAGGCCGACATCTGAAGATGGCCGGAGTTTAGCTGAAACGTTGTGAGTATGAGAAATAAGATGGGCTTACTGATCTGTATAAGGCATGTGATGAGGATAATTCCTCAGCTAAAAAAAGAAGAAAACTATATCTCTTTCTAAACGATAGCGGGTAACTGCGATGCAGACAAATTCGATAGAAAATAACTGTTACTTTCTTGGTGATAGTAATCTGCTTTTGCACAACTGCAAATATCACAGAAGGAATTAGAATTATTAAGTTTAGCTAAGTCTGGAACAAGGCTACGGGGATGGGTCTTTCAACATCATACTCCCCATCACCAAATCGACCCAATCAGGGGAGATCTAACCCTGATTCCCCCTCACTTTTAAAACGCTAACAGTTACTCTGGCCTTTTTAAAGAATTCTACGAAGAAAGACCACGTATTCCGCACATCCGATTGGCTGTTTGTACAACCAATCAGCTGCGCGAACTATTTTTAAATGGCCCGCAGTGGGGACTAGATTTTTTTTTTTCTTTGGTGGATAGCAGCTTCAATGGATAACCGAGGAGGTAATCTTAATATTCCTAAGTTTAATCCCTTCCCTAAGTGTTGCATCGTTTAAATATTGCCGGTTGTATTTTATTTGTTTTTTTTTGGGGGGGGGGTTAAACTCAACCCTACTATTACATTTATCGTTTAGCCATATTCCTAAAATTTGTTACAGGTTAACTTTAACTGGATTGGTTTTATTCGCTATATTTAAATAATTGTCCATGAACATAGTCTATTTCACAATAGGAGAGAACTATATCATTTTGCAAGCGGTAATTAATTATGTTCCCTTCTAAACGATCTATCTTCTTTTTTGTATCATTTCACCCCAAGCAAGTCAATAAAGCCACTAAGACACAAGGGAGTCACTGAGTGTTAGAGAATATGACGAAAACAAACATTATTAAGTAGAGAGAACAATAAATGTTGTAACCTAGGGAAGGTTACTGAATAGAATAATCAAACGAAGGTTGGTAATGAGCGATAATACTCAGGACAAGAACAACACATATAAGATTCGTTAGCGGCGCGTATAAAAAGTAGTCAACTGCTAGAAGTGAGTCAAGTGAATTACACAATGAATCTTCAACTGCAGGATATCTACCAACCGCCACACGCGGTCGGATATGGCACAAGTCCGAATTTAATGTGGGGTATCCGAGCCCGTAGGCTCGGCCAAAAATTCCCCGTAGACCCCGCATAAAACGGGGTCGGGTAGCTGT
>OZ038501.1:55221256-55328381 GCA_964036315.1 Acanthosepion esculentum
GGAAACAGACATGCTGGTCTAGCGAACGAATTAGAAACAAGAATTGCTGTAATCCAGGATATAACGTCACTAATCGTGAGCCAATGAGCACTTTCGAAGCGAACCTCTAGAGATGGAAAATCAACCAAAACCAGAATCGATGAATTCATTTTGTCCATTGTCCGATGCTTCGGTCATCGCAACATACCCATATACAATATCCTGATATATTTATAAAAAAAAAAAAAAAAAAAAGGTACACCCTTATTTTCATCACTTTTTAAACAGCCCGTTACTACATATGAAAACACATATACCTTCCTTCACCACAGTTTTAAAAAAGGGGGCTACTACATTTGAAAACATCCAGACATACATGTACAGTGTAACCCGGATATAAGAGACCCGGATATAAGAGAAGCCCGCATATAAGAGAGATTGTCTCTGGTCCCAAATTAGAGCGATACTTACCTAAACAAAATAGGCCAAACCCGGATATAAGAGAAACCCGGATATAAGATACCTCTTCTCCGGTCCCGACAATTCTCTTATATCCGGGTTACACTGTATATTTATTTTCTCCCGGGCACACATACATACATACATACTCTCTCTCTCTCTCTCTCTCTCTCTCTCTCTCTCTCTCTCTCTCTCTCTCTCTCTCTCTCTCTCTCTCTCTACTTTTACACTTGAACTCTTTAAAATTAAACGTTCACCTTATCTTTCTCTATCAATATATTGTGTTATATAAAGACTTTTTTTCTATTTATCAATACACGGCGAATTATCTTTTAAACATTACACAAGGCCAACACATAATAGATATATTGTAGGTACAAAAGAAGTCATAACTAGGACCCCCCACCACAAGCCCCATAGTGTATTTTCTATTGTGGCCAAAACGATAACGACATGACTAGCTAAAAAGTAGTTTCCCAAATACATGTTGCTTTTTTAATCATTTCATCCCCAAGCAAGGCGATAAAGCCACTAAGACGCAAGGGATTACTGGCAATGGAAGAGAATGAGAAAACTTTAGTGAGGAGAAAGAACGATAAAAGGACAGACTTCAGAAAGACAGAAGATGGCGTTGCATTTAATGTTTTTGAAGGTGTCAAGGAAGCAAAAAACCGAAAGTGAGTTCCGCAGGCGAGAAGTGTGAGGGAAGAAACTATTAGAATAGAACTTACGGTTGCATCTACCTAGTTCAACAGTAAAACGGCAAGACCTAGTTACGCGCACTGGGTTAGTTTTTATTTAGCCTCTCTATAAATCCATTACATTCACTTACGTGCTAATACCCTTGGGAAAGGTATGAATCCTCTTCTTCTCCCCTCCAGCTATGGGTAAATAGAAGAACAGACCTGGTTCTATAGCCTTGGATGGCAACTGGTCTACCGCAGAAAGAAATGGCAACCTACTGCGGAAAAATCTGCTTCGTCATTCATGTATCAAAAGATACATGATCGCCTCAGCGTGTATCACGCATGGTACATAACTGACTGACTAATATTATCTTGCTTATCTTGAATAGGGAATTATATTTGGATAACCTTATAAATTGAGCCTGGGGCCTGTGGTGTCGAATCTTGCTATGATTCGGATCCAAACGCAACAAGCTGTCACTCCTCGAAGCTTTCGTTCCCTTATAGCACAATTCAAGCAGGAATCTGTTTTATTCTTTGCTATTTGTTTGTGTTCTTGCCACAAGGAACAAAAGGAGAAAATTGATACTTCATGTCAACGCAGAACAAAAGACAATAACGGCAAAAAGACAACACCAATAATAATAATAATAATAATAATAATAATAATAATAATAATAATAATAACAACAGCAACAACAATAATAACGCGTGTGTATTACCCGTGCGCGCTTAGCGCAAATGCTAAATGGCTTGTGCTTGTTCGCTTGTGTTGTTGAACGTTTTAAAAAAAAAGCAGATGTTCAAAGACAACATCAAAGGATCTGGCATTCTACAAGCAAAACCAAGGCGGCTTTTCATTGGTTTAATGAGCACGTTAAGATGGGGTTTGTGGGGATGTCTCAATGCAAACACTAGCGAATCAATCCTAATTCTTGGACTTTGAAGTAATCACATGACGAGCAACCACCCAACCCCCTAGTCACCCCCGCTAAGCTGTTTTATTTATTTATTTATTTTTCGATTTTTTGTTTTTTTAATTTTATCTTTTTTTTTCTTTCTTTTGTACTTATTGCCGAGTTGTCTTTCTCAGATTCTTCACGCGGTAAAAGCGACTGACAGTGCTACCTCTGCGGGTTCGTTAGGGTGTGTTTCTGCTAGAAGACGGTACTGTGTTAAGTAAAATGGCATGTCCTCGCGTGTTGCTTGTGCTGGGAGCGTCAGAGGATGAGTTCTGGTGGTGTTGAAAGTGATGGCGTTGATTAATTTGGTTATTTTTTTTTTAACATGAAAGCGAAAAGACTGAATAATCTGTATAAAACTTGTCGATTATTATAAGACGAAAGAAATATAGCGATTGGAAAGACGTTGGGGAAAAAAAGAAGTAAAGGCAGTAGGAGAAAAAGAAGGCAGAGAAGAATAAGAAGAATAAGAAGAAGAAGAAGAAGAAGAAGAAGAAGAAGAAGAAGAAGAAGAAGAAGAAATGAAAATGTTGATGAGTGTTAAAAGAAGTAGGAGAAACGGAAAAAAAAAGGGAAAGAAGAAAAAGAAATAGAAAGAAGAAGAAAAAGAAGAAGAAGAAGAAAAGGAATGTTGAAGAGTGAAAGAAAGAAAAAGGAAAGAAGAAAAGGAAAGAAGGAAAAGAAATAGCATGAAGAAATAGGAATGTTGAAGAGTGATAAGGAAGAAAAAAGAAAAGGAAATAGAAGAAGAACAAGAAAAGAAAATGTTGATGAAATAAGGACGTAGGAGAAACGGAAGAAAAAGGGAAGAAGAAAAGAAAATAGGAAGAAGAAGAAATAGGAATATTAAAGAATGAAAAAGGAAGAAAAAACAAAAGGAAATAGAAGAAGAAGAAGAAGAAGAAGAAGAAGAAGAAGAAATAAGAATGTTGAAGAGTGAAAGAAAGAAAAAGGAAAGAAGAAAAGGAAAGAAGGAAAGGAAATAGCAAGAAGAAATAGGAATGTAGAAGAGTGAAAAGGAAGAAAAAAAGAAATAGAAAGATGGAGAAATGAAAATGTTGAAGATTGAAAAAGGATGTAGGAGAATCGGGAGAAGAAGAAGAAGAAGAAGAAGAAGAAGAAGAAGAAGAAGAAGAAGAAGAAGAAGAAGAAGAAGAAGAAGAAGAAGAAGAAGAAGAACAAGAACAAGAACAAGAACAAGAACAAGAACAAGAAGAAGAACTGGGAATGTTGAAGAGTGAAAAAGGAAAAGGAAAAAACAAAAAAAAAGAACATTATAAAACGAAGGGAAAATAGAAAGAAAAACACGAGGACAGTGAAGAATGAATGAAAGCAGCAAAAAGTTTTTTTAAAAAAGAATTAACAAATATAACAGATGAAAGAAATCGGGCATTGAAGAAGTTTTCAAAGAAACAAAAATGAAAGAAAAGTTTCAAAAACATGAAGGGTACGTGAATGATAAAGAAAGAAAGAAAGAAAGAACGAAAGAAAGAAAGAAAGAAAGAAAGAACGAAAAAAGAAAGAAAGAAAGAAAGAAAGAAAGAACGAAAGAAAGAACGAAAGAAAGAAAGAAAGAAATGGATCTTCTTCCTTTTCTTTTGTGTGTCATCTTTCTTTCAGAACGCGCGCGATCATTGTTCTGTACAACTTTGATCCTTTGTAGCTCTTAGAAATGTTTGACATTTTACTCTTTACACAAGCTCATTAAGTAGGTGATTCGCCATTTTGTTCTAATCCCTGCTGCCTTCAATATGTCCCGTGAGTTTTAAATTCGACAAGCCTTCATTTCTCATTATGTGTCCCAGAAATTTCAAATCTCTCTTTCTGAAGTATAAGCGTTCTTTTCGTTTCCTGCTTCCTTAAAACTTCCTCCTTACTTATATTATCCGTCTATGGTATTCTAGGTATGCTTCTATTGTCTCAAGTCTCCAGTTCATACGTGAGGATATTGTCCAGCATTCACCGCCATTTTAAAGGACTGGTATTACACAGCAGTTCAGTGCGAAACAAAGAAATGAAGAAAGAGGACAAAGAAAAGCGGAAGAAAATGTAAAGAAGAAAGAGAATAAAGAAGTAATTAAAGAGAAGGTAAATAAAACAAAGATAGAGAATATAAGAAAGAAAGAAAGAAAGAAAGAAAGAAAGAAAGAAAGAAAGAAAGAAAGAAAATGTGCCTGAATGGAGAGCCTGGAAGGAAGAGCGTGAAAGAAAGAAAGAAAGAAAGAAAGAAAGAAAGGAAGGAAGGAAGGAAGGAAGGAAAGAAGGAAGGAAGGGAGTAAACTGTGCCTGAAGGAAATAAAGTAAGAAACCAACATACAAAGTAAAAGAAAGAAAGAAAGAAAGAAAGAAAGAAAGAAAGAAAGAAAGAAAGAAAATGTGCCTGAAAGGGGGAGCCTGGGAGGGAGATTGTGAAAGAAAGAAAGAAAGAAAGAAAGAAAGAAAGAAAGAAAGAAATGTCAGGAAGGATTTTTCTCCGTTCTTTTTTTTTTTTAATCCGGGTGGGTAAGGTAGTTCGACTTTGTTTACGTCTCCCGAACATCAGACAAATTAGATGTTGGCAAAAAAATCATAAAATGTCTTTCAAGATTCAAATATTGATTTCTTTTTCATGGATTTATGTTTATCTAAAAAAGAAATTCCTTTGGAGTCAAGCGCCAAAGAACTTGTCTGTATTTTATCATATCGATGAATTAGTTTGAACGTGTTCGAATTATTATTTTCTAATCTATATTTTCATCAAAACCTTTGAAACATGCTTAATCGAAGATGGACTGGTGTCTTCGTGCCATACCAAACAAAACCTCTTCTTCTCTATATACCGTGTCCCTTAGGGGCGTAGGCGACCATGGGTCTCCATAACTTCCTGTCCTTTGTAGCTCTTAATAATTTTTGTCTTTTTGTTATTTCTTCTAAGCCTTATTCCACTATCCATTCACTCAAGCTCACGAAGTAGATTATGCATTGTTTTCCTCGGTCCCTCTTGCCTTCAATCTGTCATGTAGGTATCAGATTTTCCAAGCCCTCTTTCCTCATTATGTACCCGAGAAATTTCAGCTGTCTTTTCTTAATATTAATTATAAATCTACTTTTTATTTCCATTTTCTCTAAAACTTCGTCATTGCTCACATGTTCGGTCCATGGTAACCTCAGCAACCTTCTGTAGAACAACATTTCTTTTCCTTGAAGGCTCTTCTTCATCTTTGAAGAGATTGCCCAGCAGGAAAAATAAAATAGCGTGATCGACAAACCAATCAATCACTGCTTTTTTAATCAGCTATTTCAATGTAAACACGCCGTGTGTTGAGATGCCTGGTAGCTCGTGGTGGCGAATCCAGCTAAAAAAAAGTCACAGGCAAATAAAGTTACAAGTAAAAAACACGCGGGAAAAAACGAAACAACACAAGGTTAGCACAAATTGGACAAAATGCCTGCCTCTGCTAACCCCAAAAGCGGACAAAATCCCAGCCTCTTCTGACTCCAAAAGCAGGCAAAATCCCAGCCTCTTCTGACTCCAAAAGCAGGCAAAATCCCAGCCTCTTCTGACTCCAAAAGAAGGCAGAATCCCAGCCTCTTCTGACTCCAAAAGCAGGCAAATCCCAGCCTCTTCTGACTCCGAAAGCAGGCAAAATCCCAGCCTCTTCTGACTCCGAAAGCAGGCAAAATCCCAGCCTCTTCTGACTCCGAAAGCAGGCAAAATCCCAGCCTCTTCTGACTCCAACAGCAGGCAGCATCCCAGCCTCTTCTGACTCCAAAAGCAGGCAAAATCCCAGCCTCTTCTGACTCCAAAAGCAGGCAAAATCCCAGCCTCTTCTGACTCCAAAAGCAGACAAAATCCCAGCCTCTTCTGACTCCAAAAGTAGACAAAATCCCAGCCTCTTCTGACTCCAAAAGCGGACAAAATCCCAGCCTCTTCTGACTCCAAAAGCGGACAAAATCCCAGCCTCATAAATTGAAAATTCAAGGAACTTTTAATTCATATTTTAATGTCAAATAGAAACTTTCTTCACGAATGTTGTTGGATACTTGGACTCGCTAACTATGAAATATATACGACCGTAGCATTGTTAGAAAACTTTCTTTACTGCTTAATCTATCTTCGTGTCCGATCTCCGTGGTTTGTTTATGTTTTGGCGCAACCTTTATGAAAAAAAAACACACTTCTAAAAGGCTTTATCCACATAAAACTCGGATCTTCTGGGATGCTAGGTCTTGTGGGATACTAGGACTGCCTAACTATGAAATATATCGAATAGGTAACCGTAGCATTGTTAGAAAACCTCTTTTTTAGAGGTTGGATCGATTTACTATGAATTTCTGTTGCAAATAGAGCGGACCCATAAACTCGTGAAGTACTCGACAGAAATAGATGACTTACCAACCATCATAAATTAATTGTGATTTTTTTCCTGTAATTTTTCATAGAAAAATTTGAGACTCATTCTGTGATATTTGTGGTAAGCACGAATTGCTTCTGATGTGAATAGAAACTAAAATTGTGCTAAACTATTGATTAATAATAACCACAAATATTTAATAATCTTCTATATATAAAATTCTGTGGCTTCTGTTAGTCCGCCACGATGTCACAACCTCTAAAATAGACATACGTTGACCGAGCAAAACCAAATTATGGTAGATAAGTAAAAACAGCAAAGCGGGTACAAAGTTGGTTTTACTAAGGTGCGTAGCTTAGTACAATAAATTTTCATTAATTATTTGGGGGGGAGTAAAAGTTTTTTATTTAACATACAAAACACCCATACTATTTTGAAAACAACTTAAGCAACAATACTAATGTCGGGTTCTTTTGCTCCTAATTTCTTAATTTTCCAAACTGTTACTAGGGGGGCGCTTTCCAGCACTGTATATACTTGGCGATATCTTTTTCTCGTCCTCTTCTTAATTTTCTGCTGATACGACAACATGTAAATCTCTCGCAGAAGATTGCGTTTTTCACACCATAGGAAAAGCATTAACATTATACACACACACGTACGTGGGCACATTCACTCACACATACTTTGGACCACAAACTTTCCACACTCATTTGTTGCACACACACATTGTCTTTGTCTGTTGTAACTTTTGTTGTTAATATATATTCATTTGTTTGTACGTATATATCGGTTTTTGTTGCTTCATTACATTTCTTTTATGCTGACTCATTCTCCAAGAGTTTGATGTAGCGGACCGTGGCTTATTTATGCGCTGTTTATATGAACACGTGTGGAACTCCTGAAATAAAGCCCACTACAAATATGGTAGACTCGGAGACTGAGTCTACCTAAAAGGAAATATAACATAAAAACAAGAAACCGATATACATGTACAAATAAATGTGTATTAGACAACAAAAAGGGTTTACAATAGACATGATTAGTGTGTGTATATACGAACGTAGAGAGTTCGTATTTCAAAGTATGTTCGTGTGTGTGTGTGTGTGTGTGTGTGTGTGTGTGTGTGTGTGTGTGTGTGTGTGTGTGAGCGCGCGCACGCGCATAATGTTCCTGGCCTCTTCCCAAGGAAATGTATAGCGCTCCCCACGAAGGGGAAAACGCAATCTTCTGCGAGAACATTACATGGTCGCAGTTTTCCGCTGAAAAGCGGAAGAAAAAGAGAGAGAAGTATTCTCGGGTATTTCTTAATTTTCCAAACTGTTACTAGGGGGCGCTTTCCAGCACTGTATATACTTGGCGATATCTTTTTTCTCGTTCTCTTCTTAATTTTCTGCTGATACGACAACATGTAAATCTCTTGCAGAAGATTGCGTTTTTCACACCATAGGAAACGCATTAACATTATACACACACACGTACGTACGCACATTCACTGACACATACTTTGGACCATAAACTTTCCACATTCATTTGGTGCACACACACATAGTCTTTGTCAGTTGCAATGTTTTGTCAATAGGCTGTTTAGAGATAGCGACCCCTAGGAACAATTTAAACAATTAGGAGATTAAACAATTAGGAAATTAAGGGGGAGTTAACTCCGACACAGGCATGTTTGTCGTGGGTATTTCAGGAGACACACATGTTTCCTCTCACAACGCGTACACACCGGCCCGCAACACTAAATACTGTGACGATTTCAACACGTGTCAGCGTGTCGCAAAGATTCTAGTAGCTTCAAAATGTGATAATTCTTCGTGTCAGAAAGAAAACTGGCCCCATAGAGTCTTCGACTTGGACTTGCTAATACGGTATTTTTTTCCAAAAATTACCAAGCTAATTATAGGGTGCGTCTTACTACTTGCAGCGTCTTAGCACACTGGAAATACGGTAAATCGTTACTTTGAACCTTTGAAAACTTCTTATACCTTAGTTTTACCGTCAAAAAGCGATCTTCTGTGTACCGTGTTCCTTGAAGACGTAGGTGATCATGGCTCTCCACAACTTCCTATCCATTGTAAGGTCTGTTTTTTTACCACCCTCACACCCACTGTTCCGTTGTCTATTCACAACATCTCGTCAACTAGATGACCCGGTGCCCCCTTTCTTTATTGCCTTCGATATATCCTGTGTTCATCATGTGTTCAAGAAATTTTAGCTGTCTCTTTCTGGCTCTAAGTATACGTCCTTTTTGCTTCCATTTCCCTTAAGGTTTACTCGTTGCTTACACGCTCCGTCCATAGTATTCTCAACATCCTTCTGTAGAACCACATCTCTGTTGCCTCAAGTCTTCTCTTCAAGTTTGATAATACATAGCAAGTTTACACACTTTTCTTTACGTCTAGCGAATTTTTCCTACTTCCTAATACTTTGCTAAGTCTTTGGAAGGCATCTTCTACAATTCCAATGTGTCTTCGGATTTTGGTATCAGATTCTTCTTCTTCTTCTTCTTCTTCTTCTTCTTCTTCTTCTTCTTCTTCTCTCTGTCGTGTCCCTTCAGGAGGTCAGCGATCATGGCCCTCCACAATTTTCTATTATTTGTAGCTCTTAGTAGCGTTTGCTTTTTATATCATGCGCCTAACCCCAGTTTCGCCACCGATTTACACAAACTATTTAGGTAGATGACTCGCTGCCTTGTCTCTTTTGCCTTTGATGTATCCTGTGAGTGTCAAATTCCCCTAACCCTCTTTTCTCATTATGTGTCCAAGAAATTTGAACTATCTCTTTCTGGTTCTAAGTGCTCCTTTTGTTTCCATTTTCCTTCAGACTTACGCGCTCCGTCCATGGTATTCTCAACATCCTTCTGTAGAAACAAAATTCTACTACCTTCAGTCTTTACTTCATCTGTGAGGAAATTGTCCAGCTTCCACATAAGAGGATTGATATTACATAATAATTCAGCTTTCATTCCTATGCATCTAACGGAATTTTCCTGTTTCTTAAGACTTTGCTTAGCTTTTTGAAGGCCTCCTCTATCCTCTACTATTCCAACGAGGCTTCGGATTTCGGTGTCACAATTTACATCTTCTGTTAAAATATTTCCCAGATATTTAAACTTCTGTACTTATTTGATATTCGTAATTCGCATCTCGGGCTTTTTATATGAAGGAATGATGCTAGAGCTGTGAAATCTTGCATGCATTCATTTCAAATCTTCTTATTAATAACTGCATTGTTTCTTTCCAGGTACGACAGTGGGCTGAAAAATTAATAGGCTGACTATGAAGGAATGATGCTCGAGCTGGGAAATCTGACATGCATTAATTTCAACTCTTCTTATTAATAAGTGCATTGTTTCTTTCCAGGTACGACAGTGGGCTGAAAAATTAATAGGCTGACTATGAAGGAATGATGCTCGAACTGTGAAATCTTGCATGCATTAATTCTAACACTTCTTATTAATATCTGCATTGTTTCTTTCCAGGTACGACAGTGAGCTGAAAAATTAATAGGCTGACTATAAAGGAATTATGCTCGAACTGTGAAATCTAACATGCATTCATTTCAACTCTTCTTATTAATAACTGCATTGTTTCTTTCCAGGTACGACAATGGGCTGAAAAATTAATAGGCTGACTATGAAGGAATGATGCTCGAACTGTGAAATCAGACATGCATTAATTTCAACTCTTCTTATTAATAACTGCATTGTTTCTTTCCAGGTACGACAGTGGGCTGAAAAATTAATAGGCTGACTATGAAGGAATGATGCTCGAACTGTGAAATCTTACATGCATTCATTGCAACTCTTCTTATTAATAACTGCATTGTTTCTTTCCAGGTACGACAGTGGGCTGAAAAATTAATAGGCTGCCTATGAAGGAATGATGCTCGAACTGTGAAATCTGACATGCATTCATTTCAACTCTTCTTATTAATAACTGCATTGATTCTTTCCAGGTACAACAGTGGGCTGAAAAATTAATAGGCTGTCTATGAAGGAATGATGCTCGAACTGTGAAATCTGACATGCATTCATTTCAACTCTTCTTATTAATAACTGCATTGATTCTTTCCAGGTACGAGAGTGGGCTGAAAAATTAATAGGCTGACTATGAAGGAATGATGCTCGAACTGTGAAATCTTGCATGCATTCATTTCAACTCTTCTTATTAATAACTGCATTGTTTCTTTCCAGGTACGACAGTGGGCTGAAAAATTAATAGGCTGACTATGAAGGAATGATGCTCTAACTGTGAAATCTGACATGCATTCATTTCAACTCTTCTTATTAATAACTGCATTGTTTCTTTCCAGGTACGACAGTGGGCTGAAAAAATAATAGGCTTACTATGAAGGAATGATGCTCGAACTGTGAAATCTGACATGCATTAATTTCAACTCTTCTTATTAATAACTGCATTGTTTCTTTCCAGGTACGACCGTGGACTGAAAAATTAATAGGCTGACTATGAAGGAATGATGCTAGAGCTGTGAAATCTTGCATGCATTCATTTCAAATCTTCTTATTAATAACTGCGTTGTTTCTTTCCAGGTACGACAGTGGGCTGAAAAATTAATAGGCTGACTATGAAGGAATTATGCTCGAATTGTGAAATCTTGCATGCATCACTTCCAACTCTTCTTATTAATAACTGCATTGTTTCTTTCCAGGTACGACAGTGGGCTGAAAAATTAATAGGCTGACTATGAAGGAATGATGCTCGAACTGTGAAATCTGACATGCATTCATTTCAACTCTTCTTATTAATATCTGCATTGTTTCTTTCCAGGTACGACAGTGGGCTGAAAAAATAATAGGCTGACTATGAAGGAATGATGCTCGAACTGTGAAATCTGACATGCATTCATTTCAACTCTTCTTATTAATAACTGCATTGTTTCTTTCCAGGTACGACAGTGGGCTGAAAAAATAATAGGCTGACTATGAAGGAATGATGCTCGAACTGTGAAATCTGAGATGCATTCATTTCAACTCTTCTTATTAATAACTGAATTGTTTCTTTCCAGATACGACAGTGGGCTGAAAAATTAATAGGCTGACTATGAAGGAATGATGCTCGAACTGTGAAATCTTGCATGCATTAATTCCAACTCTTCTTATTAATAACTGCATTGTTTCTTTGCAGGTACGACAGTTGGCTGAAAAATTAATAGGCTGACTATGAAGGAATGATGCTAGAGCTGTGAAATCTTGCATGCATTCATTTCAAATCTTCTTATTAATAACTGCATTGTTTCTTTCCAGGTACGACAGTGGGCTGAAAGATTAATATGCTGACTATGAAGGAATGATGCTCGAACTGTGAAATCTTGCATGCATTCATTTCAACTCTTCTTATTAATAACTGCATTGTTTCTTTCCAGGTACGATAGTCGGCTGAAAAATTAATAGGCTGACTATGAAGGAATGATGCTCGAACTGTGAAATCTGACATGCATTAATTTCAACTCTTCTTATTAATAACTGCATTGTTTCTTTCCAGGTACGACAGTGGGCTGAAAAATTAATAGGCTGACTATGAAGGAATGATGCTCGAACTGTGAAATCTTGCATGCATTAATTCTAACACTTCTTATTAATATCTGCATTGTTTCTTTCCAGGTACGACAGTGAGCTGAAAAATTAATAGGCTGACTATAAAGGAATTATGCTCGAACTGTGAAATCTAACATGCATTCATTTCAACTCTTCTTATTAATAACTGCATTGTTTCTTTCCAGGTACGACAGTGGGCTGAAAAATTAATAGGCTGACTATGAAGGAATGATGCTCGAACTGTGAAATCTTGCATGCATTCATTTCAACTCTTCTTATTAATAACTGCATTGTTTCTTTCCAGGTACGACAGTGGGCTGAAAAATTAATAGGCTGCCTATGAAGGAATGATGCTCGAACTGTGAAATCTGACATGCATTCATTTCAACTCTTCTTATTAATAACTGCATTGATTCTTTCCAGGTACAACAGTGGGCTGAAAAATTAATAGGCTGTCTATGAAGGAATGATGCTCGAACTGTGAAATCTGACATGCATTCATTTCAACTCTTCTTATTAATAACTGCATTGATTCTTTCCAGGTACGAGAGTGGGCTGAAAAATTAATAGGCTGACTATGAAGGAATGATGCTCGAACTGTGAAATCTTGC
This sequence comes from Acanthosepion esculentum, assembly GCA_964036315.1. Taxonomy (NCBI): domain Eukaryota; kingdom Metazoa; phylum Mollusca; class Cephalopoda; order Sepiida; family Sepiidae; genus Acanthosepion; species Acanthosepion esculentum. Next base: position 55,233,851 of record OZ038501.1, read on the forward strand.
ATGTATTCATTTCAACTCTTCTTATTAATAACTGCATTGTTTCTTTAAAGGTACGACAGTGGGCTGAAAAATTAATAGGCTGACTATGAAGGAATGATGCTCTAACTGTGAAATCTGACATGCATTCATTTCAACTCTTCTTATTAATAACTGCATTGTTTCTTTCCAGGTACGACAGTGGGCTGAAAAAATAATAGGCTTACTATGAAGGAATGATGCTCGAACTGTGAAATCTGACATGCATTAATTTCAACTCTTCTTATTAATAACTGCATTGTTTCTTTCCAGGTACGACCGTGGACTGAAAAATTAATAGGCTGACTATGAAGGAATGATGCTAGAGCTGTGAAATCTTGCATGGATTCATTTCAAATCTTCTTATTAATAACTGCGTTGTTTCTTTCCAGGTACGACAGTGGGCTGAAAAATTAATAGGCTGACTATGAAGGAATTATGCTCGAATTGTGAAATCTTGCATGCATCAATTCTAACTCTTCTTATTAATAACTGCATTGTTTCTTTCCAGGTACGACAGTGTGCTGAAAAATTAATAGGCTGACTATGAAGGAATGATGCTCGAACTGTGAAATCTGACATGCATTCATTTCAACTCTTCTTATTAATATCTGCATTGTTTCTTTCCAGGTACGACAGTGGGCTGAAAAAATAATAGGCTGACTATGAAGGAATGATGCTCGAACTGTGAAATCTGACATGCATTCATTTCAACTCTTCTTATTAATAACTGCATTGTTTCTTTCCAGGTACTACAGTGGGCTGAAAAAATAATAGGCTGACTATGAAGGAATGATGCTCGAACTGTGAAATCTGAGATGCATTCATTTCAACTCTTCTTATTAATAACTGAATTGTTTCTTTCCAGATACGACAGTGGGCTGAAAAATTAATAGGCTGACTATGAAGGAATGATGCTCGAACTGTGAAATCTTGCATGCATTAATTCCAACTCTTCTTATTAATAACTGCATTGTTTCTTTGCAGGTACGACAGTTGGCTGAAAAATTAATAGGCTGACTATGAAGGAATGATGCTAGAGCTGTGAAATCTTGCATGCATTCATTTCAAATCTTCTTATTAATAACTGCATTGTTTCTTTCCAGGTACGACAGTGGGCTGAAAGATTAATATGCTGACTATGAAGGAATGATGCTCGAACTGTGAAATCTTGCATGCATTCATTTCAACTCTTCTTATTAATAACTGCATTGTTTCTTTCCAGGTACGATAGTCGGCTGAAAAATTAATAGGCTGACTATGAAGGAATGATGCTCGAACTGTGAAATCTGACATGCATTCATTTCAACTCTTCTTATTAATAACTGCATTGTTTCTTTCCAGGTACGACAGTGGGCTGGAAAAAATAATAGGCTGACTATGAAGGAATGATGCTCGAACTGTGATATCTGACATGCATTCATTTCAACTCTTCTTATTAATAACTGCATTGTTTCTTTCCAGGTACGACAGTGGGCTGAAAAATTGATAGGCTGACTATGAAGGAATGATGCTCGAACTGTGAAATCTGACATGCATTCATTTCAACTCTTCTTATTAATAACTGCATTGTTTCTTTCCAGGTACGACAGTGGGCTGGAAAAATAATAGGCTGACTATGAAGGAATGATGCTCGAACTGTCATATCTGACATGCATCAATTCCAACTCTTCTTATTAATAACTGCATTGTTTATAGCCAGGTACAACAGTGGGCTGAAAAATTAATAGTCTGACTATGAAGGAATGATGCTCGAACTGTGAAATCTTGCATGCATTAATTCCAACTCTTCTTGTTAATAACTGCATTGTTTCTTTCCAGGTACAACAGTGAGCTGAAAAATTAATAGGCTGACTATGAAGGAATGATGCTCGAACTGTGAAATGTGACATGCATTAATTTCAACTCTTCTTATTAATAACTGCATTGTTTCTTTCCAGGTACGACAGTGGGCTGAAAAAATAATAGGCTGACTATGAAGGAATGATGCTCGAACTGTGAGATCTGACATGCAATAATTTCAAATCTTCTTATTAATAACTGCATTGTTTCTTTCCAGGTACGACAGTGGGCTGAAAAATTAATAGGCTGACTATGAAGGAATGATGCTCGAACTGTGAAATCTAACATGCATTCATTTCAACTCTTCTTATTAATAACTGCATTGTTTCTTTCCAGGTACGACAGTGGGCTGAAAAAATAATAGGCTGACTATGAAGGAATGATGCTCGAACTGTGAAATCTGACATGCATTCATTTCAACTCTTCTTCTTAATAACTGCATTGTTTCTTTCCAGGTACGACAGTGGGCTGAATAAATAATAGGCTGACTATGAAGGAATGATGCTCGAGCTGGGAAATCTGACATGCATTAATTCCAACTCTTCTTATTAATAACTGCATTGTTTCTTTCCACGTACGACAGTGGGCTGAAAAATTAATAGGCTGACTATGAAGGAATGATGCTCGAACTGTGAAATCTGACATGCATTAATTTCAACTCTTCTTATTAATAACTGCATTGTTTCTTTCCAGGTACGACAGTGGGCTGAATAAATAATAGGCTGACTATGAAGGAATGATGCTCGAACTGTGAGATCTGACATGCATTAATTTCAACTCTTCTTATTAATAACTGCATTGTTTCTTTGCAGGTACGACAGTGGGCTGAAAAATTAATAGGCTGACTATGAAGGAATGATGCTCGAACTGTGAAATCTAACATGCATTCATTTCAACTCTTCTTATTAATAACTGCATTGTTTCTTTCCAGGTACGACAGTGGGCTGAAAAAATAATAGGCTGACTATGAAGGAATGATGCTCGAGCTGGGAAATCTGACATGCATCAATTCCAGCTCTTCTTATTAATAACTGCATTGTTTCTTTCCAGGTACGACAGTGGGCCGGAAAAATAATAGTCTGACTATGAAGGAATGGTGCTCGAACTGTGATATCTGACATGCATCAATTCCAACTCTTCTTATTAATAACTGCATTGTTTCTTTCCAGGTACAACAGTGGGCTGAAAAATTAATAGTCTGACTATGAAGGAATTATGCTCGAACTGTGAAATCTTGCATGCATTAATTCCAACTCTTCTTATTAATAACTGCATTGTTTCTTTCCAGGTACGACAGTGGGCTGAATAAATAATAGGCTGACTATGAAGGAATGATGCTCGAACTGTGAGATCTGACATGCATTAATTTCAACTCTTCTTATTAATAACTGCATTGTTTCTTTCCAGGTACGACAGTGGGCTGAAAAATTAATAGGCTGACTATGAAGGAATGATGCTCGAACTGTGAAATCTAACATGCATTCATTTCAACTCTTCTTATTAATAACTGCATTGTTTCTTTCCAGGTACGACAGTGGGCTGAAAAAATAATAGGCTGACTATGAAGGAATGATGCTCGAACTGTGAAATCTGACATGCATTCATTTCAACTCTTCTTATTAATAACTGCATTGTTTCTTTCCAGGTACGACAGTGGGCTGAATAAATAATAGGCTGACTATGAAGGAATGATGCTCGAGCTGGGAAATCTGACATGCATCAATTCCAACTCTTCTTATTAATAACTGCATTGTTTCTTTCCAGGTACCACAGTGGGCCGGAAAAATAATAGTCTGACTATGAAGGAATGGTGCTCGAACTGTGATATCTGACATGCATCAATTCCAACTCTTCTTATTAATAACTGCATTGTTTCTTTCCAGGTACAACAGTGGGCTGAAAAATTAATAGTCTGACTATGAAGGAATTATGCTCGAACTGTGAAATCTTGCATGCATTAATTCCAACTCTTCTTATTAATAACTGCATTGTTTCTTTCCAGGTACGACAGTGGGCTGAATAAATAATAGGCTGACTATGAAGGAATGATGCTCGAACTGTGAGATCTGACATGCATTAATTTCAACTCTTCTTATTAATAACTACATTGTTTCTTTCCAGGTACGACAGTGGGCAGAAAAATTAATAGGCTGACTATGAAGGAATGATGCTCGAACTGTGAAATCTAACATGCATTCATTTCAACTCTTCTTATTAATAACTGCATTGTTTCTTTCCAGGTACGACAGTGGGCTGAAAAAATAATAGGCTGACTATGAAGGAATGATGCTCGAACTGTGAAATCTGACATGCATTCATTTCAACTCTTCTTATTAATAACTGCATTGTTTCTTTCCAGGTACGACAGTGGGCTGAATAAATAATAGGCTGACTATGAAGGAATGATGCTCGAGCTGGGAAATCTGACATGCATCAATTCCAACTCTTCTTAATAATAACTACATTGTTTCTTTCCAGGTACCACAGTGGGCCGGAAAAATAATAGTCTGACTATGAAGGAATGGTGTTCGAACTGTGATATCTGACATGCATCAATTCCAACTCTTCTTATTAATAACTGCATTGTTTTTTTCCAGGTACAACAGTGGGCTGAAAAATTAATAGTCTGACTATGAAGGAATTATGCTCGAACTGTGAAATCTTGCATGCATTAATTCCAACTCTTCTTATTAATAACTGCATTGTTTCTTTCCAGGTACGACAGTGGGCTGAATAAATAATAGGCTGATTATGAAGGAATGATGCTCGAACTGTGAGATCTGACATGCATTAATTTCAACTCTTCTTATTAATAACTGCATTGTTTCTTTCCAGGTACGACAGTGGGCTGAAAAAATAATAGTCTGACTATGAAGGAATTATGCTCGAACTGTGAAATCTTGCATGCATTAATTCCAACTCTTCTTGTTAATAACTGCATTGTTTCTTTCCAGGTACAACTGTGGGCTGAAAAATTAATAGGCTGACTATGAAGGAATGATGCTCGAACTGTGAAATGTGACATGCATTAATTTCAACTCTTCTTATTAATAACTGCATTGTTTCTTTCCAGGTACGACAGTGGGCTGAAAAAATAATAGGCTGACTATGAAGGAATGATGCTCGAACTGTGAGATCTGACATGCATTAATTTCAACTCTTCTTATTAATAACTGCATTGTTTCTTTCCAGGTACCACAGTGGGCCGGAAAAATAATAGGCTGACTATGAAGGAATGGTGCTCGAACTGTGAGATCTGACATGCATTCATTTCAACTCTTCTTATTAATAACTGCATTGTTTCTTTCCAGGTACGACAGTGGGCTGAATAAATAATAGGCTGACTATGAAGGAATGATGCTGGAGCTGGGAAATCTGACATGCATTAATTCCAACTCTTCTTATTAATAACTGCATTGTTTCTTTCCAGGTACCACAGTGGGCCGGAAAAATAATAGGCTGACTATGAAGGAATGGTGCTCGTACTGTGATATCTGACATGCATCAATTCCAACTCTTCTTATTAATAACTGCATTGTTTCTTTCCAGGTACAACAGTGGGCTGAAAAATTAATAGTCTGACTATGAAGGAATTATGCTCGAACTGTGAAATCTTGCATGCATTAATTCCAACTCTTCTTGTTAATAACTGCATTGTTTCTTTCCAGGTACAACTGTGGGCTGAAAAATTAATAGGCTTACTATGAAGGAATTATGCTCGAACTGTGAAATGTGACATGCATTAATTTCAACTCTTCTTATTAATAACTGCATTGTTTCTTTCCAGGTACGACAGTGGGCTGAAAAAATAATAGGCTGACTATGAAGGAATGATGCTCGAACTGTGAGATCTGACATGCATTAATTTCAACTCTTCTTATTAATAACTGCATTGTTTCTTTCCAGGTACGACAGTGGGCTGAAAAATTAATAGGCTGACTATGAAGGAATGATGCTCGAACTGTGAAATCTTGCATGCATTCATTTCAACTCTTCTTATTAATAACTGCATTGTTTCTTTCCAGGTACGACAGTGGGCTGAAAAATTAATAGGCTGACTATGAAGGAATGATGCTCTAACTGTGAAATCTGACATGCATTCATTTCAACTCTTCTTATTAATAACTGCATTGTTTCTTTCCAGGTACGACAGTGGGCTGAAAAAATAATAGGCTTACTATGAAGGAATGATGCTCGAACTGTGAAATCTGACATGCATTAATTTCAACTCTTCTCATTAATAACTGCATTGTTTCTTTCCAGGTACGACCGTGGACTGAAAAATTAATAGGCTGACTATGAAGGAATGATGCTAGAGCTGTGAAATCTTGCATGCATTCATTTCAAATCTTCTTATTAATAACTGCATTGTTTCTTTCCAGGTACGACAGTGGGCTGAAAAATTAATAGGCTGACTATGAAGGAATGATGCTCGAATTGTGAAATCTTGCATGCATCAATTCCAACTCTTCTTATTAATAACTGCATTGTTTCTTTCCAGGTACGACAGTGGGCTGAAAAATTAATAGGCTGACTATGAAGGAATGATGCTCGAACTGTGAAATCTGACATGCATTCATTTCAACTCTTCTTATAAATATCTGCATTGTTTCTTTCCAGGTACGACAGTGGGCTGAAAAATTAATAGGCTGACTATGAAGGAATGATGCTCGAACTGTGAAATCTGACATGCATTCATTTCAACTCTTCTTATAAATATCTGCATTGTTTCTTTCCAGGTACGACAGTGGGCTGAAAAATTAATAGTCTGACTATGAAGGAATTATGCTCGAACTGTGAAATCTTGCATGCATTAATTCCAACTCTTCTTATTAATAACTGCATTGTTTCTTTCCAGGTACGACAGTGGGCTGAATAAATAATAGGCTGACTATGAAGGAATGATGCTCGAACTGTGAGATCTGACATGCATTAATTTCAACTCTTCTTATTAATAACTGCATTGTTTCTTTCCAGGTACGACAGTGGGCTGAAAAATTAATAGGCTGACTATGAAGGAATGATGCTCGAACTGTGAAATCTAACATGCATTCATTTCAACTCTTCTTATTAATAACTGCATTGTTTCTTTCCAGGTACGACAGTGGGTTGAAAAAATAATAGTCTGACTAAGAAGGAATTATGCTCGAACTGTGAAATCTTGCATGCATTAATTCCAACTCTTCTTGTTAATAACTGCATTGTTTCTTTCCAGGTACAACTGTGGGCTGAAAAATTAATAGGCTGACTATGAAGGAATGATGCTCGAACTGTGAAATGTGACATGCATTAATTTCAACTCTTCTTATTAATAACTGCATTGTTTCTTTCCAGGTACGACAGTGGGCTGAAAAAATAATAGGCTGACTATGAAGGAATGATGCTCGAACTGTGAGATCTGACATGCATTAATTTCAACTCTTCTTATTAATAACTGCATTGTTTCTTTCCAGGTACCACAGTGGGCCGGAAAAATAATAGGCTGACTATGAAGGAATGGTGCTCGAACTGTGAGATCTGACATGCATTCATTTCAACTCTTCTTATTAATAACTGCATTGTTTCTTTCCAGGTACGACAGTGGGCTGAATAAATAATAGGCTGACTATGAAGGAATGATGCTCGAGCTGGGAAATCTGACATGCATTAATTCCAACTCTTCTTATTAATAACTGCATTGTTTCTTTCCAGGTACCACAGTGGGCCGGAAAAATAATAGGCTGACTATGAAGGAATGGTGCTCGTACTGTGATATCTGACATGCATCAATTCCAACTCTTCTTATTAATAACTGCATTGTTTCTTTCCAGGTACAACAGTGGGCTGAAAAATTAATAGTCTGACTATGAAGGAATTATGCTCGAACTGTGAAATCTTGCATGCATTAATTCCAACTCTTCTTGTTAATAACTGCATTGTTTCTTTCCAGGTACAACTGTGGGCTGAAAAATTAATAGGCTGACTATGAAGGAATTATGCTCGAACTGTGAAATGTGACATGCATTAATTTCAACTCTTCTTATTAATAACTGCATTGTTTCTTTCCAGGTACGACAGTGGGCTGAAAAAATAATAGGCTGACTATGAAGGAATGATGCTCGAACTGTGAGATCTGACATGCATTAATTTCAACTCTTCTTATTAATAACTGCATTGTTTCTTTCCAGGTACGACAGTGGGCTGAAAAATTAATAGGCTGACTATGAAGGAATGATGCTCGAACTGTGAAATCTTGCATGCATTCATTTCAACTCTTCTTATTAATAACTGCATTGTTTCTTTCCAGGTACGACAGTGGGCTGAAAAATTAATAGGCTGACTATGAAGGAATGATGCTCTAACTGTGAAATCTGACATGCATTCATTTCAACTCTTCTTATTAATAACTGCATTGTTTCTTTCCAGGTACGACAGTGGGCTGAAAAAATAATAGGCTTACTATGAAGGAATGATGCTCGAACTGTGAAATCTGACATGCATTAATTTCAACTCTTCTTATTAATAACTGCATTGTTTCTTTCCAGGTACGACCGTGGACTGAAAAATTAATAGGCTGACTATGAAGGAATGATGCTAGAGCTGTGAAATCTTGCATGCATTCATTTCAAATCTTCTTATTAATAACTGCATTGTTTCTTTCCAGGTACGACAGTGGGCTGAAAAATTAATAGGCTGACTATGAAGGAATGATGCTCGAATTGTGAAATCTTGCATGCATCAATTCCAACTCTTCTTATTAATAACTGCATTGTTTCTTTCCAGGTACGACAGTGGGCTGAAAAATTAATAGGCTGACTATGAAGGAATGATGCTCGAACTGTGAAATCTGACATGCATTCATTTCAACTCTTCTTATAAATATCTGCATTGTTTCTTTCCAGGTACGACAGTGGGCTGAAAAAATAATAGGCTGACTATGAAGGAATGATGCTCGAACTGTGAAATCTGACATGCATTCATTTCAACTCTTCTTATTAATAACTGCATTGTTTTTTTCCAGGTACGACAGTGGGCTGAAAAAATAATAGGCTGACTATGAAGGAATGATGCTAGAGCTGTGAAATCTTGCATGCATTCATTTCAAATCTTCTTATTAATAACTGCATTGTTTCTTTCCAGGTACGACAGTGGGCTGAAAGATTAATATGCTGACTATGAAGGAATGATGCTCGAACTGTGAAATCTTGCATGCATTCATTTCAACTCTTCTTATTAATAACTGCATTGTTTCTTTCCAGGTACGACAGTGGGCTGAAAAATTAATAGGCTGACTATGAAGGAATGATGCTCGAGCTGGGAAATCTGACATGCATTAATTCCAACTCTTCTTATTAATAACTGCATTGTTTCTTTCCAGGTACCACAGTGGGCCGGAAAAATAATAGTCTGACTATGACGGAATGGTGCTCGAACTGTGATATCTGACATGCATCAATTCCAACTCTTCTTATTAATAACTGCATTGTTTCTTTCCAGGTACAACAGTGGGCTGAAAAATTAATAGTCTGACTATGAAGGAATTATGCTCGAACTGGGAAATCTGACATGCATTAATTCCAACTCTTCTTATTAATAACTGCATTGTTTCTTTCCAGGTACGACAGTGGGCCGTAAAAATAATACGCTGACTATGAAGGAATGATGCTCGAACTGTGATATCTGACATGCATCAATTCCAACTCTTCTTATTAATAACTGCATTGTTTCTTTCCAGGTACAACAGTGGGCTGAAAAATTAATAGTCTGACTATGAAGGAATTATGCTCGAACTGTGAAATCTTGCATGCATTAATTCCAACTCTTCTTGTTAATATCTGCATTGTTTCTTTCCAGGTACAACTGTGGGCTGAAAAATTAATAGGCTGACTATGAAGGAATGATGCTCGAACTGTGAAATGTGACATGCATTAATTTCAACTCTTCTTATTAATAACTGCATTGTTTCTTTCCAGGTACGACAGTGGGCTGAAAAATTAATAGGCTGACTTTGAAGGAATGATGCTCGAGCTGGGAAATCTGACATGCATTAATTCCAACTCTTCTTATTAATAACTGCATTGTTTCTTTCCAGGTACGACAGTGGGCCGTAAAAATAATACGCTGACTATGAAGGAATGATGCTCGAACTGTGAGATCTGACATGCATTAATTTCAACTCTTCTTATTAATAACTGCATTGTTTCTTTCCAGGTACAACAGTGGGCTGAATAAATAATAGGCTGACTATGAAGGAATGATGCTCGAGCTGGGAAATCTGACATGCATTAATTCCAACTCTTTTTATTAATAACTGCATTGTTTCTTTCCAGGTACGACAGTGGGCCGGAAAAATAATAGGCTGACTATGAAGGAATGATGCTCTAACTGTGAAATCTGACATGCATTCATTTCAACTCTTCTTATTAATAACTGCATTGTTTCTTTCCAGGTACGACAGTGGGCTGAAAAAATAATAGGCTTACTATGAAGGAATGATGCTCGAACTGTGAAATCTGACATGCATTAATTTCAACTCTTCTTATTAATAACTGCATTGTTTCTTTCCAGGTACGACAGTGGGCTGAATAAATAATAGGCTGACTATGAAGGAATGATGCTCGAGCTGGGAAATCTGACATGCATCAATTCCAACTCTTCTTAATAATAACTACATTGTTTCTTTCCAGGTACCACAGTGGGCCGGAAAAATAATAGTCTGACTATGAAGGAATGGTGTTCGAACTGTGATATCTGACATGCATCAATTCCAACTCTTCTTATTAATAACTGCATTGTTTTTTTCCAGGTACAACAGTGGGCTGAAAAATTAATAGTCTGACTATGAAGGAATTATGCTCGAACTGTGAAATCTTGCATGCATTAATTCCAACTCTTCTTATTAATAACTGCATTGTTTCTTTCCAGGTACGACAGTGGGCTGAATAAATAATAGGCTGATTATGAAGGAATGATGCTCGAACTGTGAGATCTGACATGCATTAATTTCAACTCTTCTTATTAATAACTGCATTGTTTCTTTCCAGGTACGACAGTGGGCTGAAAAAATAATAGTCTGACTATGAAGGAATTATGCTCGAACTGTGAAATCTTGCATGCATTAATTCCAACTCTTCTTGTTAATAACTGCATTGTTTCTTTCCAGGTACAACTGTGGGCTGAAAAATTAATAGGCTGACTATGAAGGAATGATGCTCGAACTGTGAAATGTGACATGCATTAATTTCAACTCTTCTTATTAATAACTGCATTGTTTCTTTCCAGGTACGACAGTGGGCTGAAAAAATAATAGGCTGACTATGAAGGAATGATGCTCGAACTGTGAGATCTGACATGCATTAATTTCAACTCTTCTTATTAATAACTGCATTGTTTCTTTCCAGGTACCACAGTGGGCCGGAAAAATAATAGGCTGACTATGAAGGAATGGTGCTCGAACTGTGAGATCTGACATGCATTCATTTCAACTCTTCTTATTAATAACTGCATTGTTTCTTTCCAGGTACGACAGTGGGCTGAATAAATAATAGGCTGACTATGAAGGAATGATGCTGGAGCTGGGAAATCTGACATGCATTAATTCCAACTCTTCTTATTAATAACTGCATTGTTTCTTTCCAGGTACCACAGTGGGCCGGAAAAATAATAGGCTGACTATGAAGGAATGGTGCTCGTACTGTGATATCTGACATGCATCAATTCCAACTCTTCTTATTAATAACTGCATTGTTTCTTTCCAGGTACAACAGTGGGCTGAAAAATTAATAGTCTGACTATGAAGGAATTATGCTCGAACTGTGAAATCTTGCATGCATTAATTCCAACTCTTCTTGTTAATAACTGCATTGTTTCTTTCCAGGTACAACTGTGGGCTGAAAAATTAATAGGCTTACTATGAAGGAATTATGCTCGAACTGTGAAATGTGACATGCATTAATTTCAACTCTTCTTATTAATAACTGCATTGTTTCTTTCCAGGTACGACAGTGGGCTGAAAAAATAATAGGCTGACTATGAAGGAATGATGCTCGAACTGTGAGATCTGACATGCATTAATTTCAACTCTTCTTATTAATAACTGCATTGTTTCTTTCCAGGTACGACAGTGGGCTGAAAAATTAATAGGCTGACTATGAAGGAATGATGCTCGAACTGTGAAATCTTGCATGCATTCATTTCAACTCTTCTTATTAATAACTGCATTGTTTCTTTCCAGGTACGACAGTGGGCTGAAAAATTAATAGGCTGACTATGAAGGAATGATGCTCTAACTGTGAAATCTGACATGCATTCATTTCAACTCTTCTTATTAATAACTGCATTGTTTCTTTCCAGGTACGACAGTGGGCTGAAAAAATAATAGGCTTACTATGAAGGAATGATGCTCGAACTGTGAAATCTGACATGCATTAATTTCAACTCTTCTCATTAATAACTGCATTGTTTCTTTCCAGGTACGACCGTGGACTGAAAAATTAATAGGCTGACTATGAAGGAATGATGCTAGAGCTGTGAAATCTTGCATGCATTCATTTCAAATCTTCTTATTAATAACTGCATTGTTTCTTTCCAGGTACGACAGTGGGCTGAAAAATTAATAGGCTGACTATGAAGGAATGATGCTCGAATTGTGAAATCTTGCATGCATCAATTCCAACTCTTCTTATTAATAACTGCATTGTTTCTTTCCAGGTACGACAGTGGGCTGAAAAATTAATAGGCTGACTATGAAGGAATGATGCTCGAACTGTGAAATCTGACATGCATTCATTTCAACTCTTCTTATAAATATCTGCATTGTTTCTTTCCAGGTACGACAGTGGGCTGAAAAATTAATAGGCTGACTATGAAGGAATGATGCTCGAACTGTGAAATCTGACATGCATTCATTTCAACTCTTCTTATAAATATCTGCATTGTTTCTTTCCAGGTACGACAGTGGGCTGAAAAATTAATAGTCTGACTATGAAGGAATTATGCTCGAACTGTGAAATCTTGCATGCATTAATTCCAACTCTTCTTATTAATAACTGCATTGTTTCTTTCCAGGTACGACAGTGGGCTGAATAAATAATAGGCTGACTATGAAGGAATGATGCTCGAACTGTGAGATCTGACATGCATTAATTTCAACTCTTCTTATTAATAACTGCATTGTTTCTTTCCAGGTACGACAGTGGGCTGAAAAATTAATAGGCTGACTATGAAGGAATGATGCTCGAACTGTGAAATCTAACATGCATTCATTTCAACTCTTCTTATTAATAACTGCATTGTTTCTTTCCAGGTACGACAGTGGGTTGAAAAAATAATAGTCTGACTAAGAAGGAATTATGCTCGAACTGTGAAATCTTGCATGCATTAATTCCAACTCTTCTTGTTAATAACTGCATTGTTTCTTTCCAGGTACAACTGTGGGCTGAAAAATTAATAGGCTGACTATGAAGGAATGATGCTCGAACTGTGAAATGTGACATGCATTAATTTCAACTCTTCTTATTAATAACTGCATTGTTTCTTTCCAGGTACGACAGTGGGCTGAAAAAATAATAGGCTGACTATGAAGGAATGATGCTCGAACTGTGAGATCTGACATGCATTAATTTCAACTCTTCTTATTAATAACTGCATTGTTTCTTTCCAGGTACCACAGTGGGCCGGAAAAATAATAGGCTGACTATGAAGGAATGGTGCTCGAACTGTGAGATCTGACATGCATTCATTTCAACTCTTCTTATTAATAACTGCATTGTTTCTTTCCAGGTACGACAGTGGGCTGAATAAATAATAGGCTGACTATGAAGGAATGATGCTCGAGCTGGGAAATCTGACATGCATTAATTCCAACTCTTCTTATTAATAACTGCATTGTTTCTTTCCAGGTACCACAGTGGGCCGGAAAAATAATAGGCTGACTATGAAGGAATGGTGCTCGTACTGTGATATCTGACATGCATCAATTCCAACTCTTCTTATTAATAACTGCATTGTTTCTTTCCAGGTACAACAGTGGGCTGAAAAATTAATAGTCTGACTATGAAGGAATTATGCTCGAACTGTGAAATCTTGCATGCATTAATTCCAACTCTTCTTGTTAATAACTGCATTGTTTCTTTCCAGGTACAACTGTGGGCTGAAAAATTAATAGGCTGACTATGAAGGAATTATGCTCGAACTGTGAAATGTGACATGCATTAATTTCAACTCTTCTTATTAATAACTGCATTGTTTCTTTCCAGGTACGACAGTGGGCTGAAAAAATAATAGGCTGACTATGAAGGAATGATGCTCGAACTGTGAGATCTGACATGCATTAATTTCAACTCTTCTTATTAATAACTGCATTGTTTCTTTCCAGGTACGACAGTGGGCTGAAAAATTAATAGGCTGACTATGAAGGAATGATGCTCGAACTGTGAAATCTTGCATGCATTCATTTCAACTCTTCTTATTAATAACTGCATTGTTTCTTTCCAGGTACGACAGTGGGCTGAAAAATTAATAGGCTGACTATGAAGGAATGATGCTCTAACTGTGAAATCTGACATGCATTCATTTCAACTCTTCTTATTAATAACTGCATTGTTTCTTTCCAGGTACGACAGTGGGCTGAAAAAATAATAGGCTTACTATGAAGGAATGATGCTCGAACTGTGAAATCTGACATGCATTAATTTCAACTCTTCTTATTAATAACTGCATTGTTTCTTTCCAGGTACGACCGTGGACTGAAAAATTAATAGGCTGACTATGAAGGAATGATGCTAGAGCTGTGAAATCTTGCATGCATTCATTTCAAATCTTCTTATTAATAACTGCATTGTTTCTTTCCAGGTACGACAGTGGGCTGAAAAATTAATAGGCTGACTATGAAGGAATGATGCTCGAATTGTGAAATCTTGCATGCATCAATTCCAACTCTTCTTATTAATAACTGCATTGTTTCTTTCCAGGTACGACAGTGGGCTGAAAAATTAATAGGCTGACTATGAAGGAATGATGCTCGAACTGTGAAATCTGACATGCATTCATTTCAACTCTTCTTATAAATATCTGCATTGTTTCTTTCCAGGTACGACAGTGGGCTGAAAAAATAATAGGCTGACTATGAAGGAATGATGCTCGAACTGTGAAATCTGACATGCATTCATTTCAACTCTTCTTATTAATAACTGCATTGTTTTTTTCCAGGTACGACAGTGGGCTGAAAAAATAATAGGCTGACTATGAAGGAATGATGCTAGAGCTGTGAAATCTTGCATGCATTCATTTCAAATCTTCTTATTAATAACTGCATTGTTTCTTTCCAGGTACGACAGTGGGCTGAAAGATTAATATGCTGACTATGAAGGAATGATGCTCGAACTGTGAAATCTTGCATGCATTCATTTCAACTCTTCTTATTAATAACTGCATTGTTTCTTTCCAGGTACGACAGTGGGCTGAAAAATTAATAGGCTGACTATGAAGGAATGATGCTCGAGCTGGGAAATCTGACATGCATTAATTCCAACTCTTCTTATTAATAACTGCATTGTTTCTTTCCAGGTACCACAGTGGGCCGGAAAAATAATAGTCTGACTATGACGGAATGGTGCTCGAACTGTGATATCTGACATGCATCAATTCCAACTCTTCTTATTAATAACTGCATTGTTTCTTTCCAGGTACAACAGTGGGCTGAAAAATTAATAGTCTGACTATGAAGGAATTATGCTCGAACTGGGAAATCTGACATGCATTAATTCCAACTCTTCTTATTAATAACTGCATTGTTTCTTTCCAGGTACGACAGTGGGCCGTAAAAATAATACGCTGACTATGAAGGAATGATGCTCGAACTGTGATATCTGACATGCATCAATTCCAACTCTTCTTATTAATAACTGCATTGTTTCTTTCCAGGTACAACAGTGGGCTGAAAAATTAATAGTCTGACTATGAAGGAATTATGCTCGAACTGTGAAATCTTGCATGCATTAATTCCAACTCTTCTTGTTAATATCTGCATTGTTTCTTTCCAGGTACAACTGTGGGCTGAAAAATTAATAGGCTGACTATGAAGGAATGATGCTCGAACTGTGAAATGTGACATGCATTAATTTCAACTCTTCTTATTAATAACTGCATTGTTTCTTTCCAGGTACGACAGTGGGCTGAAAAATTAATAGGCTGACTTTGAAGGAATGATGCTCGAGCTGGGAAATCTGACATGCATTAATTCCAACTCTTCTTATTAATAACTGCATTGTTTCTTTCCAGGTACGACAGTGGGCCGTAAAAATAATACGCTGACTATGAAGGAATGATGCTCGAACTGTGAGATCTGACATGCATTAATTTCAACTCTTCTTATTAATAACTGCATTGTTTCTTTCCAGGTACAACAGTGGGCTGAATAAATAATAGGCTGACTATGAAGGAATGATGCTCGAGCTGGGAAATCTGACATGCATTAATTCCAACTCTTTTTATTAATAACTGCATTGTTTCTTTCCAGGTACGACAGTGGGCCGGAAAAATAATAGGCTGACTATGAAGGAATGATGCTCTAACTGTGAAATCTGACATGCATTCATTTCAACTCTTCTTATTAATAACTGCATTGTTTCTTTCCAGGTACGACAGTGGGCTGAAAAAATAATAGGCTTACTATGAAGGAATGATGCTCGAACTGTGAAATCTGACATGCATTAATTTCAACTCTTCTTATTAATAACTGCATTGTTTCTTTCCAGGTACGACCGTGGACTGAAAAATTAATAGGCTGACTATGAAGGAATGATGCTAGAGCTGTGAAATCTTGCATGCATTCATTTCAAATCTTCTTATTAATAACTGCATTGTTTCTTTCCAGGTACGACAGTGGGCTGAAAAATTAATAGGCTGACTATGAAGGAATGATGCTCGAATTGTGAAATCTTGCATGCATCAATTCCAACTCTTCTTATTAATAACTGCATTGTTTCTTTCCAGGTACGACAGTGGGCTGAATAAATAATAGGCTGACTATGAAGGAATGATGCTCGAACTGTGAGATCTGACATGCATTAATTTCAACTCTTCTTATTAATAACTGCATTGTTTCTTTCCAGGTACGACAGTGGGCTGAAAAATTAATAGGCTGACTATGAAGGAATGATGCTCGAACTGTGAAATCTAACATGCATTCATTTCAACTCTTCTTATTAATAACTGCATTGTTTCTTTCCAGGTACGACAGTGGGTTGAAAAAATAATAGTCTGACTAAGAAGGAATTATGCTCGAACTGTGAAATCTTGCATGCATTAATTCCAACTCTTCTTGTTAATAACTGCATTGTTTCTTTCCAGGTACAACTGTGGGCTGAAAAATTAATAGGCTGACTATGAAGGAATGATGCTCGAACTGTGAAATGTGACATGCATTAATTTCAACTCTTCTTATTAATAACTGCATTGTTTCTTTCCAGGTACGACAGTGGGCTGAAAAAATAATAGGCTGACTATGAAGGAATGATGCTCGAACTGTGAGATCTGACATGCATTAATTTCAACTCTTCTTATTAATAACTGCATTGTTTCTTTCCAGGTACCACAGTGGGCCGGAAAAATAATAGGCTGACTATGAAGGAATGATGCTCGAACTGTGAGATCTGACATGCATTCATTTCAACTCTTCTTATTAATAACTGCATTGTTTCTTTCCAGGTACGACAGTGGGCTGAATAAATAATAGGCTGACTATGAAGGAATGATGCTCGAGCTGGGAAATCTGACATGCATTAATTCCAACTCTTCTTATTAATAACTGCATTGTTTCTTTCCAGGTACCACAGTGGGCCGGAAAAATAATAGGCTGACTATGAAGGAATGGTGCTCGTACTGTGATATCTGACATGCATCAATTCCAACTCTTCTTATTAATAACTGCATTGTTTCTTTCCAGGTACAACAGTGGGCTGAAAAATTAATAGTCTGACTATGAAGGAATTATGCTCGAACTGTGAAATCTTGCATGCATTAATTCCAACTCTTCTTGTTAATAACTGCATTGTTTCTTTCCAGGTACAACTGTGGGCTGAAAAATTAATAGGCTGACTATGAAGGAATTATGCTCGAACTGTGAAATGTGACATGCATTAATTTCAACTCTTCTTATTAATAACTGCATTGTTTCTTTCCAGGTACGACAGTGGGCTGAAAAAATAATAGGCTGACTATGAAGGAATGATGCTCGAACTGTGAGATCTGACATGCATTAATTTCAACTCTTCTTATTAATAACTGCATTGTTTCTTTCCAGGTACGACAGTGGGCTGAAAAATTAATAGGCTGACTATGAAGGAATGATGCTCGAACTGTGAAATCTTGCATGCATTCATTTCAACTCTTCTTATTAATAACTGCATTGTTTCTTTCCAGGTACGACAGTGGGCTGAAAAATTAATAGGCTGACTATGAAGGAATGATGCTCTAACTGTGAAATCTGACATGCATTCATTTCAACTCTTCTTATTAATAACTGCATTGTTTCTTTCCAGGTACGACAGTGGGCTGAAAAAATAATAGGCTTACTATGAAGGAATGATGCTCGAACTGTGAAATCTGACATGCATTAATTTCAACTCTTCTTATTAATAACTGCATTGTTTCTTTCCAGGTACGACCGTGGACTGAAAAATTAATAGGCTGACTATGAAGGAATGATGCTAGAGCTGTGAAATCTTGCATGCATTCATTTCAAATCTTCTTATTAATAACTGCATTGTTTCTTTCCAGGTACGACAGTGGGCTGAAAAATTAATAGGCTGACTATGAAGGAATGATGCTCGAATTGTGAAATCTTGCATGCATCAATTCCAACTCTTCTTATTAATAACTGCATTGTTTCTTTCCAGGTACGACAGTGGGCTGAAAAATTAATAGGCTGACTATGAAGGAATGATGCTCGAACTGTGAAATCTGACATGCATTCATTTCAACTCTTCTTATAAATATCTGCATTGTTTCTTTCCAGGTACGACAGTGGGCTGAAAAAATAATAGGCTGACTATGAAGGAATGATGCTCGAACTGTGAAATCTGACATGCATTCATTTCAACTCTTCTTATTAATAACTGCATTGTTTTTTTCCAGGTACGACAGTGGGCTGAAAAAATAATAGGCTGACTATGAAGGAATGATGCTAGAGCTGTGAAATCTTGCATGCATTCATTTCAAATCTTCTTATTAATAACTGCATTGTTTCTTTCCAGGTACGACAGTGGGCTGAAAGATTAATATGCTGACTATGAAGGAATGATGCTCGAACTGTGAAATCTTGCATGCATTCATTTCAACTCTTCTTATTAATAACTGCATTGTTTCTTTCCAGGTACGACAGTGGGCTGAAAAATTAATAGGCTGACTATGAAGGAATGATGCTCGAGCTGGGAAATCTGACATGCATTAATTCCAACTCTTCTTATTAATAACTGCATTGTTTCTTTCCAGGTACCACAGTGGGCCGGAAAAATAATAGTCTGACTATGACGGAATGGTGCTCGAACTGTGATATCTGACATGCATCAATTCCAACTCTTCTTATTAATAACTGCATTGTTTCTTTCCAGGTACAACAGTGGGCTGAAAAATTAATAGTCTGACTATGAAGGAATTATGCTCGAACTGGGAAATCTGACATGCATTAATTCCAACTCTTCTTATTAATAACTGCATTGTTTCTTTCCAGGTACGACAGTGGGCCGTAAAAATAATACGCTGACTATGAAGGAATGATGCTCGAACTGTGATATCTGACATGCATCAATTCCAACTCTTCTTATTAATAACTGCATTGTTTCTTTCCAGGTACAACAGTGGGCTGAAAAATTAATAGTCTGACTATGAAGGAATTATGCTCGAACTGTGAAATCTTGCATGCATTAATTCCAACTCTTCTTGTTAATATCTGCATTGTTTCTTTCCAGGTACAACTGTGGGCTGAAAAATTAATAGGCTGACTATGAAGGAATGATGCTCGAACTGTGAAATGTGACATGCATTAATTTCAACTCTTCTTATTAATAACTGCATTGTTTCTTTCCAGGTACGACAGTGGGCTGAAAAATTAATAGGCTGACTTTGAAGGAATGATGCTCGAGCTGGGAAATCTGACATGCATTAATTCCAACTCTTCTTATTAATAACTGCATTGTTTCTTTCCAGGTACGACAGTGGGCCGTAAAAATAATACGCTGACTATGAAGGAATGATGCTCGAACTGTGAGATCTGACATGCATTAATTTCAACTCTTCTTATTAATAACTGCATTGTTTCTTTCCAGGTACAACAGTGGGCTGAATAAATAATAGGCTGACTATGAAGGAATGATGCTCGAGCTGGGAAATCTGACATGCATTAATTCCAACTCTTTTTATTAATAACTGCATTGTTTCTTTCCAGGTACGACAGTGGGCCGGAAAAATAATAGGCTGACTATGAAGGAATGATGCTCTAACTGTGAAATCTGACATGCATTCATTTCAACTCTTCTTATTAATAACTGCATTGTTTCTTTCCAGGTACGACAGTGGGCTGAAAAAATAATAGGCTTACTATGAAGGAATGATGCTCGAACTGTGAAATCTGACATGCATTAATTTCAACTCTTCTTATTAATAACTGCATTGTTTCTTTCCAGGTACGACCGTGGACTGAAAAATTAATAGGCTGACTATGAAGGAATGATGCTAGAGCTGTGAAATCTTGCATGCATTCATTTCAAATCTTCTTATTAATAACTGCATTGTTTCTTTCCAGGTACGACAGTGGGCTGAAAAATTAATAGGCTGACTATGAAGGAATGATGCTCGAATTGTGAAATCTTGCATGCATCAATTCCAACTCTTCTTATTAATAACTGCATTGTTTCTTTCCAGGTACGACAGTGGGCTGAAAAATTAATAGGCGGACTATGAAGGAATGATGCTCGAACTGTGAAATCTGACATGCATTCATTTCAACTCTTCTTATAAATATCTGCATTGTTTCTTTCCAGGTACGACAGTGGGCTGAAAAAATAATAGGCTGACTATGAAGGAATGATGCTAGAGCTGTGAAATCTTGCATGCATTCATTTCAAATCTTCTTATTAATAACTGCATTGTTTCTTTCCAGGTACGACAGTGGGCTGAAAGATTAATATGCTGACTATGAAGGAATGATGCTCGAACTGTGAAATCTTGCATGCATTCATTTCAACTCTTCTTATTAATAACTGCATTGTTTCTTTCCAGGTACGACAGTGGGCTGAAAAATTAATAGGCTGACTATGAAGGAATGATGCTCGAGCTGGGAAATCTGACATGCATTAATTCCAACTCTTCTTATTAATAACTGCATTGTTTCTTTCCAGGTACCACAGTGGGCCGGAAAAATAATAGTCTGACTATGACGGAATGGTGCTCGAACTGTGATATCTGACATGCATCAATTCCAACTCTTCTTATTAATAACTGCATTGTTTCTTTCCAGGTACAACAGTGGGCTGAAAAATTAATAGTCTGACTATGAAGGAATTATGCTCGAACTGGGAAATCTGACATGCATTAATTCCAACTCTTCTTATTAATAACTGCATTGTTTCTTTCCAGGTACGACAGTGGGCCGTAAAAATAATACGCTGACTATGAAGGAATGATGCTCGAACTGTGATATCTGACATGCATCAATTCCAACTCTTCTTATTAATAACTGCATTGTTTCTTTCCAGGTACAACAGTGGGCTGAAAAATTAATAGTCTGACTATGAAGGAATTATGCTCGAACTGTGAAATCTTGCATGCATTAATTCCAACTCTTCTTGTTAATATCTGCATTGTTTCTTTCCAGGTACAACTGTGGGCTGAAAAATTAATAGGCTGACTATGAAGGAATGATGCTCGAACTGTGAAATGTGACATGCATTAATTTCAACTCTTCTTATTAATAACTGCATTGTTTCTTTCCAGGTACGACAGTGGGCTGAAAAATTAATAGGCTGACTTTGAAGGAATGATGCTCGAGCTGCGAAATCTGACATGCATTAATTCCAACTCTTCTTATTAATAACTGCATTGTTTCTTTCCAGGTACGACAGTGGGCCGTAAAAATAATACGCTGACTATGAAGGAATGATGCTCGAACTGTGAGATCTGACATGCATTAATTTCAACTCTTCTTATTAATAACTGCATTGTTTCTTTCCAGGTACAACAGTGGGCTGAATAAATAATAGGCTGACTATGAAGGAATGATGCTCGAGCTGGGAAATCTGACATGCATTAATTCCAACTCTTTTTATTAATAACTGCATTGTTTCTTTCCAGGTACGACAGTGGGCCGGAAAAATAATAGGCTGACTATGAAGGAATGATGCTCGAACTGTGAGATCTGACATGCATTAATTTCAAATCTTCTTATTAATAACTGCATTGTTTCTTTCCAGGTACAACAGTGGGCTGAATAAATAATAGGCTGACTATGAAGGAATGATGCTCGAACTGTGAAATCTGACATGCATTTATTTCAACTCTTCTTATTAATAACTGCATTGTTTCTTTCCAGGTACGACAGTGGGCCGGAAAAATAATAGGCTGACTATGAAGGAATGATGCTCGAACTGTGATATCTGACATGCATCAATTCCAACTCTTCTTATTAATAACTGCATTGTTTCTTTCCAGGTACCACAGTGGGCCGGAAAAATAATAGTCTGACTATGAAGGAATGGTGCTCGAACTGTGATATCTGACATGCATCAATTCCAACTCTTCTTATTAATAACTGCATTGTTTCTTTCCAGGTACAACAGTGGGCTGAAAAATTAATAGTCTGACTATGAAGGAATTATGCTCGAACTGTGAAATCTTGCATGCATTAATTCCAACTCTTCTTATTAATAACTGCATTGTTTCTTTCCAGGTACGACAGTGGGCTGAAAAATTAATAGGCTGACTATGAAGGAATGATGCTCGAGCTGGGAAATCTGACATGCATTAATTCCAACTCTTCTTATTAATAACTGCATTGTTTCTTTCCAGGTACGACAGTGGGCTGAATAAATAATAGGCTGACTATGAAGGAATGATGCTCGAACTGTGATATCTGACATGCATTCATTTCAACTCTTCTTATTAATAACTGCATTGTTTCTTTCCAGGTACGACAGTGGGCTGAATAAATAATAGGCTGACTGTGAAGGAATGATGCTCGAGCTGGGAAATCTGACATGCATTAATTCCAACTCTTCTTATTAATAACTGCATTGTTTCTTTCCAGGTACCACAGTGGGCCGGAAAAATAATAGTCTGACTATGAAGAATGGTGCTCGAACTGTGATATCTGACATGCATCAATTCCAACTCTTCTTATTAATAACTGCATTGTTTCTTTCCAGGTACAACAGTGGGCTGAAAAATTAATAGTCTGACTATGAAGGAATTATGCTCGAACTGTGAAATCTTGCAGGCATTAATTCCAACTCTTCTTGTTAATAACTGCATTGTTTCTTTCCAGGTACAACTGTGGGCTGAAAAATTAATAGGCTGACTATGAAGGAATGATGCTCGAACTGTGAAATGTGACATGCATTAATTTCAACTCTTCTTATTAATAACTGCATTGTTTCTTTCCAGGTACGACAGTGGGCTGAAAAAATAATAGGCTGACTATGAAGGAATGATGCTCGAACTGTGAGATCTGACATGCATTAATTTCAACTCTTCTTATTAATAACTGCATTGTTTCTTTCCAGGTACGACAGTGGGCTGAAAAATTAATAGGCTGACTATGAAGGAAGGATGCTCGAACTGTGAAATCTAACATGCATTCATTTCAACTCTTCTTATTAATAACTGCATTGTTTCTTTCCAGGTACGACAGTGGGCCGGAAAAATAATAGGCTGACTATGAAGGAATGATGCTCGAACTGTGATATCTGACATGCATCAATTCCAACTCTTCTTATTAATAACTGCATTGTTTCTTTCCAGGTACAACAGTGGGCTGAAAAATTAATAGTCTGACTATGAAGGAATGATACTCGAACTGTGAAATCTTGCATGCATTAATTCCAACTCTTCTTGTTAATAACTGCATTGTTTCTTTCCAGGTACAACTGTGGGCTGAAAAATTAATAGGCTGACTATGAAGGAATGATGCTCGAACTGTGAAATGTGACATGCATTAATTTCAACTCTTCTAATTAATAACTGCATTGTTTCTTTCCAGGTACGACAGTGGGCTGAAAAAATAATAGGCTGACTATGAAGGAATGATGCTCGAACTGTGAGATCTGACATGCATTAATTTCAACTCTTCTTATTAATAACTGCATTGTTTCTTTCCAGGTACGACAGTGGGCTGAAAAATTAATAGGCTGACTATGAAGGAATGATGCTCGAACTGTGAAATCTAACATGCATTCATTTCAACTCTTCTTATTAATAACTGCATTGTTTCTTTCCAGGTACGACAGTGGGCTGAAAAAATAATAGGCTGACTATGAAGGAATGATGCTCGAACTGTGAAATCTGACATGCATTCATTTCAACTCTTCTTATTAATAACTGCATTGTTTCTTTCCAGGTACGACAGTTGGCTGAAAAAATAATAGGCTGAGTTTGAAGGAATGATGCTCAAACTGTGAAATCTGACATGCATTCATTTCAACTCTTCTTATTAATAACTGCATTGTTTCTTTCGAGGTACGACAGTGGGCTGAAAAATTAATAGTCTGACTATGAAGGAATTATGCTCGAACTGTGAAATCTTGCCTGCATTCATTTCAACTCTTCTTATTAATAACTGCATTGTTTCTTTCCAGGTACGACAGTGGGCTGAATAAATAATAGGCTGACTATGAAGGAATGATGCTCGAACTGTGAGATCTGACATGCATTAATTTCAACTCTTCTTATTAATAACTGCATTGTTTCTTTCCAGGTACGACAGTGGGCTGAAAAATTAATAGGCTGACTATGAAGGAATGATGCTCGAACTGTGAAATCTAACATGCATTCATTTCAACTCTTCTTATTAATAACTGCATTGTTTCTTTCCAGGTACGACAGTGGGCTGAAAAAATAATAGGCTGACTATGAAGGAATGATGCTCGAACTGTGAAATCTGACATGCATTCATTTCAACTCTTCTTATTAATAACTGCATTGTTTCTTTCCAGGTACGACAGTTGGCTGAAAAAATAATAGGCAGACTATGAAGGAATGATGCTCAAACTGTGAAATCTGACATGCATTCATTTCAACTCTTCTTATTAATAACTGCATTGTTTCTTTCCAGGTACGACAGTGGGCTGAATAAATAATAGGCTGACTATGAAGGAATGATGCTCGTGCTGGGAAATCTGACATGCATTAATTTCAACTCTTCTTATTAATAACTGCATTGTTTCTTTCCAGGTACGACAGTGGGCTGAAAAATTAATAGGCTGACTATGAAGGAATGATGCTCGAACTGTGAAATCTGACATGCATTCATTTCAACTCTTCTTATTAATAACTGCATTGTTTCTTTCCAGGTACGACAGTGGGCTGCAAAAATAATAGGCTGACTATGAAGGAATGATGCTCGAACTGTGAAATCTGACATGCATTAATTTCAACTCTTCTTATTAATAACTGCATTGTTTCTTTCCAGGTACGACAGTGGGCTGAATAAATAATAGGCTGACTATGAAGGAATGATGCTCGAGCTGGGAAATCTGACATGCATTAATTCCAACTCTTCTTATTAATAACTGCATTGTTTCTTTCCAGGTACGACAGTGGGCCGGAAAAATAATAGGCTGACTATGAAAGAATGTTGCTCGAACTGTGATATCTGACATGCATCAATTCCAACTCTTCTTATTAATAACTGCATTGTTTCTTTCCTGGTACAACAGTGGGCTGAAAAATTAATAGTCTGACTATGAAGGAATTATGCTCGAACTGTGAAATCTTGCATGCATTAATTCCAACTCTTCTTGTTAATAACTGCATTGTTTCTTTCCAGGTACAACTGTGGGCTGAAAAATTAATAGGCTGACTATGAAGGAATGATGCTCGAACTGTGAAATGTGACATGCATTAATTTCAACTCTTCTTATTAATAACTGCATTGTTTCTTTCCAGGTACGACAGTGGGCTGAAAAAATAATAGGCTGACTATGAAGGAATGATGCTCGAACTGTGAGATCTGACATGCATTAATTTCAACTCTTCTTATTAATAACTGCATTGTTTCTTTCCAGGTACGACAGTGGGCTGAAAAATTAATAGGCTGACTATGAAGGAATGATGCTCGAACTGTGAAATCTAACATGCATTCATTTCAACTCTTCTTATTAATAACTGCATTGTTTCTTTCCAGGTACGACAGTGGGCTGAAAAAATAATAGGCTGACAATGAAGGAATGATGCTCGAACTGTGAAATCTGACATGCATTCATTTCAACTCTTCTTATTAATAACTGCATTGTTTCTTTCCAGGTACGTCAGTGGGATGAATAAATAATAGGCTGACTATGAAGGAATGATGGTCGAGCTGGGAAATCTGACATGCATTAATTCCAACTCTTCTTATTATTAACTGCATTGTTTCTTTCCAGGTACAACAGTGGGCTGAAAAATTAATAGGCTGACTATGAAGGAATTATGCTCGAACTGTGAAATCTTGCATGCATTCATTTCAACTCTTCTTATTAATAACTGCATTGTTTCTTTCCAGGTTCGACAGTGGGCTGGAAAAATAATAGGCTGACTATGAAGGAATGATGCTCGAACTGTGATATCTGACATGCATTCATTTCAACTCTTCTTATTAATAACTACATTTTTTCTTTCCAGGTACGACAGTGGGCTGAATAAATAATAGGCTGACTATGAAGGAATGATGCTCGAGCTTGGAAATCTGACATGCATTAATTCCAACTCTTCTTATTAATAACTGCATTGTTTCTTTCCAGGTACCACAGTGGGCCGGAAAAATAATAGGCTGACTATGAAGGAATGATGCTCGAACTGTGATATCTGACATGCATTCATTTCAACTCTTCTTATTAATAACTGCATTGTTTCTTTCCAGGTACGACAGTGGGCTGAAAAAATAATAGGCTGACTATGAAGGAATGATGCTCGAACTGTGAAATCTGACATGCATTAATTCCAACTCTTCTTATTAATAACTGCATTGTTTCTTTCCAGGTACAACAGTGGGCTGAAAAATTAATAGGCTGACTATGAAGGAATGATGCTCGAACTGTGAAATGTGACATGCATTAATTTCAACTCTTCTTATTAATAACTGCATTGTTTCTTTCCAGGTACGACAGGGGGCTGAAAAAATAATAGGCTGACTATGAAGGAATGATGCTCGAACTGTGAGATCTGACATGCATTAATTTCAACTCTTCTTATTAATAACTGCATTGTTTCTTTCCAGGTACGACAGTGGGCTGAAAAATTAATAGGCTGACTATGAAGGAATGATGCTCAAACTGTGAAATCTAACATGCATTCATTTCAACTCTTCTTATTAATAACTGCATTGTTTCTTTCCAGGTACGACAGTGGGCTGAAAAAATAATAGGCTGACTATGAAGGAATGATGCTCGAACTGTGAAATCTGACATGCATTCATTTCAACTCTTCTTATTAATAACTGCATTGTTTCTTTCCAGGTACGTCAGTGGGCTGAATAAATAATAGGCTGACTATGAAGGAATGATGCTCGAGCTGGGAAATCTGACATGCATTAATTCCAACTCTTATTATTATTAACTGCATTGTTTCTTTCCAGGTACAACAGTGGGCTGAAAAATTAATAGGCTGACTATGAAGGAATGATGCTCGAGCTGGGAAATCTGACATGCATTCATTTCAACTCTTCTTATTAATAACTGCATTGTTTCTTTCCAGGTACGACAGTGGGCTGAATAAATAATAGGCTGACTATGAAGGAATGATGCTCGAGCTGGGAAATCTGACATGCATTAATTCCAACTCTTCTTATTAATAACTGCATTGTTTCTTTCCAGGTACCACAGTGGGCCGGAAAAATAATAGGCTGACTATGAAGGAATGATGCTCGAACTGTGAAATCTGACATGCATTCATTTCAACTCTTCTTATTAATAACTGCATTGTTTCTTTCCAGGTACGACAGTGGGCTGAATAAATAATAGGCTGACTATGAAGGAATTATGCTCGAACTGTGAAATCTTGCATGCATTCATTTCAACTCTTCTTATTAATAACTGCATTGTTTCTTTCCAGGTACGACAGTGGTCTGGAAAAATAATAGGCTGACTATGAAGGAATGATGCTCGAACTGTGATATCTGACATGCATTCATTTCAACTCTTCTTATTAATAACTGCATTGTTTCTTTCCAGGTACGACAGTGGGCTGAATAAATAATAGGCTGACTATGAAGGAATGATGCTCGAGCTGGGAAATCTGACATGCATTAATTCCAACTCTTCTTATTAATAACTGCATTGTTTCTTTCCAGGTACCACAGTGGGCCGGAAAAATAATAGGCTGACTATGAAGGAATGATGCTCGAACTGTGATATCTGACATGCATCAATTCCAACTCTTCTTATTAATAACTGCATTGTTTCTTTCCATGTACAACAGTGGGCTGAAAAATTAATAGTCTGACTATGAAGGAATTATGCTCGAACTGTGAAATCTTGCATGCATTCATTTCAACTCTTCTTATTAATAACTACATTGTTTCTTTCCAGGTACGACAGTGGGCTGGAAAAATAATAGGCTGACTATGAAGGAATGATGCTCGAGCTGGGAAATCTGACATGCATTCATATCAACTCTTCTTATTAATAACTGCATTGTTTCTTTCCAGGTACGACAGTGGGCTGAATAAATAATAGGCTGACTATGAAGGAATGATGCTCGAGCTGGGAATTCTGACATGCATTAATTCCAACTCTTCTTATTAATAACTGCATTGTTTCTTTCCAGGTACCACAGTGGGCCGGAAAAATAATAGGCTGACTATGAAGGAATGATGCTCGAACTGTGATATCTGACATGCATTCATTTCAACTCTTCTTATTAATAACTGCATTGTTTCTTTCCAGGTACGACAGTGGGCTGAAAAAATAATAGGCTGACTATGAAGGAATGATGCTCGAACTGTGATATCTGACATCCATTCATTTCAACTCTTCTTATTAATAACTACATTGTTTCTTTCCAGGTACGACAGTGGGCTGGAAAAATTAATAGGCTGACTATGAAGGAATGATGCTCGAACTGTGATATCTGACATGCATTCATTTCAACTCTTCTTATTAATAACTGCATTGTTTCTTTCCAGGTACGACAGTGAGCTGAATAAATAATAGGCTGACTATGAAGGAATGATGCTCGAGCTGGGAAATCTGACATGCATTAATTCCAACTCTTCTTATTAATAACTGCATTGTTTCTTTCCAGGTACGACAGTGGGCTGAAAAATTAATAGTCTGACTATGAAGGAATTATGCTCGAACTGTGAAATCTTGCATGCATTCATTTCAACTCTTCTTATTAATAACTGCATTGTTTCTTTCCAGGTACGACAGTGGGCTGAATAAATAATAGGCTGACTATGAAGGAATGATGCTCGAACTGTGAGATCTGACATGCATTAATTTCAACTCTTCTTATTAATAACTGCATTGTTTCTTTCCAGGTACGACAGTGGGCTGAAAAATTAATAGGCTGACTATGAAGGAATGATGCTCGAACTGTGAAATCTAACATGCATTCATTTCAACTCTTCTTATTAATAACTGCATTGTTTCTTTCCAGGTACGACAGTGGGCTGAAAAAATAATAGGCTGACTATGAAGGAATGATGCTCGAACTGTGAAATCTGACATGCATTCATTTCAACTCTTCTTATTAATAACTGCATTGTTTCTTTCCAGGTACGATAGTTGGCTGAAAAAATAATAGGCTGACTATGAAGGAATGATGCTCAAACTGTGAAATCTGACATGCATTCATTTCAACTCTTCTTATTAATAACTGCATTGTTTCTTTCCAGGTATGACAGTGGGCTGAATAAATAATAGGCTGACTATGAAGGAATGATGCTCGTGCTGGGAAATCTGACATGCATTAATTCCAACTCTTCTTATTAATAACTGCATTGTTTCTTTCCAGGTACCACAGTGGGCCGGAAAAATAATAGGCTGACTATGAAGGAATGATGCTCGAACTGTGATATCTGACATGCATCAATTCCAACTCTTCTTATTAATAACTGCATTGTTTCTTTCCAGGTACAACAGTGGGCTGAAAAATTAATAGTCTGACTATGAAGGAATTATGCTCGAACTGTGAAATCTTGCATGCATTCATTTCAACTCTTCTTATTAATAACTACATTGTTTCTTTCCAGGTACGACAGTGGGCTGGAAAAATAATAGGCTGACTATGAAGGAATGATGCTCGAGCTGGGAAATCTGACATGCATTCATTTCAACTCTTCTTATTAATAACTGCATTGTTTCTTTCCAGGTACGACAGTGGGCTGAATAAATAATAGGCTGACTATGAAGGAATGATGCTCGAGCTGGGAAATCTGACATGCATTAATTCCAACTCTTCTTATTAATAACTGCATTGTTTCTTTCCAGGTACCACAGTGGGCCGTAAAAATAATAGGCTGACTATGAAGGAATGATGCTCGAACTGTGAAATCTGACATGCATTCATTTCAACTCTTCTTATTAATAACTGCATTGTTTCTTTCCAGGTACGACAGTGGGCTGAATAAATAATAGGCTGACTATGAAGGAATGATGCTCGAGCTGGGAAATCTGACATGCATTAATTCCAACTCTTCTTATTAATAACTGCATTGTTTCTTTCCAGGTACCACAGTGGGCCGGAAAAATAATAGGCTGACTATGAAGGAATGATGCTCGAACTGTGATATCTGACATGCATTCATTTCAACTCTTTTTTATTAATAACTGCATTGTTTCTTTCCAGGTACGACAGTGGGCTGAAAAAATAATAGGCTGACTATGAAGGAATGATGCTCGAACTGTGATATCTGACATGCATTCATTTCAACTCTTCTTATTAATAACTACATTGTTTCTTTCCAGGTACGACAGTGGGCTGGAAAAATTAATAGGCTGACTATGAAGGAATGATGCTCGAACTGTGATATCTGACATGCATTCATTTCAACTCTTCTTATTAATAACTGCATTGTTTCTTTCCAGGTACGACAGTGGGCTGAATAAATAATAGGCTGACTATGAAGGAATGATGCTCGAGCTGGGAAATCTGACATGCATTAATTCCAACTCTTCTTATTAATAACTGCATTGTTTCTTTCCAGGTACGACAGTGGGCCGGAAAAATAATAGGCTGACTATGAAGGAATGATGCTCGAACTGTGAAATCTTGCATGCATTCATTTCAACTCTTCTTATTAATAACTGCATTGTTTCTTTCCAGGTACGATAGTCGGCTGAAAAATTAATAGGCTGACTATGAAGGAATGATGCTCGAACTGTGAAATCTGACATGCATTAATTTCAACTCTTCTTATTAATAACTGCATTGTTTCTTTCCAGGTACGACAGTGGGCTGAAAAATTAATAGGCTGACTATGAAGGAATGATGCTCGAACTGTGAAATCTTGCATGCATTAATTCTAACACTTCTTATTAATATCTGCATTGTTTCTTTCCAGGTACGACAGTGAGCTGAAAAATTAATAGGCTGACTATAAAGGAATTATGCTCGAACTGTGAAATCAGACATGCATTAATTTCAACTCTTCTTATTAATAACTGCATTGTTTCTTTCCAGGTACGACAGTGGGCTGAAAAATTAATAGGCTGACTATGAAGGAATGATGCTCGAACTGTGAAATCTTGCATGCATTCATTTCAACTCTTCTTATTAATAACTGCATTGTTTCTTTCCAGGTACGACAGTGGGCTGAAAAATTAATAGGCTGCCTATGAAGGAATGATGCTCGAACTGTGAAATCTGACATGCATTCATTTCAACTCTTCTTATTAATAACTGCATTGATTCTTTCCAGGTACAACAGTGGGCTGAAAAATTAATAGGCTGTCTATGAAGGAATGATGCTCGAACTGTGAAATCTGACATGCATTCATTTCAACTCTTCTTATTAATAACTGCATTGATTCTTTCCAGGTACGAGAGTGGGCTGAAAAATTAATAGGCTGACTATGAAGGAATGATGCTCGAACTGTGAAATCTTGCATGTATTCATTTCAACTCTTCTTATTAATAACTGCATTGTTTCTTTCCAGGTACAACAGTGGGCTGAAAAATTAATAGGCTGACTATGAAGGAATGATGCTCGAACTGTGAAATCTGACATGCATTAATTTCAACTCTTCTTATTAATAACTGCATTGTTTCTTTCCAGGTACGACCGTGGACTGAAAAATTAATAGGCTGACTATGAAGGAATGATGCTAGAGCTGTGAAATCTTGCATGGATTCATTTCAAATCTTCTTATTAATAACTGCGTTGTTTCTTTCCAGGTACGACAGTGGGCTGAAAAATTAATAGGCTGACTATGAAGGAATTATGCTCGAATTGTGAAATCTTGCATGCATCAATTCTAACTCTTCTTATTAATAACTGCATTGTTTCTTTCCAGGTACGACAGTGTGCTGAAAAATTAATAGGCTGACTATGAAGGAATGATGCTCGAACTGTGAAATCTGACATGCATTCATTTCAACTCTTCTTATTAATATCTGCATTGTTTCTTTCCAGGTACGACAGTGGGCTGAAAAAATAATAGGCTGACTATGAAGGAATGATGCTCGAACTGTGAAATCTGACATGCATTCATTTCAACTCTTCTTATTAATAACTGCATTGTTTCTTTCCAGGTACTACAGTGGGCTGAAAAAATATTAGGCTGACTATGAAGGAATGATGCTCGAACTGTGAAATCTGAGATGCATTCATTTCAACTCTTCTTATTAATAACTGAATTGTTTCTTTCCAGATACGACAGTGGGCTGAAAAATTAATAGGCTGACTATGAAGGAATGATGCTCGAACTGTGAAATCTTGCATGCATTAATTCCAACTCTTCTTATTAATAACTGCATTGTTTCTTTGCAGGTACGACAGTTGGCTGAAAAATTAATAGGCTGACTATGAAGGAATGATGCTAGAGCTGTGAAATCTTGCATGCATTCATTTCAAATCTTCTTATTAATAACTGCATTGTTTCTTTCCAGGTACGACAATGGGCTGAAAGATTAATATGCTGACTATGAAGGAATGATGCTCGAACTGTGAAATCTTGCATGCATTCATTTCAACTCTTCTTATTAATAACTGCATTGTTTCTTTCCAGGTACGATAGTCGGCTGAAAAATTAATAGGCTGACTATGAAGGAATGATGCTCGAACTGTGAAATCTGACATGCATTCATTTCAACTCTTCTTATTAATAACTGCATTGTTTCTTTCCAGGTACGACAGTGGGCTGGAAAAAATAATAGGCTGACTATGAAGGAATGATGCTCGAACTGTGATATCTGACATGCATTCATTTCAACTCTTCTTATTAATAACTGCATTGTTTCTTTCCAGGTACGACAGTGGGCTGAAAAATTGATAGGCTGACTATGAAGGAATGATGCTCGAACTGTGAAATCTGACATGCATTCATTTCAACTCTTCTTATTAATAACTGCATTGTTTCTTTCCAGGTACGACAGTGGGCTGGAAAAATAATAGGCTGACTATGAAGGAATGATGCTCGAACTGTCATATCTGACATGCATCAATTCCAACTCTTCTTATTAATAACTGCATTGTTTATAGCCAGGTACAACAGTGGGCTGAAAAATTAATAGTCTGACTATGAAGGAATGATGCTCGAACTGTGAAATCTTGCATGCATTAATTCCAACTCTTCTTGTTAATAACTGCATTGTTTCTTTCCAGGTACAACAGTGAGCTGAAAAATTAATAGGCTGACTATGAAGGAATGATGCTCGAACTGTGAAATGTGACATGCATTAATTTCAACTCTTCTTATTAATAACTGCATTGTTTCTTTCCAGGTACGACAGTGGGCTGAAAAAATAATAGGCTGACTATGAAGGAATGATGCTCGAACTGTGAGATCTGACATGCAATAATTTCAAATCTTCTTATTAATAACTGCATTGTTTCTTTCCAGGTACGACAGTGGGCTGAAAAATTAATAGGCTGACTATGAAGGAATGATGCTCGAACTGTGAAATCTAACATGCATTCATTTCAACTCTTCTTATTAATAACTGCATTGTTTCTTTCCAGGTACGACAGTGGGCTGAAAAAATAATAGGCTGACTATGAAGGAAGGATGCTCGAACTGTGAAATCTGACATGCATTCATTTCAACTCTTCTTCTTAATAACTGCATTGTTTCTTTCCAGGTACGACAGTGGGCTGAATAAATAATAGGCTGACTATGAAGGAATGATGCTCGAGCTGGGAAATCTGACATGCATTAATTCCAACTCTTCTTATTAATAACTGCATTGTTTCTTTCCACGTACGACAGTGGGCTGAAAAATTAATAGGCTGACTATGAAGGAATGATGCTCGAACTGTGAAATCTGACATGCATTAATTTCAACTCTTCTTATTAATAACTGCATTGTTTCTTTCCAGGTACGACAGTGGGCTGAATAAATAATAGGCTGACTATGAAGGAATGATGCTCGAACTGTGAGATCTGACATGCATTAATTTCAACTCTTCTTATTAATAACTGCATTGTTTCTTTCCAGGTACGACAGTGGGCTGAAAAATTAATAGGCTGACTATGAAGGAATGATGCTCGAACTGTGAAATCTAACATGCATTCATTTCAACTCTTCTTATTAATAACTGCATTGTTTCTTTCCAGGTACGACAGTGGGCTGGAAAAATAATAGGCTGACTATGAAGGAATGATGCTCGAACTGTCATATCTGACATGCATCAATTCCAACTCTTCTTATTAATAACTGCATTGTTTATAGCCAGGTACAACAGTGGGCTGAAAAATTAATAGTCTGACTATGAAGGAATGATGCTCGAACTGTGAAATCTTGCATGCATTAATTCCAACTCTTCTTGTTAATAACTGCATTGTTTCTTTCCAGGTACAACAGTGAGCTGAAAAATTAATAGGCTGACTATGAAGGAATGATGCTCGAACTGTGAAATGTGACATGCATTAATTTCAACTCTTCTTATTAATAACTGCATTGTTTCTTTCCAGGTACGACAGTGGGCTGAAAAAATAATAGGCTGACTATGAAGGAATGATGCTCGAACTGTGAGATCTGACATGCAATAATTTCAAATCTTCTTATTAATAACTGCATTGTTTCTTTCCAGGTACGACAGTGGGCTGAAAAATTAATAGGCTGACTATGAAGGAATGATGCTCGAACTGTGAAATCTAACATGCATTCATTTCAACTCTTCTTATTAATAACTGCATTGTTTCTTTCCAGGTACGACAGTGGGCTGAAAAAATAATAGGCTGACTATGAAGGAAGGATGCTCGAACTGTGAAATCTGACATGCATTCATTTCAACTCTTCTTCTTAATAACTGCATTGTTTCTTTCCAGGTACGACAGTGGGCTGAATAAATAATAGGCTGACTATGAAGGAATGATGCTCGAGCTGGGAAATCTGACATGCATTAATTCCAACTCTTCTTATTAATAACTGCATTGTTTCTTTCCACGTACGACAGTGGGCTGAAAAATTAATAGGCTGACTATGAAGGAATGATGCTCGAACTGTGAAATCTGACATGCATTAATTTCAACTCTTCTTATTAATAACTGCATTGTTTCTTTCCAGGTACGACAGTGGGCTGAATAAATAATAGGCTGACTATGAAGGAATGATGCTCGAACTGTGAGATCTGACATGCATTAATTTCAACTCTTCTTATTAATAACTGCATTGTTTCTTTCCAGGTACGACAGTGGGCTGAAAAATTAATAGGCTGACTATGAAGGAATGATGCTCGAACTGTGAAATCTAACATGCATTCATTTCAACTCTTCTTATTAATAACTGCATTGTTTCTTTCCAGGTACGACAGTGGGCTGAAAAAATAATAGGCTGACTATGAAGGAATGATGCTCGAGCTGGGAAATCTGACATGCATCAATTCCAGCTCTTCTTATTAATAACTGCATTGTTTCTTTCCAGGTACGACAGTGGGCCGGAAAAATAATAGTCTGACTATGAAGGAATGGTGCTCGAACTGTGATATCTGACATGCATCAATTCCAACTCTTCTTATTAATAACTGCATTGTTTCTTTCCAGGTACAACAGTGGGCTGAAAAATTAATAGTCTGACTATGAAGGAATTATGCTCGAACTGTGAAATCTTGCATGCATTAATTCCAACTCTTCTTATTAATAACTGCATTGTTTCTTTCCAGGTACGACAGTGGGCTGAATAAATAATAGGCTGACTATGAAGGAATGATGCTCGAACTGTGAGATCTGACATGCATTAATTTCAACTCTTCTTATTAATAACTGCATTGTTTCTTTCCAGGTACGACAGTGGGCTGAAAAATTAATAGGCTGACTATGAAGGAATGATGCTCGAACTGTGAAATCTAACATGCATTCATTTCAACTCTTCTTATTAATAACTGCATTGTTTCTTTCCAGGTACGACAGTGGGCTGAAAAAATAATAGGCTGACTATGAAGGAATGATGCTCGAACTGTGAAATCTGACATGCATTCATTTCACCTCTTCTTATTAATAACTGCATTGTTTCTTTCCAGGTACGACAGTGGGCTGAATAAATAATAGGCTGACTATGAAGGAATGATGCTCGAGCTGGGAAATCTGACATGCATCAATTCCAACTCTTCTTAATAATAACTACATTGTTTCTTTCCAGGTACCACAGTGGGCCGGAAAAATAATAGTCTGACTATGAAGGAATGGTGCTCGAACTGTGATATCTGACATGCATCAATTCCAACTCTTCTTATTAATAACTGCATTGTTTTTTTCCAGGTACAACAGTGGGCTGAAAAATTAATAGTCTGACTATGAAGGAATTATGCTCGAACTGTGAAATCTTGCATGCATTAATTCCAACTCTTCTTATTAATAACTGCATTGTTTCTTTCCAGGTACGACAGTGGGCTGAATAAATAATAGGCTGATTATGAAGGAATGATGCTCGAACTGTGAGATCTGACATGCATTAATTTCAACTCTTCTTATTAATAACTGCATTGTTTCTTTCCAGGTACGACAGTGGGCTGAAAAAATAATAGTCTGACTATGAAGGAATTATGCTCGAACTGTGAAATCTTGCATGCATTAATTCCAACTCTTCTTGTTAATAACTGCATTGTTTCTTTCCAGGTACAACTGTGGGCTGAAAAATTAATAGGCTGACTATGAAGGAATGATGCTCGAACTGTGAAATGTGACATGCATTAATTTCAACTCTTCTTATTAATAACTGCATTGTTTCTTTCCAGGTACGACAGTGGGCTGAATAAATAATAGGCTGACTATGAAGGAATGATGCTCGAACTGTGAGATCTGACATGCATTAATTTCAACTCTTCTTATTAATAACTGCATTGTTTCTTTCCAGGTACCACACTGGGCCGGAAAAATAATAGGCTGACTATGAAGGAATGGTGCTCGAACTGTGAGATCTGACATGCATTCATTTCAACTCTTCTTATTAATAACTGCATTGTTTCTTTCCAGGTACGACAGTGGGCTGAATAAATAATAGGCTGACTATGAAGGAATGATGCTGGAGCTGGGAAATCTGACATGCATTAATTCCAACTCTTCTTATTAATAACTGCATTGTTTCTTTCCAGGTACCACAGTGGGCCGGAAAAATAATAGGCTGACTATGAAGGAATGGTGCTCGTACTGTGATATCTGACATGCATCAATTCCAACTCTTCTTATTAATAACTGCATTGTTTCTTTCCAGGTACAACAGTGGGCTGAAAAATTAATAGTCTGACTATGAAGGAATTATGCTCGAACTGTGAAATCTTGCATGCATTAATTCCAACTCTTCTTGTTAATAACTGCATTGTTTCTTTCCAGGTACAACTGTGGGCTGAAAAATTAATAGGCTGACTATGAAGGAATTATGCTCGAACTGTGAAATGTGACATGCATTAATTTCAACTCTTCTTATTAATAACTGCATTGTTTCTTTCCAGGTACGACAGTGGGCTGAAAAAATAATAGGCTGACTATGAAGGAATGATGCTCGAACTGTGAGATCTGACATGCATTAATTTCAACTCTTCTTATTAATAACTGCATTGTTTCTTTCCAGGTACGACAGTGGGCTGAAAAATTAATAGGCTGACTATGAAGGAATGATGCTCGAACTGTGAAATCTTGCATGCATTCATTTCAACTCTTCTTATTAATAACTGCATTGTTTCTTTCCAGGTACGACAGTGGGCTGAAAAATTAATAGGCTGACTATGAAGGAATGATGCTCTAACTGTGAAATCTGACATGCATTCATTTCAACTCTTCTTATTAATAACTGCATTGTTTCTTTCCAGGTACGACAGTGGGCTGAAAAAATAATAGGCTTACTATGAAGGAATGATGCTCGAACTGTGAAATCTGTCATGCATTAATTTCAACTCTTCTTATTAATAACTGCATTGTTTCTTTCCAGGTACGACCGTGGACTGAAAAATTAATAGGCTGACTATGAAGGAATGATGCTAGAGCTGTGAAATCTTGCATGCATTCATTTCAAATCTTCTTATTAATAACTGCATTGTTTCTTTCCAGGTACGACAGTGGGCTGAAAAATTAATAGGCTGACTATGAAGGAATGATGCTCGAATTGTGAAATCTTGCATGCATCAATTCCAACTCTTCTTATTAATAACTGCATTGTTTCTTTCCAGGTACGACAGTGGGCTGAAAAATTAATAGGCTGACTATGAAGGAATGATGCTCGAACTGTGAAATCTGACATGCATTCATTTCAACTCTTCTTATAAATATCTGCATTGTTTCTTTCCAGGTACGACAGTGGGCTGAAAAATTAATAGGCTGACTATGAAGGAATGATGCTCGAACTGTGAAATCTGACATGCATTCATTTCAACTCTTCTTATAAATATCTGCATTGTTTCTTTCCAGGTACGACAGTGGGCTGAAAAATTAATAGTCTGACTATGAAGGAATTATGCTCGAACTGTGAAATCTTGCATGCATTAATTCCAACTCTTCTTATTAATAACTGCATTGTTTCTTTCCAGGTACGACAGTGGGCTGAATAAATAATAGGCTGACTATGAAGGAATGATGCTCGAACTGTGAGATCTGACATGCATTAATTTCAACTCTTCTTATTAATAACTGCATTGTTTCTTTCCAGGTACGACAGTGGGCTGAAAAATTAATAGGCTGACTATGAAGGAATGATGCTCGAACTGTGAAATCTAACATGCATTCATTTCAACTCTTCTTATTAATAACTGCATTGTTTCTTTCCAGGTACGACAGTGGGTTGAAAAAA
The DNA here is from genome assembly GCA_964036315.1 of Acanthosepion esculentum. Classification (NCBI taxonomy): domain Eukaryota; kingdom Metazoa; phylum Mollusca; class Cephalopoda; order Sepiida; family Sepiidae; genus Acanthosepion; species Acanthosepion esculentum. The sequence goes on from OZ038501.1 coordinate 55,273,316, forward strand.
TAATAGTCTGACTAAGAAGGAATTATGCTCGAACTGTGAAATCTTGCATGCATTAATTCCAACTCTTCTTGTTAATAACTGCATTGTTTCTTTCCAGGTACAACTGTGGGCTGAAAAATTAATAGGCTGACTATGAAGGAATGATGCTCGAACTGTGAAATGTGACATGCATTAATTTCAACTCTTCTTATTAATAACTGCATTGTTTCTTTCCAGGTACGACAGTGGGCTGAAAAAATAATAGGCTGACTATGAAGGAATGATGCTCGAACTGTGAGATCTGACATGCATTAATTTCAACTCTTCTTATTAATAACTGCATTGTTTCTTTCCAGGTACCACAGTGGGCCGGAAAAATAATAGGCTGACTATGAAGGAATGGTGCTCGAACTGTGAGATCTGACATGCATTCATTTCAACTCTTCTTATTAATAACTGCATTGTTTCTTTCCAGGTACGACAGTGGGCTGAATAAATAATAGGCTGACTATGAAGGAATGATGCTCGAGCTGGGAAATCTGACATGCATTAATTCCAACTCTTCTTATTAATAACTGCATTGTTTCTTTCCAGGTACCACAGTGGGCCGGAAAAATAATAGGCTGACTATGAAGGAATGGTGCTCGTACTGTGATATCTGACATGCATCAATTCCAACTCTTCTTATTAATAACTGCATTGTTTCTTTCCAGGTACAACAGTGGGCTGAAAAATTAATAGTCTGACTATGAAGGAATTATGCTCGAACTGTGAAATCTTGCATGCATTAATTCCAACTCTTCTTGTTAATAACTGCATTGTTTCTTTCCAGGTACAACTGTGGGCTGAAAAATTAATAGGCTGACTATGAAGGAATTATGCTCGAACTGTGAAATGTGACATGCATTAATTTCAACTCTTCTTATTAATAACTGCATTGTTTCTTTCCAGGTACGACAGTGGGCTGAAAAAATAATAGGCTGACTATGAAGGAATGATGCTCGAACTGTGAGATCTGACATGCATTAATTTCAACTCTTCTTATTAATAACTGCATTGTTTCTTTCCAGGTACGACAGTGGGCTGAAAAATTAATAGGCTGACTATGAAGGAATGATGCTCGAACTGTGAAATCTTGCATGCATTCATTTCAACTCTTCTTATTAATAACTGCATTGTTTCTTTCCAGGTACGACAGTGGGCTGAAAAATTAATAGGCTGACTATGAAGGAATGATGCTCTAACTGTGAAATCTGACATGCATTCATTTCAACTCTTCTTATTAATAACTGCATTGTTTCTTTCCAGGTACGACAGTGGGCTGAAAAAATAATAGGCTTACTATGAAGGAATGATGCTCGAACTGTGAAATCTGACATGCATTAATTTCAACTCTTCTTATTAATAACTGCATTGTTTCTTTCCAGGTACGACCGTGGACTGAAAAATTAATAGGCTGACTATGAAGGAATGATGCTAGAGCTGTGAAATCTTGCATGCATTCATTTCAAATCTTCTTATTAATAACTGCATTGTTTCTTTCCAGGTACGACAGTGGGCTGAAAAATTAATAGGCTGACTATGAAGGAATGATGCTCGAATTGTGAAATCTTGCATGCATCAATTCCAACTCTTCTTATTAATAACTGCATTGTTTCTTTCCAGGTACGACAGTGGGCTGAAAAATTAATAGGCTGACTATGAAGGAATGATGCTCGAACTGTGAAATCTGACATGCATTCATTTCAACTCTTCTTATAAATATCTGCATTGTTTCTTTCCAGGTACGACAGTGGGCTGAAAAAATAATAGGCTGACTATGAAGGAATGATGCTCGAACTGTGAAATCTGACATGCATTCATTTCAACTCTTCTTATTAATAACTGCATTGTTTTTTTCCAGGTACGACAGTGGGCTGAAAAAATAATAGGCTGACTATGAAGGAATGATGCTAGAGCTGTGAAATCTTGCATGCATTCATTTCAAATCTTCTTATTAATAACTGCATTGTTTCTTTCCAGGTACGACAGTGGGCTGAAAGATTAATATGCTGACTATGAAGGAATGATGCTCGAACTGTGAAATCTTGCATGCATTCATTTCAACTCTTCTTATTAATAACTGCATTGTTTCTTTCCAGGTACGACAGTGGGCTGAAAAATTAATAGGCTGACTATGAAGGAATGATGCTCGAGCTGGGAAATCTGACATGCATTAATTCCAACTCTTCTTATTAATAACTGCATTGTTTCTTTCCAGGTACCACAGTGGGCCGGAAAAATAATAGTCTGACTATGACGGAATGGTGCTCGAATTGTGATATCTGACATGCATCAATTCCAACTCTTCTTATTAATAACTGCATTGTTTCTTTCCAGGTACAACAGTGGGCTGAAAAATTAATAGTCTGACTATGAAGGAATTATGCTCGAACTGGGAAATCTGACATGCATTAATTCCAACTCTTCTTATTAATAACTGCATTGTTTCTTTCCAGGTACGACAGTGGGCCGTAAAAATAATACGCTGACTATGAAGGAATGATGCTCGAACTGTGATATCTGACATGCATCAATTCCAACTCTTCTTATTAATAACTGCATTGTTTCTTTCCAGGTACAACAGTGGGCTGAAAAATTAATAGTCTGACTATGAAGGAATTATGCTCGAACTGTGAAATCTTGCATGCATTAATTCCAACTCTTCTTGTTAATATCTGCATTGTTTCTTTCCAGGTACAACTGTGGGCTGAAAAATTAATAGGCTGACTATGAAGGAATGATGCTCGAACTGTGAAATGTGACATGCATTAATTTCAACTCTTCTTATTAATAACTGCATTGTTTCTTTCCAGGTACGACAGTGGGCTGAAAAATTAATAGGCTGACTTTGAAGGAATGATGCTCGAGCTGGGAAATCTGACATGCATTAATTCCAACTCTTCTTATTAATAACTGCATTGTTTCTTTCCAGGTACGACAGTGGGCCGTAAAAATAATACGCTGACTATGAAGGAATGATGCTCGAACTGTGAGATCTGACATGCATTAATTTCAACTCTTCTTATTAATAACTGCATTGTTTCTTTCCAGGTACAACAGTGGGCTGAATAAATAATAGGCTGACTATGAAGGAATGATGCTCGAGCTGGGAAATCTGACATGCATTAATTCCAACTCTTTTTATTAATAACTGCATTGTTTCTTTCCAGGTACGACAGTGGGCCGGAAAAATAATAGGCTGACTATGAAGGAATGATGCTCTAACTGTGAAATCTGACATGCATTCATTTCAACTCTTCTTATTAATAACTGCATTGTTTCTTTCCAGGAACGACAGTGGGCTGAAAAAATAATAGGCTTACTATGAAGGAATGATGCTCGAACTGTGAAATCTGACATGCATTAATTTCAACTCTTCTTATTAATAACTGCATTGTTTCTTTCCAGGTACGACCGTGGACTGAAAAATTAATAGGCTGACTATGAAGGAATGATGCTAGAGCTGTGAAATCTTGCATGCATTCATTTCAAATCTTCTTATTAATAACTGCATTGTTTCTTTCCAGGTACGACAGTGGGCTGAAAAATTAATAGGCTGACTATGAAGGAATGATGCTCGAATTGTGAAATCTTGCATGCATCAATTCCAACTCTTCTTATTAATAACTGCATTGTTTCTTTCCAGGTACGACAGTGGGCTGAAAAATTAATAGGCTGACTATGAAGGAATGATGCTCGAACTGTGAAATCTGACATGCATTCATTTCAACTCTTCTTATAAATATCTGCATTGTTTCTTTCCAGGTACGACAGTGGGCTGAAAAAATAATAGGCTGACTATGAAGGAATGATGCTCGAACTGTGAAATCTGACATGCATTCATTTCAACTCTTCTTATTAATAACTGCATTGTTTTTTTCCAGGTACGACAGTGGGCTGAAAAAATAATAGGCTGACTATGAAGGAATGATGCTAGAGCTGTGAAATCTTGCATGCATTCATTTCAAATCTTCTTATTAATAACTGCATTGTTTCTTTCCAGGTACGACAGTGGGCTGAAAGATTAATATGCTGACTATGAAGGAATGATGCTCGAACTGTGAAATCTTGCATGCATTCATTTCAACTCTTCTTATTAATAACTGCATTGTTTCTTTCCAGGTACGACAGTGGGCTGAAAAATTAATAGGCTGACTATGAAGGAATGATGCTCGAGCTGGGAAATCTGACATGCATTAATTCCAACTCTTCTTATTAATAACTGCATTGTTTCTTTCCAGGTACCACAGTGGGCCGGAAAAATAATAGTCTGACTATGACGGAATGGTGCTCGAACTGTGATATCTGACATGCATCAATTCCAACTCTTCTTATTAATAACTGCATTGTTTCTTTCCAGGTACAACAGTGGGCTGAAAAATTAATAGTCTGACTATGAAGGAATTATGCTCGAACTGGGAAATCTGACATGCATTAATTCCAACTCTTCTTATTAATAACTGCATTGTTTCTTTCCAGGTACGACAGTGGGCCGTAAAAATAATACGCTGACTATGAAGGAATGATGCTCGAACTGTGATATCTGACATGCATCAATTCCAACTCTTCTTATTAATAACTGCATTGTTTCTTTCCAGGTACAACAGTGGGCTGAAAAATTAATAGTCTGACTATGAAGGAATTATGCTCGAACTGTGAAATCTTGCATGCATTAATTCCAACTCTTCTTGTTAATATCTGCATTGTTTCTTTCCAGGTACAACTGTGGGCTGAAAAATTAATAGGCTGACTATGAAGGAATGATGCTCGAACTGTGAAATGTGACATGCATTAATTTCAACTCTTCTTATTAATAACTGCATTGTTTCTTTCCAGGTACGACAGTGGGCTGAAAAATTAATAGGCTGACTTTGAAGGAATGATGCTCGAGCTGGGAAATCTGACATGCATTAATTCCAACTCTTCTTATTAATAACTGCATTGTTTCTTTCCAGGTACGACAGTGGGCCGTAAAAATAATACGCTGACTATGAAGGAATGATGCTCGAACTGTGAGATCTGACATGCATTAATTTCAACTCTTCTTATTAATAACTGCATTGTTTCTTTCCAGGTACAACAGTGGGCTGAATAAATAAAAGGCTGACTATGAAGGAATGATGCTCGAGCTGGGAAATCTGACATGCATTAATTCCAACTCTTTTTATTAATAACTGCATTGTTTCTTTCCAGGTACGACAGTGGGCCGGAAAAATAATAGGCTGACTATGAAGGAATGATGCTCGAACTGTGAGATCTGACATGCATTAATTTCAAATCTTCTTATTAATAACTGCATTGTTTCTTTCCAGGTACAACAGTGGGCTGAATAAATAATAGGCTGACTATGAAGGAATGATGCTCGAACTGTGAAATCTGACATGCATTTATTTCAACTCTTCTTATTAATAACTGCATTGTTTCTTTCCAGGTACGACAGTGGGCCGGAAAAATAATAGGCTGACTATGAAGGAATGATGCTCGAACTGTGATATCTGACATGCATCAATTCCAACTCTTCTTATTAATAACTGCATTGTTTCTTTCCAGGTACCACAGTGGGCCGGAAAAATAATAGTCTGACTATGAAGGAATGGTGCTCGAACTGTGATATCTGACATGCATCAATTCCAACTCTTCTTATTAATAACTGCATTGTTTCTTTCCAGGTACAACAGTGGGCTGAAAAATTAATAGTCTGACTATGAAGGAATTATGCTCGAACTGTGAAATCTTGCATGCATTAATTCCAACTCTTCTTATTAATAACTGCATTGTTTCTTTCCAGGTACGACAGTGGGCTGAAAAATTAATAGGCTGACTATGAAGGAATGATGCTCGAGCTGGGAAATCTGACATGCATTAATTCCAACTCTTCTTATTAATAACTGCATTGTTTCTTTCCAGGTACGACAGTGGGCTGAATAAATAATAGGCTGACTATGAAGGAATGATGCTCGAACTGTGATATCTGACATGCATTCATTTCAACTCTTCTTATTAATAACTGCATTGTTTCTTTCCAGGTACGACAGTGGGCTGAATAAATAATAGGCTGACTGTGAAGGAATGATGCTCGAGCTGGGAAATCTGACATGCATTAATTCCAACTCTTCTTATTAATAACTGCATTGTTTCTTTCCAGGTACCACAGTGGGCCGGAAAAATAATAGTCTGACTATGAAGAATGGTGCTCGAACTGTGATATCTGACATGCATCAATTCCAACTCTTCTTATTAATAACTGCATTGTTTCTTTCCAGGTACAACAGTGGGCTGAAAAATTAATAGTCTGACTATGAAGGAATTATGCTCGAACTGTGAAATCTTGCAGGCATTAATTCCAACTCTTCTTGTTAATAACTGCATTGTTTCTTTCCAGGTACAACTGTGGGCTGAAAAATTAATAGGCTGACTATGAAGGAATGATGCTCGAACTGTGAAATGTGACATGCATTAATTTCAACTCTTCTTATTAATAACTGCATTGTTTCTTTCCAGGTACGACAGTGGGCTGAAAAAATAATAGGCTGACTATGAAGGAATGATGCTCGAACTGTGAGATCTGACATGCATTAATTTCAACTCTTCTTATTAATAACTGCATTGTTTCTTTCCAGGTACGACAGTGGGCTGAAAAATTAATAGGCTGACTATGAAGGAAGGATGCTCGAACTGTGAAATCTAACATGCATTCATTTCAACTCTTCTTATTAATAACTGCATTGTTTCTTTCCAGGTACGACAGTGGGCCGGAAAAATAATAGGCTGACTATGAAGGAATGATGCTCGAACTGTGATATCTGACATGCATCAATTCCAACTCTTCTTATTAATAACTGCATTGTTTCTTTCCAGGTACAACAGTGGGCTGAAAAATTAATAGTCTGACTATGAAGGAATGATACTCGAACTGTGAAATCTTGCATGCATTAATTCCAACTCTTCTTGTTAATAACTGCATTGTTTCTTTCCAGGTACAACTGTGGGCTGAAAAATTAATAGGCTGACTATGAAGGAATGATGCTCGAACTGTGAAATGTGACATGCATTAATTTCAACTCTTCTAATTAATAACTGCATTGTTTCTTTCCAGGTACGACAGTGGGCTGAAAAAATAATAGGCTGACTATGAAGGAATGATGCTCGAACTGTGAGATCTGACATGCATTAATTTCAACTCTTCTTATTAATAACTGCATTGTTTCTTTCCAGGTACGACAGTGGGCTGAAAAATTAATAGGCTGACTATGAAGGAATGATGCTCGAACTGTGAAATCTAACATGCATTCATTTCAACTCTTCTTATTAATAACTGCATTGTTTCTTTCCAGGTACGACAGTGGGCTGAAAAAATAATAGGCTGACTATGAAGGAATGATGCTCGAACTGTGAAATCTGACATGCATTCATTTCAACTCTTCTTATTAATAACTGCATTGTTTCTTTCCAGGTACGACAGTTGGCTGAAAAAATAATAGGCTGAGTTTGAAGGAATGATGCTCAAACTGTGAAATCTGACATGCATTCATTTCAACTCTTCTTATTAATAACTGCATTGTTTCTTTCGAGGTACGACAGTGGGCTGAAAAATTAATAGTCTGACTATGAAGGAATTATGCTCGAACTGTGAAATCTTGCATGCATTCATTTCAACTCTTCTTATTAATAACTGCATTGTTTCTTTCCAGGTACGACAGTGGGCTGAATAAATAATAGGCTGACTATGAAGGAATGATGCTCGAACTGTGAGATCTGACATGCATTAATTTCAACTCTTCTTATTAATAACTGCATTGTTTCTTTCCAGGTACGACAGTGGGCTGAAAAATTAATAGGCTGACTATGAAGGAATGATGCTCGAACTGTGAAATCTAACATGCATTCATTTCAACTCTTCTTATTAATAACTGCATTGTTTCTTTCCAGGTACGACAGTGGGCTGAAAAAATAATAGGCTGACTATGAAGGAATGATGCTCGAACTGTGAAATCTGACATGCATTCATTTCAACTCTTCTTATTAATAACTGCATTGTTTCTTTCCAGGTACGACAGTTGGCTGAAAAAATAATAGGCAGACTATGAAGGAATGATGCTCAAACTGTGAAATCTGACATGCATTCATTTCAACTCTTCTTATTAATAACTGCATTGTTTCTTTCCAGGTACGACAGTGGGCTGAATAAATAATAGGCTGACTATGAAGGAATGATGCTCGTGCTGGGAAATCTGACATGCATTAATTTCAACTCTTCTTATTAATAACTGCATTGTTTCTTTCCAGGTACGACAGTGGGCTGAAAAATTAATAGGCTGACTATGAAGGAATGATGCTCGAACTGTGAAATCTGACATGCATTCATTTCAACTCTTCTTATTAATAACTGCATTGTTTCTTTCCAGGTACGACAGTGGGCTGAAAAAATAATAGGCTGACTATGAAGGAATGATGCTCGAACTGTGAAATCTGACATGCATTAATTTCAACTCTTCTTATTAATAACTGCATTGTTTCTTTCCAGGTACGACAGTGGGCTGAATAAATAATAGGCTGACTATGAAGGAATGATGCTCGAGCTGGGAAATCTGACATGCATTAATTCCAACTCTTCTTATTAATAACTGCATTGTTTCTTTCCAGGTACGACAGTGGGCCGGAAAAATAATAGGCTGACTATGAAGGAATGTTGCTCGAACTGTGATATCTGACATGCATCAATTCCAACTCTTCTTATTAATAACTGCATTGTTTCTTTCCTGGTACAACAGTGGGCTGAAAAATTAATAGTCTGACTATGAAGGAATTATGCTCGAACTGTGAAATCTTGCATGCATTAATTCCAACTCTTCTTGTTAATAACTGCATTGTTTCTTTCCAGGTACAACTGTGGGCTGAAAAATTAATAGGCTGACTATGAAGGAATGATGCTCGAACTGTGAAATGTGACATGCATTAATTTCAACTCTTCTTATTAATAACTGCATTGTTTCTTTCCAGGTACGACAGTGGGCTGAAAAAATAATAGGCTGACTATGAAGGAATGATGCTCGAACTGTGAGATCTGACATGCATTAATTTCAACTCTTCTTATTAATAACTGCATTGTTTCTTTCCAGGTACGACAGTGGGCTGAAAAATTAATAGGCTGACTATGAAGGAATGATGCTCGAACTGTGAAATCTAACATGCATTCATTTCAACTCTTCTTATTAATAACTGCATTGTTTCTTTCCAGGTACGACAGTGGGCTGAAAAAATAATAGGCTGACTATGAAGGAATGATGCTCGAACTGTGAAATCTGACATGCATTCATTTCAACTCTTCTTATTAATAACTGCATTGTTTCTTTCCAGGTACGTCAGTGGGATGAATAAATAATAGGCTGACTATGAAGGAATGATGGTCGAGCTGGGAAATCTGACATGCATTAATTCCAACTCTTCTTATTATTAACTGCATTGTTTCTTTCCAGGTACAACAGTGGGCTGAAAAATTAATAGGCTGACTATGAAGGAATTATGCTCGAACTGTGAAATCTTGCATGCATTCATTTCAACTCTTCTTATTAATAACTGCATTGTTTCTTTCCAGGTTCGACAGTGGGCTGGAAAAATAATAGGCTGACTATGAAGGAATGATGCTCGAACTGTGATATCTGACATGCATTCATTTCAACTCTTCTTATTAATAACTACATTGTTTCTTTCCAGGTACGACAGTGGGCTGAATAAATAATAGGCTGACTATGAAGGAATGATGCTCGAGCTTGGAAATCTGACATGCATTAATTCCAACTCTTCTTATTAATAACTGCATTGTTTCTTTCCAGGTACCACAGAGGGCCGGAAAAATAATAGGCTGACTATGAAGGAATGATGCTCGAACTGTGAAATCTGACATGCATTAATTCCAACTCTTCTTATTAATAACTGCATTGTTTCTTTCCAGGTACAACAGTGGGCTGAAAAATTAATAGGCTGACTATGAAGAAATGATGCTCGAACTGTGAAATGTGACATGCATTAATTTCAACTCTTCTTATTAATAACTGCATTGTTTCTTTCCAGGTACGACAGGGGGCTGAAAAAATAATAGGCTGACTATGAAGGAATGATGCTCGAACTGTGAGATCTGACATGCATTAATTTCAACTCTTCTTATTAATAACTGCATTGTTTCTTTCCAGGTACGACAGTGGGCTGAAAAATTAATAGGCTGACTATGAAGGAATGATGCTCGAACTGTGAAATCTAACATGCATTCATTTCAACTCTTCTTATTAATAACTGCATTGTTTCTTTCCAGGTACGACAGTGGGCTGAAAAAATAATAGGCTGACTATGAAGGAATGATGCTCGAACTGTGAAATCTGACATGCATTCATTTCAACTCTTCTTATTAATAACTGCATTGTTTCTTTCCAGGTACGTCAGTGGGCTGAATAAATAATAGGCTGACTATGAAGGAATGATGCTCGAGCTGGGAAATCTGACATGCATTAATTCCAACTCTTATTATTATTAACTGCATTGTTTCTTTCCAGGTACAACAGTGGGCTGAAAAATTAATAGGCTGACTATGAAGGAATGATGCTCGAGCTGGGAAATCTGACATGCATTCATTTCAACTCTTCTTATTAATAACTGCATTGTTTCTTTCCAGGTACGACAGTGGGCTGAATAAATAATAGGCTGACTATGAAGGAATGATGCTCGAGCTGGGAAATCTGACATGCATTAATTCCAACTCTTCTTATTAATAACTGCATTGTTTCTTTCCAGGTACCACAGTGGGCCGGAAAAATAATAGGCTGACTATGAAGGAATGATGCTCGAACTGTGAAATCTGACATGCATTCATTTCAACTCTTCTTATTAATAACTGCATTGTTTCTTTCCAGGTACGACAGTGGGCTGAATAAATAATAGGCTGACTATGAAGGAATGATGCTCGAGCTGGGAAATCTGACATGCATTAATTCCAACTCTTCTTATTAATAACTGCATTGTTTCTTTCCAGGTACCACAGTGGGCCGGAAAAATAATAGGCTGACTATGAAGGAATGATGCTCGAACTGTGATATCTGACATGCATTCATTTCAACTCTTCTTATTAATAACTGCATTGTTTCTTTCCAGGTACGACAGTGGGCTGAAAAAATAATAGGCTGACTATGAAGGAATGATGCTCGAACTGTGATATCTGACATGCATTCATTTCAACTCTTCTTATTAATAACTACATTGTTTCTTTCCAGGTACGACAGTGGGCTGGAAAAATTAATAGGCTGACTATGAAGGAATGATGCTCGAACTGTGATATCTGACATGCATTCATTTCAACTCTTCTTATTAATAACTGCATTGTTTCTTTCCAGGTACGACAGTGAGCTGAATAAATAATAGGCTGACTATGAAGGAATGATGCTCGAGCTGGGAAATCTGACATGCATTAATTCCAACTCTTCTTATTAATAACTGCATTGTTTCTTTCCAGGTACGACAGTGGGCTGAAAAATTAATAGTCTGACTATGAAGGAATTATGCTCGAACTGTGAAATCTTGCATGCATTCATTTCAACTCTTCTTATTAATAACTGCATTGTTTCTTTCCAGGTACGACAGTGGTCTGGAAAAATAATAGGCTGACTATGAAGGAATGATGCTCGAACTGTGATATCTGACATGCATTCATTTCAACTCTTCTTATTAATAACTGCATTGTTTCTTTCCAGGTACGACAGTGGGCTGAATAAATAATAGGCTGACTATGAAGGAATGATGCTCGAGCTGGGAAATCTGACATGCATTAATTCCAACTCTTCTTATTAATAACTGCATTGTTTCTTTCCAGGTACCACAGTGGGCCGGAAAAATAATAGGCTGACTATGAAGGAATGATGCTCGAACTGTGATATCTGACATGCATCAATTCCAACTCTTCTTATTAATAACTGCATTGTTTCTTTCCATGTACAACAGTGGGCTGAAAAATTAATAGTCTGACTATGAAGGAATTATGCTCGAACTGTGAAATCTTGCATGCATTCATTTCAACTCTTCTTATTAATAACTACATTGTTTCTTTCCAGGTACGACAGTGGGCTGGAAAAATAATAGGCTGACTATGAAGGAATGATGCTCGAGCTGGGAAATCTGACATGCATTCATATCAACTCTTCTTATTAATAACTGCATTGTTTCTTTCCAGGTACGACAGTGGGCTGAATAAATAATAGGCTGACTATGAAGGAATGATGCTCGAGCTGGGAATTCTGACATGCATTAATTCCAACTCTTCTTATTAATAACTGCATTGTTTCTTTCCAGGTACCACAGTGGGCCGGAAAAATAATAGGCTGACTATGAAGGAATGATGCTCGAACTGTGATATCTGACATGCATTCATTTCAACTCTTCTTATTAATAACTGCATTGTTTCTTTCCAGGTACGACAGTGGGCTGAAAAAATAATAGGCTGACTATGAAGGAATGATGCTCGAACTGTGATATCTGACATCCATTCATTTCAACTCTTCTTATTAATAACTACATTGTTTCTTTCCAGGTACGACAGTGGGCTGGAAAAATTAATAGGCTGACTATGAAGGAATGATGCTCGAACTGTGATATCTGACATGCATTCATTTCAACTCTTCTTATTAATAACTGCATTGTTTCTTTCCAGGTACGACAGTGAGCTGAATAAATAATAGGCTGACTATGAAGGAATGATGCTCGAGCTGGGAAATCTGACATGCATTAATTCCAACTCTTCTTATTAATAACTGCATTGTTTCTTTCCAGGTACGACAGTGGGCTGAAAAATTAATAGTCTGACTATGAAGGAATTATGCTCGAACTGTGAAATCTTGCATGCATTCATTTCAACTCTTCTTATTAATAACTGCATTGTTTCTTTCCAGGTACGACAGTGGGCTGAATAAATAATAGGCTGACTATGAAGGAATGATGCTCGAACTGTGAGATCTGACATGCATTAATTTCAACTCTTCTTATTAATAACTGCATTGTTTCTTTCCAGGTACGACAGTGGGCTGAAAAATTAATAGGCTGACTATGAAGGAATGATGCTCGAACTGTGAAATCTAACATGCATTCATTTCAACTCTTCTTATTAATAACTGCATTGTTTCTTTCCAGGTACGACAGTGGGCTGAAAAAATAATAGGCTGACTATGAAGGAATGATGCTCGAACTGTGAAATCTGACATGCATTCATTTCAACTCTTCTTATTAATAACTGCATTGTTTCTTTCCAGGTACGATAGTTGGCTGAAAAAATAATAGGCTGACTATGAAGGAATGATGCTCAAACTGTGAAATCTGACATGCATTCATTTCAACTCTTCTTATTAATAACTGCATTGTTTCTTTCCAGGTATGACAGTGGGCTGAATAAATAATAGGCTGACTATGAAGGAATGATGCTCGTGCTGGGAAATCTGACATGCATTAATTCCAACTCTTCTTATTAATAACTGCATTGTTTCTTTCCAGGTACCACAGTGGGCCGGAAAAATAATAGGCTGACTATGAAGGAATGATGCTCGAACTGTGATATCTGACATGCATCAATTCCAACTCTTCTTATTAATAACTGCATTGTTTCTTTCCAGGTACAACAGTGGGCTGAAAAATTAATAGTCTGACTATGAAGGAATTATGCTCGAACTGTGAAATCTTGCATGCATTCATTTCAACTCTTCTTATTAATAACTACATTGTTTCTTTCCAGGTACGACAGTGGGCTGGAAAAATAATAGGCTGACTATGAAGGAATGATACTCGAGCTGGGAAATCTGACATGCATTCATTTCAACTCTTCTTATTAATAACTGCATTGTTTCTTTCCAGGTACGACAGTGGGCTGAATAAATAATAGGCTGACTATGAAGGAATGATGCTCGAGCTGGGAAATCTGACATGCATTAATTCCAACTCTTCTTATTAATAACTGCATTGTTTCTTTCCAGGTACCACAGTGGGCCGTAAAAATAATAGGCTGACTATGAAGGAATGATGCTCGAACTGTGAAATCTGACATGCATTCATTTCAACTCTTCTTATTAATAACTGCATTGTTTCTTTCCAGGTACGACAGTGGGCTGAATAAATAATAGGCTGACTATGAAGGAATGATGCTCGAGCTGGGAAATCTGACATGCATTAATTCCAACTCTTCTTATTAATAACTGCATTGTTTCTTTCCAGGTACCACAGTGGGCCGGAAAAATAATAGGCTGACTATGAAGGAATGATGCTCGAACTGTGATATCTGACATGCATTCATTTCAACTCTTTTTATTAATAACTGCATTGTTTCTTTCCAGGTACGACAGTGGGCTGAAAAAATAATAGGCTGACTATGAAGGAATGATGCTCGAACTGTGATATCTGACATGCATTCATTTCAACTCTTCTTATTAATAACTACATTGTTTCTTTCCAGGTACGACAGTGGGCTGGAAAAATTAATAGGCTGACTATGAAGGAATGATGCTCGAACTGTGATATCTGACATGCATTCATTTCAACTCTTCTTATTAATAACTGCATTGTTTCTTTCCAGGTACGACAGTGGGCTGAATAAATAATAGGCTGACTATGAAGGAATGATGCTCGAGCTGGGAAATCTGACATGCATTAATTCCAACTCTTCTTATTAATAACTGCATTGTTTCTTTCCAGGTACGACAGTGGGCCGGAAAAATAATAGGCTGACTATGAAGGAATGATGCTCGAACTGTGAAATCTTGCATGCATTCATTTCAACTCTTCTTATTAATAACTGCATTGTTTCTTTCCAGGTACGATAGTCGGCTGAAAAATTAATAGGCTGACTATGAAGGAATGATGCTCGAACTGTGAAATCTGACATGCATTAATTTCAACTCTTCTTATTAATAACTGCATTGTTTCTTTCCAGGTACGACAGTGGGCTGAAAAATTAATAGGCTGACTATGAAGGAATGATGCTCGAACTGTGAAATCTTGCATGCATTAATTCTAACACTTCTTATTAATATCTGCATTGGTTCTTTCCAGGTACGACAGTGAGCTGAAAAATTAATAGGCTGACTATAAAGGAATTATGCTCGAACTGTGAAATCTAACATGCATTCATTTCAACTCTTCTTATTAAAAACTGCATTGTTTCTTTCCAGGTACGACAATGGGCTGAAAAATTAATAGGCTGACTATGAAGGAATGATGCTCGAACTGTGAAATCAGACATGCATTAATTTCAACTCTTCTTATTAATAACTGCATTGTTTCTTTCCAGGTACGACAGTGGGCTGAAAAATTAATAGGCTGACTATGAAGGAATGATGCTCGAACTGTGAAATCTTGCATGCATTCATTTCAACTCTTCTTATTAATAACTGCATTGTTTCTTTCCAGGTACGACAGTGGGCTGAAAAATTAATAGGCTGCCTATGAAGGAATGATGCTCGAACTGTGAAATCTGACATGCATTCATTTCAACTCTTCTTATTAATAACTGCATTGATTCTTTCCAGGTACAACAGTGGGCTGAAAAATTAATAGGCTGTCTATGAAGGAATGATGCTCGAACTGTGAAATCTGACATGCATTCATTTCAACTCTTCTTATTAATAACTGCATTGATTCTTTCCAGGTACGAGAGTGGGCTGAAAAATTAATAGGCTGACTATGAAGGAATGATGCTCGAACTGTGAAATCTTGCATGTATTCATTTCAACTCTTCTTATTAATAACTGCATTGTTTCTTTCCAGGTACAACAGTGGGCTGAAAAATTAATAGGCTGACTATGAAGGAATGATGCTCGAACTGTGAAATCTGACATGCATTAATTTCAACTCTTCTTATTAATAACTGCATTGTTTCTTTCCAGGTACGACCGTGGACTGAAAAATTAATAGGCTGACTATGAAGGAATGATGCTAGAGCTGTGAAATCTTGCATGGATTCATTTCAAATCTTCTTATTAATAACTGCGTTGTTTCTTTCCAGGTACGACAGTGGGCTGAAAAATTAATAGGCTGACTATGAAGGAATTATGCTCGAATTGTGAAATCTTGCATGCATCAATTCTAACTCTTCTTATTAATAACTGCATTGTTTCTTTCCAGGTACGACAGTGTGCTGAAAAATTAATAGGCTGACTATGAAGGAATGATGCTCGAACTGTGAAATCTGACATGCATTCATTTCAACTCTTCTTATTAATATCTGCATTGTTTCTTTCCAGGTACGACAGTGGGCTGAAAAAATAATAGGCTGACTATGAAGGAATGATGCTCGAACTGTGAAATCTGACATGCATTCATTTCAACTCTTCTTATTAATAACTGCATTGTTTCTTTCCAGGTACTACAGTGGGCTGAAAAAATATTAGGCTGACTATGAAGGAATGATGCTCGAACTGTGAAATCTGAGATGCATTCATTTCAACTCTTCTTATTAATAACTGAATTGTTTCTTTCCAGATACGACAGTGGGCTGAAAAATTAATAGGCTGACTATGAAGGAATGATGCTCGAACTGTGAAATCTTGCATGCATTAATTCCAACTCTTCTTATTAATAACTGCATTGTTTCTTTGCAGGTACGACAGTTGGCTGAAAAATTAATAGGCTGACTATGAAGGAATGATGCTAGAGCTGTGAAATCTTGCATGCATTCATTTCAAATCTTCTTATTAATAACTGCATTGTTTCTTTCCAGGTACGACAGTGGGCTGAAAGATTAATATGCTGACTATGAAGGAATGATGCTCGAACTGTGAAATCTTGCATGCATTCATTTCAACTCTTCTTATTAATAACTGCATTGTTTCTTTCCAGGTACGATAGTCGGCTGAAAAATTAATAGGCTGACTATGAAGGAATGATGCTCGAACTGTGAAATCTGACATGCATTCATTTCAACTCTTCTTATTAATAACTGCATTGTTTCTTTCCAGGTACGACAGTGGGCTGGAAAAATAATAGGCTGACTATGAAGGAATGATGCTCGAACTGTGATATCTGACATGCATTCATTTCAACTCTTCTTATTAATAACTGCATTGTTTCTTTCCAGGTACGACAGTGGGCTGAAAAATTGATAGGCTGACTATGAAGGAATGATGCTCGAACTGTGAAATCTGACATGCATTCATTTCAACTCTTCTTATTAATAACTGCATTGTTTCTTTCCAGGTACGACAGTGGGCTGGAAAAATAATAGGCTGACTATGAAGGAATGATGCTCGAACTGTCATATCTGACATGCATCAATTCCAACTCTTCTTATTAATAACTGCATTGTTTATAGCCAGGTACCACAGTGGGCTGAAAAATTAATAGTCTGACTATGAAGGAATGATGCTCGAACTGTGAAATCTTGCATGCATTAATTCCAACTCTTCTTGTTAATAACTGCATTGTTTCTTTCCAGGTACAACAGTGAGCTGAAAAATTAATAGGCTGACTATGAAGGAATGATGCTCGAACTGTGAAATGTGACATGCATTAATTTCAACTCTTCTTATTAATAACTGCATTGTTTCTTTCCAGGTACGACAGTGGGCTGAAAAAATAATAGGCTGACTATGAAGGAATGATGCTCGAACTGTGAGATCTGACATGCATTAATTTCAAATCTTCTTATTAATAACTGCATTGTTTCTTTCCAGGTACGACAGTGGGCTGAAAAATTAATAGGCTGACTATGAAGGAATGATGCTCGAACTGTGAAATCTAACATGCATTCATTTCAACTCTTCTTATTAATAACTGCATTGTTTCTTTCCAGGTACGACAGTGGGCTGAAAAAATAATAGGCTGACTATGAAGGAATGATGCTCGAACTGTGAAATCTGACATGCATTCATTTCAACTCTTCTTCTTAATAACTGCATTGTTTCTTTCCAGGTACGACAGTGGGCTGAATAAATAATAGGCTGACTATGAAGGAATGATGCTCGAGCTGGGAAATCTGACATGCATTAATTCCAACTCTTCTTATTAATAACTGCATTGTTTCTTTCCACGTACGACAGTGGGCTGAAAAATTAATAG
The DNA here is from genome assembly GCA_964036315.1 of Acanthosepion esculentum. Taxonomy (NCBI): domain Eukaryota; kingdom Metazoa; phylum Mollusca; class Cephalopoda; order Sepiida; family Sepiidae; genus Acanthosepion; species Acanthosepion esculentum. Next base: position 55,291,412 of record OZ038501.1, read on the forward strand.
GCTGACTATGAAGGAATGATGCTCGAACTGTGAAATCTGACATGCATTAATTTCAACTCTTCTTATTAATAACTGCATTGTTTCTTTCCAGGTACGACAGTGGGCTGAATAAATAATAGGCTGACTATGAAGGAATGATGCTCGAACTGTGAGATCTGACATGCATTAATTTCAACTCTTCTTATTAATAACTGCATTGTTTCTTTCCAGGTACGACAGTGGGCTGAAAAATTAATAGGCTGATTATGAAGGAATGATGCTCGAACTGTGAAATCTAACATGCATTCATTTCAACTCTTCTTATTAATAACTGCATTGTTTCTTTCCAGGTACGACAGTGGGCTGAAAAAATAATAGGCTGACTATGAAGGAATGATGCTCGAGCTGGGAAATCTGACATGCATCAATTCCAGCTCTTCTTATTAATAACTGCATTGTTTCTTTCCAGGTACGACAGTGGGCCGGAAAAATAATAGTCTGACTATGAAGGAATGGTGCTCGAACTGTGATATCTGACATGCATCAATTCCAACTCTTCTTATTAATAACTGCATTGTTTCTTTCCAGGTACAACAGTGGGCTGAAAAATTAATAGTCTGACTATGAAGGAATTATGCTCGAACTGTGAAATCTTGCATGCATTAATTCCAACTCTTCTTATTAATAACTGCATTGTTTCTTTCCAGGTACGACAGTGGGATGAATAAATAATAGGCTGACTATGAAGGAATGATGCTCGAACTGTGAGTTCTGACATGCATTAATTTCAACTCTTCTTATTAATAACTGCATTGTTTCTTTCCAGGTACGACAGTGGGCTGAAAAATTAATAGGCTGACTATGAAGGAATGATGCTCGAACTGTGAAATCTAACATGCATTCATTTCAACTCTTCTTATTAATAACTGCATTGTTTCTTTCCAGGTACGACAGTGGGCTGAAAAAATAATAGGCTGACTATGAAGGAATGATGCTCGAACTGTGAAATCTGACATGCATTCATTTCAACTCTTCTTATTAATAACTGCATTGTTTCTTTCCAGGTACGACAGTGGGCTGAATAAATAATAGGCTGACTATGAAGGAATGATGCTCGAGCTGGTAAATCTGACATGCATCAATTCCAACTCTTCTTATTAATAACTGCATTGTTTCTTTCCAGGTACCACAGTGGGCCGGAAAAATAATAGTCTGACTATGAAGGAATGGTGCTCGAACTGTGATATCTGACATGCATCAATTCCAACTCTTCTTATTAATAACTGCATTGTTTCTTTCCAGGTACAACAGTGGGCTGAAAAATTAATAGTCTGACTATGAAGGAATTATGCTCGAACTGTGAAATCTTGCATGCATTAATTCCAACTCTTCTTATTAATAACTGCATTGTTTCTTTCCAGGTACGACAGTGGGCTGAATAAATAATAGGCTGACTATGAAGGAATGATGCTCGAACTGTGAGATCTGACATGCATTAATTTCAACTCTTCTTATTAATAACTGCATTGTTTCTTTCCAGGTACGACAGTGGGCAGAAAAATTAATAGGCTGACTATGAAGGAATGATGCTCGAACTGTGAAATCTAACATGCATTCATTTCAACTCTTCTTATTAATAACTGCATTGTTTCTTTCCAGGTACGACAGTGGGCTGAAAAAATAATAGGCTGACTATGAAGGAATGATGCTCGAACTGTGAAATCTGACATGCATTCATTTCAACTCTTCTTATTAATAACTGCATTGTTTCTTTCCAGGTACAACTGTGGGCTGAAAAATTAATAGGCTGACTATGAAGGAATGATGCTCGAACTGTGAAATGTGACATGCATTAATTTCAACTCTTCTTATTAATAACTGCATTGTTTCTTTCCAGGTACGACAGTGGGCTGAAAAAATAATAGGCTGACTATGAAGGAATGATGCTCGAACTGTGAGATCTGACATGCATTAATTTCAACTCTTCTTATTAATAACTGCATTGTTTCTTTCCAGGTACCACAGTGGGCCGGAAAAATAATAGGCTGACTATGAAGGAATGGTGCTCGAACTGTGAGATCTGACATGCATTCATTTCAACTCTTCTTATTAATAACTGCATTGTTTCTTTCCAGGTACGACAGTGGGCTGAATAAATAATAGGCTGACTATGAAGGAATGATGCTGGAGCTGGGAAATCTGACATGCATTAATTCCAACTCTTCTTATTAATAACTGCATTGTTTCTTTCCAGGTACCACAGTGGGCCGGAAAAATAATAGGCTGACTATGAAGGAATGGTGCTCGTACTGTGATATCTGACATGCATCAATTCCAACTCTTCTTATTAATAACTGCATTGTTTCTTTCCAGGTACAACAGTGGGCTGAAAAATTAATAGTCTGACTATGAAGGAATTATGCTCGAACTGTGAAATGTGACATGCATTAATTTCAACTCTTCTTATTAATAACTGCATTGTTTCTTTCCAGGTACGACAGTGGGCTGAAAAAATAATAGGCTGACTATGAAGGAATGATGCTCGAACTGTGAGATCTGACATGCATTAATTTCAACTCTTCTTATTAATAACTGCATTGTTTCTTTCCAGGTACGACAGTGGGCTGAAAAATTAATAGGCTGACTATGAAGGAATGATGCTCGAACTGTGAAATCTTGCATGCATTCATTTCAACTCTTCTTATTAATAACTGCATTGTTTCTTTCCAGGTACGACAGTGGGCTGAAAAATTAATAGGCTGACTATGAAGGAATGATGCTCTAACTTTGAAATCTGACATGCATTCATTTCAACTCTTCTTATTAATAACTGCATTGTTTCTTTCCAGGTACGACAGTGGGCTGAAAAAATAATAGGCTTACTATGAAGGAATGATGCTCGAACTGTGAAATCTGACATGCATTAATTTCAACTCTTCTTATTAATAACTGCATTGTTTCTTTCCAGGTACGACCGTGGACTGAAAAATTAATAGGCTGACTATGAAGGAATGATGCTAGAGCTGTGAAATCTTGCATGCATTCATTTCAAATCTTCTTATTAATAACTGCATTGTTTCTTTCCAGGTACGACAGTGGGCTGAAAAATTAATAGGCTGACTATGAAGGAATGATGCTCGAATTGTGAAATCTTGCATGCATCAATTCCAACTCTTCTTATTAATAACTGCATTGTTTCTTTCCACGTACGACAGTGGGCTGAAAAATTAATAGGCTGACTATGAAGGAATGATGCTCGAACTGTGAAATCTGACATGCATTCATTTCAACTCTTCTTATAAATATCTGCATTGTTTCTTTCCAGGTACGACAGTGGGCTGAAAAAATAATAGGCTGACTATGAAGGAATGATGCTCGAACTGTGAAATCTGACATGCATTCATTTCAACTCTTCTTATTAATAACTGCATTGTTTCTTTCCAGGTACGACAGTGGGCTGAAAGATTAATATGCTGACTATGAAGGAATGATGCTCGAACTGTGAAATCTTGCATGCATTCATTTCAACTCTTCTTATTAATAACTGCATTGTTTCTTTCCAGGTACGACAGTCGGCTGAAAAATTAATAGGCTGACTATGAAGGAATGATGCTCGAACTGTGAAATCTGACATGCATCAATTCCAACTCTTCTTATTAATAACTGCATTGTTTCTTTCCAGGTACCACAGTGGGCCGGAAAAATAATAGTCTGACTATGAAGGAATGGTGCTCGAACTGTGATATCTGACATGCATCAATTCCAACTCTTCTTATTAATAACTGCATTGTTTTTTTCCAGGTACAACAGTGGGCTGAAAAATTAATAGTCTGACTATGAAGGAATTATGCTCGAACTGTGAAATCTTGCATGCATTAATTCCAACTCTTCTTATTAATAACTGCATTGTTTCTTTCCAGGTACGACAGTGGGCTGAATAAATAATAGGCTGACTATGAAGGAATGATGCTCGAACTGTGAGATCTGACATGCATTAATTTCAACTCTTCTTATTAATAACTGCATTGTTTCTTTCCAGGTACGACAGTGGGCTGAAAAATTAATAGGCTGACTATGAAGGAATGATGCTCGAACTGTGAAATCTAACATGCATTCATTTCAACTCTTCTTATTAATAACTGCATTGTTTCTTTCCAGGTACGACAGTGGGCTGAAAAAATAATAGTCTGACTAAGAAGGAATTATGCTCGAACTGTGAAATCTTGCATGCATTAATTCCAACTCTTCTTGTTAATAACTGCATTGTTTCTTTCCAGGTACAACTGTGGGCTGAAAAATTAATAGGCTGACTATGAAGGAATGATGCTCGAACTGTGAAATGTGACATGCATTAATTTCAACTCTTCTTATTAATAACTGCATTGTTTCTTTCCAGGTACGACAGTGGGCTGAAAAAATAATAGGCTGACTATGAAGGAATGATGCTCGAACTGTGAGATCTGACATGCATTAATTTCAACTCTTCTTATTAATAACTGCATTGTTTCTTTCCAGGTACAACAGTTGGCCGGAAAAATAATAGGCTGACTATGAAGGAATGGTGCTCGAACTGTGAGATCTGACATGCATTCATTTCAACTCTTCTTATTAATAACTGCATTGTTTCTTTCCAGGTACGACAGTGGGCTGAATAAATAATAGGCTGACTATGAAGGAATGATGCTCGAGCTGGGAAATCTGACATGCATTAATTCCAACTCTTCTTATTAATAACTGCATTGTTTCTTTCCAGGTACCACAGTGGGCCGGAAAAATAATAGGCTGACTATGAAGGAATGGTGCTCGTACTGTGATATCTGACATGCATCAATTCCAACTCTTCTTATTAATAACTGCATTGTTTCTTTCCAGGTACAACAGTGGGCTGAAAAATTAATAGTCTGACTATGAAGGAATTATGCTCGAACTGTGAAATCTTGCATGCATTAATTCCAACTCTTCTTGTTAATAACTGCATTGTTTCTTTCCAGGTACAACTGTGGGCTGAAAAATTAATAGGCTGACTATAAAGGAATTATGCTCGAACTGTGAAATGTGACATGCATTAATTTCAACTCTTCTTATTAATAACTGCATTGTTTCTTTCCAGGTACGACAGTGGGCTGAAAAAATAATAGGCTGACTATGAAGGAATGATGCTCGAACTGTGAGATCTGACATGCATTAATTTCAACTCTTCTTATTAATAACTGCATTGTTTCTTTCCAGGTACGACAGTGGGCTGAAAAATTAATAGGCTGACTATGAAGGAATGATGCTCGAACTGTGAAATCTTGCATGCATTCATTTCAACTCTTCTTATTAATAACTGCATTGTTTCTTTCCAGGTACGACAGTGGGCTGAAAAATTAATAGGCTGACTATGAAGGAATGATGCTCTAACTGTGAAATCTGACATGCATTCATTTCAACTCTTCTTATTAATAACTGCATTGTTTCTTTCCAGGTACGACAGTGGGCTGAAAAAATAATAGGCTTACTATGAAGGAATGATGCTAGAGCTGTGAAATCTTGCATGCATTCATTTCAAATCTTCTTATTAATAACTGCATTGTTTCTTTCCAGGTACGACAGTGGGCTGAAAAATTAATAGGCTGACTATGAAGGAATGATGCTCGAATTGTGAAATCTTGCATGCATCAATTCCAACTCTTCTTATTAATAACTGCATTGTTTCTTTCCAGGTACGACAGTGGGCTGAAAAATTAATAGGCTGACTATGAAGGAATGATGCTCGAACTGTGAAATCTGACATGCATTCATTTCAACTCTTCTTATAAATATCTGCATTGTTTCTTTCCAGGTACGACAGTGGGCTGAAAAAATAATAGGCTGACTATGAAGGAATGATGCTCGAACTGTGAAATCTGACATGCATTCATTTCAACTCTTCTTATTAATAACTGCATTGTTTCTTTCCAGGTACGACAGTGGGCTGAAAAAATAATAGGCTGACTATGAAGGAATGATGCTAGAGCTGTGAAATCTTGCATGCATTCATTTCAAATCTTCTTATTAATAACTGCATTGTTTCTTTCCAGGTACGACAGTGGGCTGAAAGATTAATATGCTGACTATGAAGGAATGATGCTCGAACTGTGAAATCTTGCATGCATTCATTTCAACTCTTCTTATTAATAACTGCATTGTTTCTTTCCAGGTACGACAGTGGGCTGAAAAATTAATAGGCTGACTATGAAGGAATGATGCTCGAACTGTGAAATCTGACATGCATTCATTTCAACTCTTCTTATTAATAACTGCATTGTTTCTTTCCAGGTACGACAGTGGGCTGGAAAAATAATAGGCTGACTATGAAGGAATGATGCTCGAACTGTCATATCTGACATGCATCAATTCCAACTCTTCTTATTAATAACTGCATTGTTTATTGCCAGGTACAACAGTGGGCTGAAAAATTAATAGTCTTACTATGAAGAAATGATGCTCGAACTGTGAAATCTTGCATGCATTAATTCCAACTCTTCTTGTTAATAACTGCATTGTTTCTTTCCAGATACAACAGTGGGCTGAAAAATTAATAGGCTGACTATGAAGGAATGATGCTCGAACTGTGAAATGTGACATGCATTAATTTCAACTCTTCTTATTAATAACTGCATTGTTTCTTTCCATGTACGACAGTGGGCTGAATAAATAATAGGCTGACTATGAAGGAATGATGCTCGAGCTGGGAAATCTGACATGCATTAATTCCAACTCTTCTTATTAATAACTGCATTGTTTCTTTCCAGGTACCACAGTGGGCCGGAAAAATAATAGTCTGACTATGACGGAATGGTGCTCGAACTGTGATATCTGACATGCATCAATTCCAACTCTTCTTATTAATAACTGCATTGTTTCTTTCCAGGTACAACAGTGGGCTGAAAAATTAATAGTCTGACTATGAAGGAATTATGCTCGAACTGTGAAATCTTGCATGCATTAATTCCAACTCTTCTTGTTAATATCTGCATTGTTTCTTTCCAGGTACAACTGTGGGCTGAAAAATTAATAGGCTGACTATGAAGGAATGATGCTCGAACTGTGAAATGTGACATGCATTAATTTCAACTCTTCTTATTAATAACTGCATTGTTTCTTTCCAGGTACGACAGTGGGCTGAAAAATTAATAGGCTGACTTTGAAGGAATGATGCTCGAGCTGGGAAATCTGACATGCATTAATTCCAACTCTTCTTATTAATAACTGCATTGTTTCTTTCCAGGTACGACAGTGGGCCGTAAAAATAATAGGCTGACTATGAAGGAATGATGCTCGAACTGTGAGATCTGACATGCATTAATTTCAACTCTTCTTATTAATAACTGCATTGTTTCTTTCCAGGTACAACAGTGGGCTGAATAAATAATAGGCTGACTATGAAGGAATGATGCTCGAGCTGGGAAATCTGACATGCATTAATTCCAACTCTTTTTATTAATAACTGCATTGTTTCTTTCCAGGTACGACAGTGGGCCGGAAAAATAATAGGCTGACTATGAAGGAATGATGCTCGAACTGTGAGATCTGACATGCATTAATTTCAAATCTTCTTATTAATAACTGCATTGTTTCTTTCCAGGTACAACAGTGGGCTGAATAAATAATAGGCTGACTATGAAGGAATGATGCTCGAACTGTGAAATCTGACATGCATTTATTTCAACTCGTCTTATTAATAACTGCATTGTTTCTTTCCAGGTACGACAGTGGGCCGGAAAAATAATAGGCTGACTATGAAGGAATGATGCTCGAACTGTGATATCTGACATGCATCAATTCCAACTCTTCTTATTAATAACTGCATTGTTTCTTTCCAGGTACCACAGTGGGCCGGAAAAATAATAGTCTGACTATGAAGGAATGGTGCTCGAACTGTGATATCTGACATGCATCAATTCCAACTCTTCTTATTAATAACTGCATTGTTTCTTTCCAGGTACAACAGTGGGCTGAAAAATTAATAGTCTGACTATGAAGGAATTATGCTCGAACTGTGAAATCTTGCATGCATTAATTCCAACTCTTCTTGTTAATAACTGCATTGTTTCTTTCCAGGTACAACTGTGGGCTGAAAAATTAATAGGCTGACTATGAAGGAATGATGCTCGAACTGTGAAATGTGACATGCATTAATTTCAACTCTTCTTATTAATAACTGCATTGTTTCTTTCCAGGTACGACAGTGGGCTGAAAAAATAATAGGCTGACTATGAAGGAATGATGCTCGAACTGTGAGATCTGACATGCATTAATTTCAACTCTTCTTATTAATAACTGCATTGTTTCTTTCCAGGTACGACAGTGGGCTGAAAAATTAATAGGCTGACTATGAAGGAATGATGCTCGAGCTGGGAAATCTGACATGCATTAATTCCAACTCTTCTTATTAATAACTGCATTGTTTCTTTCCAGGTACGACAGTGGGCTGAATAAATAATAGGCTGACTATGAAGGAATGATGCTCGAACTGTGATATCTGACATGCATTCATTTCAACTCTTCTTATTAATAACTGCATTGTTTCTTTCCAGGTACGACAGTGGGCTGAATAAATAATAGGCTGACTGTGAAGGAATGATGCTCGAGCTGGGAAATCTGACATGCATTAATTCCAACTCTTCTTATTAATAACTGCATTGTTTCTTTCCAGGTACCACAGTGGGCCGGAAAAATAATAGTCTGACTATGAAGGAATGGTGCTCGAACTGTGATATCTGACATGCATCAATTCCAACTCTTCTTATTAATAACTGCATTGTTTCTTTCCAGGTACAACAGTGGGCTGAAAAATTAATAGTCTGACTATGAAGGAATTATGCTCGAACTGTGAAATCTTGCAGGCATTAATTCCAACTCTTCTTGTTAATAACTGCATTGTTTCTTTCCAGGTACAACTGTGGGCTGAAAAATTAATAGGCTGACTATGAAGGAATGATGCTCGAACTGTGAAATGTGACATGCATTAATTTCAACTCTTCTTATTAATAACTGCATTGTTTCTTTCCAGGTACGACAGTGGGCTGAAAAAATAATAGGCTGACTATGAAGGAATGATGCTCGAACTGTGAGATCTGACATGCATTAATTTCAACTCTTCTTATTAATAACTGCATTGTTTCTTTCCAGGTACGACAGTGGGCTGAAAAATTAATAGGCTGACTATGAAGGAAGGATGCTCGAATTGTGAAATCTAACATGCATTCATTTCAACTCTTCTTATTAATAACTGCATTGTTTCTTTCCAGGTACGACAGTGGGCCGGAAAAATAATAGGCTGACTATGAAGGAATGATGCTCGAACTGTGATATCTGACATGCATCAATTCCAACTCTTCTTATTAATAACTGCATTGTTTCTTTCCAGGTACAACAGTGGGCTGAAAAATTAATAGTCTGACTATGAAGGAATGATGCTCGAACTGTGAAATCTTGCATGCATTAATTCCAACTCTTCTTGTTAATAACTGCATTGTTTCTTTCCAGGTACAACTGTGGGCTGAAAAATTAATAGGCTGACTATGAAGGAATGATGCTCGAACTGTGAAATGTGACATGCATTAATTTCAACTCTTCTAATTAATAACTGCATTGTTTCTTTCCAGGTACGACAGTGGGCTTAAAAAATAATAGGCTGACTATGAAGGAATGATGCTCGAACTGTGAGATCTGACATGCATTAATTTCAACTCTTCTTATTAATAACTGCATTGTTTCTTTCCAGGTACGACAGTGGGCTGAAAAATTAATAGGCTGACTATGAAGGAATGATGCTCGAACTGTGAAATCTAACATGCATTCATTTCAACTCTTCTTATTAATAACTGCATTGTTTCTTTCCAGGTACGACAGTGGGCTGAAAAAATAATAGGCTGACTATTCAGGAATGATGCTCGAACTGTGAAATCTGACATGCATTCATTTCAACTCTTCTTATTAATAACTGCATTTTTTCTTTCCAGGTACGACAGTTGGCTGAAAAAATAATAGGCTGAGTTTGAAGGAATGATGCTCAAACTGTGAAATCTGACATGCATTCATTTCAACTCTTCTTATTAATAACTGCATTGTTTCTTTCGAGGTACGACAGTGGGCTGAAAAATTAATAGTCTGACTATGAAGGAATTATGCTCGAACTGTGAAATCTTGCATGCATTCATTTCAACTCTTCTTATTAATAACTTCATTGTTTCTTTCCAGGTACGACAGTGGGCTGAATAAATAATAGGCTGACTATGAAGGAATGATGCTCGAACTGTGAGATCTGACATGCATTAATTTCAACTCTTCTTATTAATAACTGCATTGTTTCTTTCCAGGTACGACAGTGGGCTGAAAAATTAATAGGCTGACTATGAAGGAATGATGCTCGAACTGTGAAATCTAACATGCATTCATTTCAACTCTTCTTATTAATAACTGCATTGTTTCTTTCCAGGTACGACAGTGGGCTGAAAAAATAATAGTCTGACTATGAAGGAATGATGCTCGAACTGTGAAATCTGACATGCATTCATTTCAACTCTTCTTATTAATAACTGCATTGTTTCTTTCCAGGTACGACAGTTGGCTGAAAAAATAATAGGCAGACTATGAAGGAATGATGCTCAAACTGTGAAATCTGACATGCATTCATTTCAACTCTTCTTATTAATAACTGCATTGTTTCTTTCCAGGTACGACAGTGGGCTGAATAAATAATAGGCTGACTATGAAGGAATGATGCTCGTGCTGGGAAATCTGACATGCATTAATTTCAACTCTTCTTATTAATAACTGCATTGTTTCTTTCCAGGTACGACAGTGGGCTGAAAAATTAATAGGCTGACTATGAAGGAATGATGCTCGAACTGTGAAATCTGACATGCATTCATTTCAACTCTTCTTATTAATAACTGCATTGTTTCTTTCCAGGTACGACAGTGGGCTGAAAAAATAATAGGCTGACTATGAAGGAATGATGCTCGAACTGTGAAATCTGACATGCATTAATTTCAACTCTTCTTATTAATAACTGCATTGTTTCTTTCCAAGTACGACAGTGGGCTGAATAAATAATAGGCTGACTATGAAGGAATGATGCTCGAGCTGGGAAATCTGACATGCATTAATTCCAACTCTTCTTATTAATAACTGCATTGTTTCTTTCCAGGTACGACAGTGGGCCGGAAAAATAATAGGCTGACTATGAAGGAATGTTGCTCGAACTGTGATATCTGACATGCATCAATTCCAACTCTTCTTATTAATAACTGCATTGTTTCTTTCCTGGTACAACAGTGGGCTGAAAAATTAATAGTCTGACTATGAAGGAATTATGCTCGAACTGTGAAATCTTGCATGCATTAATTCCAACTCTTCTTGTTAATAACTGCATTGTTTCTTTCCAGGTACAACTGTGGGCTGAAAAATTAATAGGCTGACTATGAAGGAATGATGCTCGAACTGTGAAATGTGACATGCATTAATTTCAACTCTTCTTATTAATAACTGCATTGTTTCTTTCCAGGTACGACAGTGGGCTGAAAAAATAATAGGCTGACTATGAAGGAATGATGCTCGAACTGTGAGATCTGACATGCATTAATTTCAACTCTTCTTATTAATAACTGCATTGTTTCTTTCCAGGTACGACAGTGGGCTGAAAAATTAATAGGCTGACTATGAAGGAATGATGCTCGAACTGTGAAATCTAACATGCATTCATTTAAACTCTTCTTATTAATAACTGCATTGTTTCTTTCCAGGTACGACAGTGGGCTGAAAAAATAATAGGCTGACTATGAAGGAATGATGCTCGAACTGTGAAATCTGACATGCATTCATTTCAACTCTTCTTATTAATAACTGCATTGTTTCTTTCCAGGTACGTCAGTGGGATGAATAAATAATAGGCTGACTATGAAGGAATGATGGTCGAGCTGGGAAATCTGACATGCATTAATTCCAACTCTTCTTATTATTAACTGCATTGTTTCTTTCCAGGTACAACAGTGGGCTGAAAAAGTAATAGGCTGACTATGAAGTAATTATGCTCGAACTGTGAAATCTTGCATGCATTCATTTCAACTCTTCTTATTAATAACTGCATTGTTTCTTTCCAGGTTCGACAGTGGGCTGGAAAAATAATAGGCTGACTATGAAGGAATGATGCTCGAACTGTGATATCTGACATGCATTCATTTCAACTCTTCTTATTAATAACTGCATTGTTTCTTTCCAGGTACGACAGTGGGCTGAATAAATAATAGGCTGACTATGAAGGAATGATGCTCGAGCTTGGAAATCTGACATGCATTAATTCCAACTCTTCTTATTAATAACTGCATTGTTTCTTTCCAGGTACCACAGTGGGCCGGAAAAATAATAGGCTGACTATGAAGGAATGATGCTCGAACTGTGATATCTGACATGCATTCATTTCAACTCTTCTTATTAATAACTGCATTGTTTCTTTCCAGGTACGACAGTGGGCTGAAAAAATAATAGGCTGACTATGAAGGAATGATGCTCGAACTGTGAAATCTGACATGCATTCATTTCAACTCTTCTTATTAATAACTGCATTGTTTCTTTCCAGGTACAACAGTGGGCTGAAAAATTAATAGGCTGACTATGAAGGAATGATGCTCGAACTGTGAAATGTGACATGCATTAATTTCAACTCTTCTTATTAATAACTGCATTGTTTCTTTCCAGGTACGACAGTGGGCTGAAAAAATAATAGGCTGACTATGAAGGAATGATGCTCGAACTGTGAGATCTGACATGCATTAATTTCAACTCTTCTTATTAATAACTGCATTGTTTCTTTCCAGGTACGACAGTGGGCTGAAAAATTAATAGGCTGACTATGAAGGAATGATGCTCGAACTGTGAAATCTAACATGCATTCATTTCAACTCTTCTTATTAATAACTGCATTGTTTCTTTCCAGGTACGACAGTGGGCTGAAAAAATAATAGGCTGACTATGAAGGAATGATGCTCGAACTGTGAAATCTGACATGCATTCATTTCAACTCTTCTTATTAATAACTGCATTGTTTCTTTCCAGGTACGTCAGTGGGCTGAATAAATAATAGGCTGACTATGAAGGAATGATGCTCGAGCTGGGAAATCTGACATGCATTAATTCCAACTCTTATTATTATTAACTGCATTGTTTCTTTCCAGGTACAACAGTGGGCTGAAAAATTAATAGGCTGACTATGAAGGAATGATGCTCGAGCTGGGAAATCTGACATGCATTCATTTCAACTCTTCTTATTAATAACTGCATTGTTTCTTTCCAGGTACGACAGTGGGCTGAATAGATAATAGGCTGACTATGAAGGAATGATGCTCGAGCTGGGAAATCTGACATGCATTAATTCCAACTCTTCTTATTAATAACTGCATTGTTTCTTTCCAGGTACCACAGTGGGCCGGAAAAATAATAGGCTGACTATGAAGGAATGATGCTCGAACTGTGAAATCTGACATGCATTCATTTCAACTCTTCTTATTAATAACTGCATTGTTTCTTTCCAGGTACGACAGTGGGCTGAATAAATAATAGGCTGACAATGAAGGAATGATGCTCGAGCTGGGAAATCTGACATGCATTAATTCCAACTCTTCTTATTAATAACTGCATTGTTTCTTTCCAGGTACCACAGTGGGCCGGAAAAATAATAGGCTGACTATGAAGGAATGATGCTCGAACTGTGATATCTGACATGCATTCATTTCAACTCTTCTTATTAATAACTGCATTGTTTCTTTCCAGGTACGACAGTGGGCTGAAAAAATAATAGGCTGACTATGAAGGAATGATGCTCGAACTGTGATATCTGACATGCATTCATTTCAACTCTTCTTATTAATAACTACATTGTTTCTTTCCAGGTACGACAGTGGGCTGGAAAAATTAATAGGCTGACTATGAAGGAATGATGCTCGAACTGTGATATCTGACATGCATTCATTTCAACTCTTCTTATTAATAACTGCATTGTTTCTTTCCAGGTACGACAGTGAGCTGAATAAATAATAGGCTGACTATGAAGGAATGATGCTCGAGCTGGGAAATCTGACATGCATTAATTCCAACTCTTCTTATTAATAACTGCATTGTTTCTTTCCAGGTACGACAGTGGGCTGAAAAATTAATAGTCTGACTATGAAGGAATTATGCTCGAACTGTGAAATCTTGCATGCATTCATTTCAACTCTTCTTATTAATAACTGCATTGTTTCTTTCCAGGTACGACAGTGGGCTGGAAAAATAATAGGCTGACTATGAAGGAATGATGCTCGAACTGTGATATCTGACATGCATTCATTTCAACTCTTCTTATTAATAACTGCATTGTTTCTTTCCAGGTACGACAGTGGGCTGAATAAATAATAGGCTGACTATGAAGGAATGATGCTCGAGCTGGGAAATCTGACATGCATTAATTCCAACTCTTCTTATTAATAACTGCATTGTTTCTTTCCAGGTACCACAGTGGGCCGGAAAAATAATAGGCTGACTATGAAGGAATGATGCTCGAACTGTGATATCTGACATGCATCAATTCCAACTCTTCTTATTAATAACTGCATTGTTTCTTTCCAGGTACGACAGTGGGCTGAATAAATAATAGGCTGACTATGAAGGAATGATGCTCGAGCTTGGAAATCTGACATGCATTAATTCCAACTCTTCTTATTAATAACTGCATTGTTTCTTTCCAGGTACCACAGTGGGCCGGAAAAATAATAGGCTGACTATGAAGGAATGATGCTCGAACTGTGATATCTGACATGCATTCATTTCAACTCTTCTTATTAATAACTGCATTGTTTCTTTCCAGGTACGACAGTGGGCTGAAAAAATAATAGGCTGACTATGAAGGAATGATGCTCGAACTGTGAAATCTGACATGCATTCATTTCAACTCTTCTTATTAATAACTGCATTGTTTCTTTCCAGGTACAACAGTGGGCTGAAAAATTAATAGGCTGACTATGAAGGAATGATGCTCGAACTGTGAAATGTGACATGCATTAATTTCAACTCTTCTTATTAATAACTGCATTGTTTCTTTCCAGGTACGACAGTGGGCTGAAAAAATAATAGGCTGACTATGAAGGAATGATGCTCGAACTGTGAGATCTGACATGCATTAATTTCAACTCTTCTTATTAATAACTGCATTGTTTCTTTCCAGGTACGACAGTGGGCTGAAAAATTAATAGGCTGACTATGAAGGAATGATGCTCGAACTGTGAAATCTAACATGCATTCATTTCAACTCTTCTTATTAATAACTGCATTGTTTCTTTCCAGGTACGACAGTGGGCTGAAAAAATAATAGGCTGACTATGAAGGAATGATGCTCGAACTGTGAAATCTGACATGCATTCATTTCAACTCTTCTTATTAATAACTGCATTGTTTCTTTCCAGGTACGTCAGTGGGCTGAATAAATAATAGGCTGACTATGAAGGAATGATGCTCGAGCTGGGAAATCTGACATGCATTAATTCCAACTCTTATTATTATTAACTGCATTGTTTCTTTCCAGGTACAACAGTGGGCTGAAAAATTAATAGGCTGACTATGAAGGAATGATGCTCGAGCTGGGAAATCTGACATGCATTCATTTCAACTCTTCTTATTAATAACTGCATTGTTTCTTTCCAGGTACGACAGTGGGCTGAATAGATAATAGGCTGACTATGAAGGAATGATGCTCGAGCTGGGAAATCTGACATGCATTAATTCCAACTCTTCTTATTAATAACTGCATTGTTTCTTTCCAGGTACCACAGTGGGCCGGAAAAATAATAGGCTGACTATGAAGGAATGATGCTCGAACTGTGAAATCTGACATGCATTCATTTCAACTCTTCTTATTAATAACTGCATTGTTTCTTTCCAGGTACGACAGTGGGCTGAATAAATAATAGGCTGACAATGAAGGAATGATGCTCGAGCTGGGAAATCTGACATGCATTAATTCCAACTCTTCTTATTAATAACTGCATTGTTTCTTTCCAGGTACCACAGTGGGCCGGAAAAATAATAGGCTGACTATGAAGGAATGATGCTCGAACTGTGATATCTGACATGCATTCATTTCAACTCTTCTTATTAATAACTGCATTGTTTCTTTCCAGGTACGACAGTGGGCTGAAAAAATAATAGGCTGACTATGAAGGAATGATGCTCGAACTGTGATATCTGACATGCATTCATTTCAACTCTTCTTATTAATAACTACATTGTTTCTTTCCAGGTACGACAGTGGGCTGGAAAAATTAATAGGCTGACTATGAAGGAATGATGCTCGAACTGTGATATCTGACATGCATTCATTTCAACTCTTCTTATTAATAACTGCATTGTTTCTTTCCAGGTACGACAGTGAGCTGAATAAATAATAGGCTGACTATGAAGGAATGATGCTCGAGCTGGGAAATCTGACATGCATTAATTCCAACTCTTCTTATTAATAACTGCATTGTTTCTTTCCAGGTACGACAGTGGGCTGAAAAATTAATAGTCTGACTATGAAGGAATTATGCTCGAACTGTGAAATCTTGCATGCATTCATTTCAACTCTTCTTATTAATAACTGCATTGTTTCTTTCCAGGTACGACAGTGGGCTGGAAAAATAATAGGCTGACTATGAAGGAATGATGCTCGAACTGTGATATCTGACATGCATTCATTTCAACTCTTCTTATTAATAACTGCATTGTTTCTTTCCAGGTACGACAGTGGGCTGAATAAATAATAGGCTGACTATGAAGGAATGATGCTCGAGCTGGGAAATCTGACATGCATTAATTCCAACTCTTCTTATTAATAACTGCATTGTTTCTTTCCAGGTACCACAGTGGGCCGGAAAAATAATAGGCTGACTATGAAGGAATGATGCTCGAACTGTGATATCTGACATGCATCAATTCCAACTCTTCTTATTAATAACTGCATTGTTTCTTTCCATGTACAACAGTGGGCTGAAAAATTAATAGTCTGACTATGAAGGAATTATGCTCGAACTGTGAAATCTTGCATGCATTCATTTCAACTCTTCTTATTAATAACTGCATTGTTTCTTTCCAGGTACGACAGTGGGCTGAAAAAATAATAGGCTGACTATGAAGGAATGATGCTCGAACTGTGATATCTGACATCCATTCATTTCAACTCTTCTTATTAATAACTACATTGTTTCTTTCCAGGTACGACAGTGGGCTGGAAAAATTAATAGGCTGACTATGAAGGAATGATGCTCGAACTGTGATATCTGACATGCATTCATTTCAACTCTTCTTATTAATAACTGCATTGTTTCTTTCCAGGTACGACAGTGAGCTGAATAAATAATAGGCTGACTATGAAGGAATGATGCTCGAGCTGGGAAATCTGACATGCATTAATTCCAACTCTTCTTATTAATAACTGCATTGTTTCTTTCCAGGTACGACAGTGGGCTGAAAAATTAATAGTCTGACTATGAAGGAATTATGCTCGAACTGTGAAATCTTGCATGCATTCATTTCAACTCTTCTTATTAATAACTGCATTGTTTCTTTCCAGGTACGACAGTGCGCTGAATAAATAATAGGCTGACTATGAAGGAATGATGCTCGAACTGTGAGATCTGACATGCATTAATTTCAACTCTTCTTATTAATAACTGCATTGTTTCTTTCCAGGTACGACAGTGGGCTGAAAAATTAATAGGCTGACTATGAAGGAATGATGCTCGAACTGTGAAATCTAACATGCATTCATTTCAACTCTTCTTATTAATAACTGCATTGTTTCTTTCCAGGTACGACAGTGGGCTGAAAAAATAATAGGCTGACTATGAAGGAATGATGCTCGAACTGTGAAATCTTGCATGCATTCATTTCAACTCTTCTTATTAATAACTGCATTGTTTCTTTCCAGGTACGACAGTGGGCTGGAAAAATAATAGGCTGACTATGAAGGAATGATGCTCGAACTGTGATATCTGACATGCATTCATTTCAACTCTTCTTATTAATAACTGCATTGTTTCTTTCCAGGTACGACAGTGGGCTGAATAAATAATAGGCTGACTATGAAGGAATGATGCTCGAGCTGGGAAATCTGACATGCATTAATTCCAACTCTTCTTATTAATAACTGCATTGTTTCTTTCCAGGTACCACAGTGGGCCGTAAAAATAATAGGCTGACTATGAAGGAATGATGCTCGAACTGTGAAATCTGACATGCATTCATTTCAACTCTTCTTATTAATAACTGCATTGTTTCTTTCCAGGTACGACAGTGGGCTGAATAAATAATAGGCTGACTATGAAGGAATGATGCTCGAGCTGGGAAATCTGACATGCATTAATTCCAACTCTTCTTATTAATAACTGCATTGTTTCTTTCCAGGTACCACAGTGGGCCGGAAAAATAATAGGCTGACTATGAAGGAATGATGCTCGAACTGTGATATCTGACATGCATTCATTTCAACTCTTTTTATTAATAACTGCATTGTTTCTTTCCAGGTACGACAGTGGGCTGAAAAAATAATAGGCTGACTATGAAGGAATGATGCTCGAACTGTGATATCTGACATGCATTCATTTCAACACTTCTTATTAATAACTACATTGTTTCTTTCCAGGTACGACAGTGGGCTGGAAAAATTAATAGGCTGACTATGAAGGAATGATGCTCGAACTGTGATATCTGACATGCATTCATTTCAACTCTTCTTATTAATAACTGCATTGTTTCTTTCCAGGTACGACAGTGGGCTGAATAAATAATAGGCTGACTATGAAGGAATGATGCTCGAGCTGGGAAATCTGACATGCATTAATTCCAACTCTTCTTATTAATAACTGCATTGTTTCTTTCCAGGTACGACAGTGGGCCGGAAAAATAATAGGCTGACTATGAAGGAATGATGCTCGAACTGTGATATCTGACATGCATTCATTTCAACTCTTCTTATTAATAACTGCATTGTTTCTTTCCAGGTACGACAGTGGGCTGAATAAATAATAGGCTGACTATGAAGGAATGATGCTCGAGCTGGGAAATCTGACATGCATTAATTCCAACTCTTCTTATTAATAACTGCATTGTTTCTTTCCAGGTACCACAGTGGGCCGGAAAAATAATAGGCTGACTATGAAGGAATGATGCTCGAACTGTGAAATCTGACATGCATTCATTTCAACTCTTCTTATTAATAACTGCATTGTTTCTTTCCAGGTACGACAGTGGGCTGAATAAATAATAGGCTGACTATGAAGGAATGATGCTCGAGCTGGGAAATCTGACATGCATTAATTCCAACTCTTCTTATTAATAACTGCATTGTTTCTTTCCAGGTACGACAGTGGGCCGGAAAAATAATAGGCTGACTATGAAAGAATGATGCTCGAACTGTGATATCTGACATGCATTCATTTCAACTCTTCTTATTAATAACTGCATTGTTTCTTTCCAGGTACGACAGTGGGCTGAATAAATAATAGGCTGACTATGAAGGAATGATGCTCGAGCTGGGAAATCTGACATGCATTAATTCCAACTTTTCTTATTAATAACTGCATTGTTTCTTTCCAGGTACCACAGTGGGCCGGAAAAATAATAGGCTGACTATGAAGGAATGATGCTCGAACTGTGAAATCTGACATGCATTCATTTCAACTCTTCTTATTAATAACTGCATTGTTTCTTTCCAGGTACGACAGTGGGCTGAATAAATAATAGGCTGACTATGAAGGAATGATGCTCGAGCTGGGAAATCTGACATGCATTAATTCCAACTCTTCTTATTAATAACTGCATTGTTTCTTTCCAGGTACCACAGTGGGCCGGAAAAATAATAGGCTGACTATGAAGGAATGATGCTCGAACTGTGATATCTGACATGCATCAATTCCAACTCTTCTTATTAATAACTGCATTGTTTCTTTCCAGGTACAACAGTGGGCTGAAAAATTAATAGTCTGACTATGAAGGAATGATGCTCGAGCTGGGAAATCTTGCATCCATTCATTTCAACTCTTCTTATTAATAACTGCATTGTTTCTTTCCAGGTACGACAGTGGGCTGAATAAATAATAGGCTGACTATGAAGGAATGATGCTCGAGCTGGGAAATCTGACATGCATTAATTCCAACTCTTCTTATTAATAACTGCATTGTTTCTTTCCAGGTACCACAGTGGGCCGGAAAAATAATAGGCTGACTATGAAGGAATGATGCTCGAACTGTGAAATCTGACATGCATTCATTTCAACTCTTCTTATTAATAACTGCATTGTTTCTTTCCAGGTACGACAGTGGGCTGAATAAATAATAGGCTGACTATGAAGGAATGATGCTCGAGCTGGGAAATCTGACATGCATTAATTCCAACTCTTCTTGTTAATAACTGCATTGTTTCTTTCCAGGTACCACAGTGGGCCGGAAAAATAATAGGCTGACTATGAAGGAATGATGCTCGAACTGTGATATCTGACATGCATCAATTCCAACTCTTCTTATTAATAACTGCATTGTTTCTTTCCAGGTACGACAGTGGGCTGAATAAATAATAGGCTGACTATGAAGGAATGATGCTCGAGCTGGGAAATCTGACATTCATTCATTTCAACTCTTCTTATTAATAACTGCATTGTTTCTTTCCAGGTACCACAGTGGGCCGGAAAAATAATAGGCTGACTATGAAGGAATGATGCTCGAACTGTGATATCTGACATGCATCAATTCCAACTCTTCTTATTAATAACTGCATTGTTTCTTTCCAGGTACGACAGTGGGCTGAATAAATAATAGGCTGACTATGAAGGAATGATGCTCGAGCTGGGAAATCTGACATGCATTCATTTCAACTCTTCTTACTAATAACTGCATTGTTTCTTTCCAGGTACCACAGTGGGCCGGAAAAATAATAGGCTGACTATGAAGGAATGATGCTCGAACTGTGATATCTGACATGCATCAATTCCAACTCTTCTTATTAATAACTGCATTGTTTCTTTCCAGGTACGACAGTGGGCTGAATAAATAATAGGCTGACTATGAAGGAATGATGCTCGAGCTGGGAAATCTGACATGCATTAATTCCAACTCTTCTTATTAATAACTGCATTGTTTCTTTCCAGGTACCACAGTGGGCCGGAAAAATAATAGGCTGACTATGAAGGAATGATGCTCGAACTGTGATATCTGACATGCATCAATTCCAACTCTTCTTATTAATAACTGCATTGTTTCTTTCCAGGTACGACAGTGGGCTGAATAAATAATAGGCTGACTATGAAGGAATGATGCTTGAGCTGGGAAATCTGACATGCATTCATTTCAACTCTTCTTATTAATAACTGCATTGTTTCTTTCCAGGTACCACAGTGGGCCGGAAAAATAATAGGCTGACTATGAAGGAATGATGCTCGAACTGTGATATCTGACATGCATCAATTCCAACTCTTCTTATAAATAACTGCATTGTTTCTTTCCAGGTACAACAGTGGGCTGAAAAATTAATAGTCTGACTATGAAGGAATTATGCTCGATCTGTGAAATCTTGCATGCATTAATTCCAACTCTTCTTATTAATAACTGCATTGTTTCTTTCCAGGTACGACAGTGGGCCGGAAAAATAATAGGCTGACTATGAAGGAATGATGCTCGAACTGTGATATCTGACATGCATCAATTCCCACTCTTCTTATTAATAACTGCATTGTTTCTTTCCAGGTACAACAGTGGGCTGAAAAATTAATAGTCTGACTATGAAGGAATTATGCTCGAACTGTGAAATCTTGCATGCATTCATTTCAACTCTTCTTATTAATAACTGCATTGTTTCTTTCCAGGTACGACAGTGGGCTGAATAAATAATAGGCTGACTATGAAGGAATGATGCTCGAGCTGGGAAATCTGACATGCATTAATTCCAACTCTTCTTATTAATAACTGCATTGTTTCTTTCCAGGTACCACAGTGGGCCGGAAAAATAATAGGCTGACTATGAAGGAATGATGCTCGAACTGTGATATCTGACATGCATCAATTCCAACTCTTCTTATTAATAACTGCATTGTTTCTTTCCAGGTACAACAGTGGGCTGAAAAATTAATAGTCTGACTATGAAGGAATGATGCTCGAACTGTGAAATGTGACATGCATTAATTTCAACTCTTCTTATTAATAACTGCATTGTTTCTTTCCAGGTACGACAGTGCGCTGAATAAATAATAGGCTGACTATGAAGGAATGATGCTCGAACTGTGAAATCTGACATGCATTCATTTCAACTCTTCTTATTAATAACTGCATTGTTTCTTTCCAGGTACGACAGTGGGCTGAATAAATAATAGGCTGACTATGAAGGAATTATGCTCGAACTGTGAAATCTTGCATGCATTAATTCCAACTCTTCTTGTTAATAACTGCATTGTTTCTTTCCAGGTACAACTGTGGGCTGAAAAATTAATAGGCTGACTATGAAGGAATGATGCTCGAACTGTGAAATGTGACATGCATTAATTTCAACTCTTCTTATTAATAACTGCATTGTTTCTTTCCAGGTACGACAGTGGGCTGAAAAAATAATAGGCTGACTATGAAGGAATGATGCTCGAACTGTGAGATCTGACATGAATTAATTTCAACTCTTCTTATTAATAACTGCATTGTTTCTTTCCAGGTACGACAGTGGGCTGAATAAATAATAGGCTGACTATGAAGGAATGATGCTCGAGCTGGGAAATCTGACATGCATTAATTCCAACTCTTCTTATTAATAACTGCATTGTTTCTTTCCAGGTACGACAGTGGGCCGGAAAAATAATAGGCTGACTATGAAGGAATGATGCTCGAACTGTGAAATCTAACATGCATTCATTTCAACTCTTCTTATTAATAACTGCATTGTTTCTTTCCAGGTACGACAGTGGGCTGAAAAAATAATAGGCTGACTATGAAGGAATGATGCTCGAACTGTGAAATCTGACATGCATTCATTTCAACTCTTCTTATTAATAACTGCATTGTTTCTTTCCAGGTACGACAGTGGGCTGAATAAATAATAGGCTGACTATGAAGGAATGATGCTCGAGCTGGGAAATCTGACATGCATTAATTCCAACTCTTCTTATTAATAACTGCATTGTTTCTTTCCAGGTACGACAGTGGGCCGGAAAAATAATAGGCTGACTATGAAGGAATGATGCTCGAACTGTGATATCTGACATGCATTCATTTCAACTCTTCTTATTAATAACTGCATTGTTTCTTTCCAGGTACAACAGTGGGCTGAAAAAATAATAGGCTGACTATGAAGGAATGATGCTCGAACTGTGAAATCTGACATGCATTCATTTCAACTCTTCTTATTAATAACTGCATTGTTTCTTTCCAGGTACGACAGTGGGCTGAATAAATAATAGGCTGACTATGAAGGAATGATGCTCGAGCTGGGAAATCTGACATGCATTAATTCCAACTCTTCTTATTAATAACTGCATTGTTTCTTTCCAGGTACGACAGTGGGCTGAAAAAATAATAGGCTGACTATGAAGGAATGATGCTCAAACTGTGAAATCTGACATGCATTCATTTCAACTCTTCTTATTAATAACTACATTGTTTCTTTCCAGGTACGACAGTGGGCTGAATAAATAATAGTCTGACTATGAAGGAATGATCCTCGTGCTGGGAAATCTGACATGCATTAATTTCATCTCTTCTTATTAATAACTGCATTGTTTCTTTCCAGGTACGACAGTGGGCTGAAAAATTAATAGGCTGACTATGAAGGAATGATGCTCGAACTGTGAAATCTGACATGCATTCATTTCAACTCTTCTTATTAATAACTGCATTGTTTCTTTCCAGGTACGACAGTGGGCTGAAAAAATAATAGGCTGACTATGAAGGAATGATGCTCGAACTGTGAAATCTGACATGCATTCATTTCAACTCTTCTTATTAATAACTGCATTGTTTCTTTCCACTTACGACAGTGGGCTGAAAAAATAATAGGCTGACTATGAAGGAATGATGCTCGAACTGTGAAATCTAACATGCATTCATTTCAACTCTTCTTATTAATAACTGCATTGTTTCTTTCCAGGTACGACAGTGGGCTGAAAAAATAATAGGCTGACTATGAAGGAATGATACTAGAGCTGTGAAATCTTGCATGAATTCATTTCAAATCTTATTAATAACTCCATTGTTTATTGCCAGGTAAGCTGGCATCTGACTGTTAAACGAAAACTGTTCGTCGTGTTCGTCAAAAAAGTCATCAACTGCAGATATGGCGTCATCAATACTGCGATACTGGTTTTTGTAACAGCGACAGATGATAGTGAAGTCAGGAGAATATAGAGGGTGATACCGGGAAAATGTTAACGTATATAATAGAGAACTATGTTTGGGTGTCAAAATTATGGAAAAAACGATCTCGTGTATAATAAGCACAGACTTTTAGAATGTATGGCATAATCTAAATATCGTTTATCTGGTGTTTGGAAGCACAAAAATTGTCATAAAACTATAAAGAACAAAATCACAGAAATCGGGATGAGGTCGGCTGGACTATATATCTAGATCCACCCCCACCGAAGATTTAACTTTAAAGAATAGCGTCACCCTATCTTTGATCTTCTCCAGAGGTTCTTCTGATCGGTTGTACCATGAATGAGGCTCCTTGGATAGAACGTCTATTTGGGGCTGAAGTTCATTCCAGGCCTCAAGGGAAAGTTATATATAGGGTGTATCGAAAATATTTTTACATGTTTTGTTAGTGGGTTCCTAACACGAGAAAACAAGAACAAAAGTCCATATAAGGTCCATGAAAGATGGATACGTAGGGGAGGACCGGTTCTGTGGCCTGCACGTTCCCCAGGCCTCAATCTTTTGCATTCTTATCTGTGGGACCACAAAAAATAATTGATTTATGCAGCAGACATTAATAATGCAGAGACGCTTCATCAACGTGTCATGGGGGCCTGCGAAACCACTCGACCCCGTTTAAGTTTAAACGTCTAATGATCAGGAACTGCCAATTCATCACTTTCCAAGCTTAACAAAGCTCAAAGACGCCGGCGCGTACACAAGGGGGATGGGGGTAATTCGTTGCAATATCTATTGGGGGACTGAAGTTCAACTCAAACTTCAAGTGAAACTCATATATAAAGGGTGTTCCGCTGGCGAATCTTATATGTGTTGTTCTTGGCCTAAGTATTATCGTTCATTACCAACCATTGTGTGATTATTCTATTCAGTAACCTTCCTAGTGGATAGATCAAGGCAAGGGGTTACAGAAGATTTGGAGCGAGAGCAGATAGGAGTGTTAGAGGAAAGGATGTGGAGAAGGATAGTGGATAGATCAAGGCAAGGGGTTACAGAAGATTTGGAGCGAGAGCAGATAGGAGTGAAAGAGGAAAGGATGTGGAAAAGGATAGTGGATAGATCAAGGCAACTGGAGATGTCGATTGACGTTACATTTGAATAGTTGGAGATTATAGTTGTCAGGGAAACAGGAATAAGGAAGGGAGTTCCACAGGCGAGAGGTGCGAGACATGAAGCTATTGGAGTAGATGAGACGTCTACATTTAACAGTTTCAACAGTGAAAGCGTGGGAGCGGGATGCCAGCCTCGCAGGGCGCTTGAATTCATGAAGCCTGGGAACCAGCGAAAGCAACTCATCGGAGCTATTACCGTGAAAGTATTTGTAAAAAAGACAGAGCGAGGCGACGGCGCGTCGTCTGTGAGAGAGCGACTGCAGACGAGATGACAGATCAGGGCCAATTACGTTGCATACCCGTTTCTGGATCTTATCAAGAACCTCGAGGCAAACAGAATGGGCTCCAGACCATATATGGCAGTTGCTGGTAAGTTTTATTTTTACTATGAAAATGTATTGCTGGTATTTTTTTTTCTAATGTATTTTCATATTTTCATGTTTTCACCAGTTTGGGCGTTCACTATTTGACAATAGTTGGGAAACAAACAGGTGCTACCGCCCGGGGTCAGGTTGTACCTGGGAACAACAGCAATTAAAAGGTGGTTTCAAGCTCCTCAAAACCTCCCGATCAGAGGCCTTGATGCCGGATGCCGTGTATCGTCATGCCCAGGACAACATTCTAAACGGAATCTATTGGATAAAACAATTCTTATGGTAAAGAACATCGGCTTCGGTTGAAACAGTCGCCTTTCCCTTTTCTCTTTAGGCAGAATATAGACATTGATGAAAAACAAATATTTTTACTGGAACTTAAAACGAAGAATATAAAAGGTGTTCCAATAACTTGAACCGATTTTAAATGTGAATTAAGTTTAAGCGTCTAATGATTTTTTTTCTTTTTCTTTCAGATTTAACAACTTAAGTCTTTGACAATTTCAACCATGGAAAGATTAACAATCAAACAACGTGTCAAAGTTTCAAGAGCGCAACTGTAAAAATTATTCGTAAATTCAAACAAACTGGCTCGGTGGCAGATGTGAAAACACAACTGCGTGCTCGTTTACGCCGTTCAGCTGAAAACATTGCTGCAATGCACGAGAATGTGGCCGAAAATCCAGACACCCCTATTCGTCATCGCGCGCAGGAACTGAACCTCTCCACAACAACGTTACATCATTTCCTATTGCACTCTCGGT
This sequence comes from Acanthosepion esculentum, assembly GCA_964036315.1. Classification (NCBI taxonomy): domain Eukaryota; kingdom Metazoa; phylum Mollusca; class Cephalopoda; order Sepiida; family Sepiidae; genus Acanthosepion; species Acanthosepion esculentum. The sequence continues at coordinate 55,318,079 of OZ038501.1, forward strand.
TGGTCGATTATGTTGACCAAAAAAAATCGCGAAGTGCGCCAAATGTATTTCTGTTTGAACGTCCGTTTTCGTAATAGGCTTCGATAACTTTATTACGTTGTTTGATTGTTAATCTTTCCATGGTTGAAATTGTCAAAGACTTAAGTTGTTAAATCTGAAAGAAAAAGAAAAAAAAATCATTAGACGCTTAAACTTAATTCACATTTAAAATCGGTTCAAGTTATTCGAACACCCTTTGCAATCCACCACTAATGACGCTGCAAAATAGACGGATCTTTGTACCGCTCTAGGAAGTACCTGACTCTTATTACTATGTTCTCTTTTTACATTTAGAATGATGGGACCTAGCTACCCATCTAGTACTGCGCTTAGATTCGTGAAGTCGGGCTACCAAAGGTATGATCATCAGAAAATTTCCGGTGAAAATATTTATAGAAAAGGCACAGAGAAAGTACGTTACGGCGGATGGAAAATGATTGAATTCGAGACCGATATTGCAGATTGTTCTTTGGATTTTTGTACATAACAGAAGCACCAAACTGTAGGTGGCAGCAATATTCAACGCCTGTGACGAATAATAGACTTATAAAAGTGTAAGACAGTTTGGGTGAGAAAAATCTGTTTCGCACGAAACAGTGAAGCAATGTTCGTAGCAGCAGGCTTAGCAATTTCCACTTCCTGGTGGTGAGTACTGGTAGGTGACCACCCTTCCAAAGGAATGTAACACGCAGCCGCTGAAAGGAAGCCGTCCGCCAGCACCTCCAGCAGAATTAATCTGGCGACCGGGAGACCTGGAAAGACAAGCTGGCTCTCGTGGACTCAACGCCTTCATGACCAGATTTAGCAATAATATCAATTACATATTAGTGGAGAATGTTAGAAAGAGCGTGCTCAATGAGAAACTCTCCCGTGTGTTAGCGTCAGCCATGCCGATGGAACGTAGAATTGTCTAAGGCGATTAAACAGAGCAGTTTAGTGTTAGAGGCGTTAAAATTAACAGATTATTCCTTGACTCAGTTACTAACAAATTGGGGGGAGGGGTTTTCATAGCAATTGTAAACGTTAAACCGAGAAGGTGTGATTAGATTCAGCTATATCGATGGAAGACAAAACAGCTGGTCTAAGGCGATTAAAGAAAGCAGTTTAAGGTTGGAGGCGTTAAACTTAACAGGCTATTTCTTGCTCAAGTTAACAACAGATTAGGTTTTATTTTTCATTTTTTTTGGGCGGGGGGGGCTTCCGAATTGTTGTTTTTTACCTTCCTTAAAATAAAATTCTAAAATATCGTATTTGTTTATTTCATCTTCAATTTTACAAGCTATAAACTTCCCTATTACTGTTTCCCTGACAAATACAATCTCCAACGGTTTAAGTGTAGCGTCAATCGTCATCTCCAGTTGCCTTGATCTATCCACTTCCCTTCTCCACATCCTTTCATCTTTCATTCCTATCTGCTCTCGCTCCAAATCTTCTGTAACCCCCTTGCCTTGATCGACCCTCCGTCTTTCTCTTTCTCCACATCCTCTCCTTTACCACTCTTATCTGCTCTTCCTCCATCCCTTCTGTAACCCCATGCGTGATAGTGGCCTCCAGCCTTGCTTGGGGTGATACGCTTTAAAAAAAAAAAAAAAAAAAAATACATATTATTTTAGAAAAATATTAAATACGATGAGAGCTATCACAATACAATCAAAAGAGTCGTCCTGGGTAAGACGATAAACTACATCCGCGTCCTGGGTAAGACGATAAACTACGTCCAACAGCAAGGCCTCTGATCAGGAGGTTTTGAGGAGCGTGGAACCACCTCTTAATTGCTGGTGTTCCCAGGTCCACCCTGATCCGGGTTGGTAGCACCCGTTAAGGTCCCAGCTATGGGAAAATAGTTAACACCCAAACTTGTTTCAAAATATGTTTTAATACCAGAAATATTTTATAATAAAAAAAAATTATTACCAGCAATAATTTTTGAAGAAAAATTTATCAGCAATACTATAAAAGAAAATACCAGCAATACAAACAGCATTAAATAACCCATTGAGTTTGATATGCCGTAAAACAAAACAGAACATACCAAACAATCAAAAGAGACACTTTTGAATGAAGATGTTTTGGCAGGTTTTTCGACTCTCTCTCTCTCTCTCTCTCTCTCCTCTCTCTCTCTCTCTCTCTCTCTCTCTCTCTCTCTCTCTCTCTCTCTCTCTCTCTCTCTCTCTCTCTCTCTCTCTCTCTCTCTATCGCACCTTCTTTTTTCAAGGCATAAATATTTTAATACAGGTTTGTAAGCCGTGCATACAGTAAGTAACACAAGGGGAAATAGGAAAATCTGGCGTAGCTGACCACATATGGAGGGAAAAGGGAGATCACCACCCACTGTTGGATGAGGTTGAAATAACAGACAGAGAACATCACTAAAAAATACGAAACCTTAAGGAATCAGCATATATGCTAGGCCACAAAAATCTCCTGAGCTGGCCAAGCATAGAAATGAACACTAAATGGGAACCAGTAATAAGGAGTGCTAGAGAAAAACAATAATAACAAATTATTTATACTCTCCCTCCCCCTCACTCCCCCTCACTCTCTCTCTCTCGCTCCCTCTCTCTCCCTCCCTCTCTCTCTCTCTCTCTCATGATGTGCGACATCCAACAGGCACTTGAAGTTCTGTTACACGCTTCTTAAGTCGATCCTAAACGTAAGAACTTTACAAAAGTAACCGATTGCTTAGAGGAAAAATTTATTATGAATATCAAATATTTGTTTCCGCTTAATTTCTTTGTATTAGACACGAGCTTCGTCCACAGCAGGTCGTCCATTTTAAAGGCATTAGCTCTCCAGAGGCTTCGGATCGCTCGGCACACCACGTTTATATAAAGTGCCAGATTTGCTCTTCGTTCTTCGTACGTCAAATAAGCTTCGTATTTAATTCGCAGCAGATCTCGTTAGGGCAAACACGTTGATCACATTGCCACGAGATTTATGGCTCCACCTTTCACATCCTGTCGCGGCCAACTGAAAGGAAACGCTATTGACACGTTAATATTGGAATTCATTTTCAAGAATATTCTCTTGTCTTTTATTTATTTTTTTTTTTCCGGTGGCTGGGGGTGCTTTTATGATTGCTCGCGTTGGTGTGTATTGTGTTAGTGCTAAGAATGGGCCGTCTAACATGCAACTGCCTTTAGTCATATCCCTAGCGGGAGTGTGGAGGGGAAGAAAGGTCGTTCCTAGATAAACCATCGCGGCAAAAAATAGTTTGACATTTTATTTATTTGATTTGTTTCGTGAATTTAATTTCTGTCTTGTTTTACAATTTTTATTGTCACTTTTTATCGATTTTCCTGTTTGCCCATTAATTTACGGGTTTCTTCGTTCTTTATTTGCAATTTACGCTTTTATGAGATTTTTTTTTTATTTCCTATTTACAGGGAAAATATCGAATTCTTATGAGAATATTTATACGATGTGGAAAAGACTAATTATTGTTTAATAATCGCATTTTATGCCCAGGACTATTTTAAGCGCGGCATCCGCCATAGAAATACCTTTCTGTCTGTATATGTACGTACGTGTGCAGGTGAAATTTTAAATGTATGATTGCTGTGTCTATCTGTCCGTTGATATAGTGTGTAAATGAGTTTACACGCGTTTGGAGCATGTTTTCGATTCTACACTACAAGAAAAAATATATATTTTTTAGTTTGTTATCTACAAGGAAAAAACGTGTACATGCCGTTTATCGCTAGAATATAAATAAATTTTAGGAACTTATAAACTTAATGGCGCAGTAACTATTTTTTACCAGAGTTCATATTGAAAGTTTGTTATTATTGTTTTTCTCTCGCACTCCTTATTACTGGTTCCCATTTTGTGTTCATTTCTATGCTTGGTCAGCTCAGGAGATTTTTGTGGCCTAGCATATGTGCTGATTCCTTAAGTTTACGTATTTTCCATTGATGCTCTCTGTCTATTATTTCAACCTCATCTCACAGGGGGCAGTGATCTCCCTTTTCCCTCCATATGTGGTCAGCTACGCCTGATTTTCCTATTTCCCCTTGTGTTACTGTATGCCCGGCTTACAAACCTGAATTAAAATATTTAAGCCTTGAAAAAAACAAGGTGCGATAGAAATAACGCCCGCCACATATTGGTAAGATAGTAAGTGGTATTTCTGAGAGGTATATATGGGAAGTATTTCTGCCGCATCCTCTCTCTCTCTCTCTCTCTCTCTATATATATATATATATATATATATATATATATATATATATATATATATATATATGAGATTTTGTAATAATTTACGTTATTTACATTGTTCGGATTGCTGATCTTAATTGTCCTGTTCACGATTCGGCCGTTGTACGCCCAGGCCTTCTTCAGGTGATTGGAATTTCGAATTGAACCGTGCTCGTCCAGATGTCTCAGTTATTTCCCTTTAACTCAACTCTCCAAGTTTTTGTTCACCACTGCCGTCGCCAGGTATTGAACGCACAAGTCACGGGATCCAATTAACACTTTTATCCACTGGATCATGTGTCCTGATGTGGGCCATCGGTGTATAAATGCAATATATGCAATATGTTAGTACTCCTATATGTCTATGGATGCTGGACAATTTCCCCACAGATGAAGACGAGACTTGAGACATCAGAACATGTTGTTCTACAGAAGGATGCTGAGAATACCATGAATTGAACACGTGAGCAATTTACGAAGTTTTAGAGAAAATGGAAACAAAATGACACTTATAATTAGCATCAGAGACATTTGAAATTACTTGGGCGCATAATGAGGATAGTGGGCTCGGGAAATTCACAGGGTATATTGACGGCTAAAGAAACATGAATACAGCGTTTCACATACCTAACGAGCTTATGTAAATCGCTGGCAGAACAGGAATAAGGATATATAGCAAAACGACAAATTTTACTAAGAGCTACAAAGGACGGAAGTTGTGGAGAGCCACGATCGTGATGATTTTGTGTCCATTTTCACTAAAACATAGTCGTTCCTTACATGTTCAGTTCGTAGTATTCCCAGCATCTCTCTGTAGAAACACATTTCCGTTGCCTGAAGTCTCTTCTTCGTCTGTGATGAGATTGTCCAGCATTCATTGCCATATAGGAGGACCGATATTACATAACAGTTCAGTACTCTTTTCTTTGTTTCTCTTGCTTCGAGTGACTACTTCATCTGTGAGGAGATTGTTCAGCATTCACTGTCATATAAGAGGACTGATATTGCATAACAGTCCATAACTCTATTTGTGTTTCTCTTGCTTCAAGTCTTTTTTTCATCTGTAAGCAGATTCTCCAGGATTCACTGCCACATAGGAGGACCGATATTACATAAGATTCCATAACTCTTTTTTTTTCTTGTGCTTCAAGTCTCTTCTTCATCTGTGAGGAGATGCTCCAGCATTCACTGTCATATAGGGGGACCGATATTACATAAAAGTTCAGTACTTTTTGTTAGTTTCTCTTGCTTCAAGTCTCTTTTTCATCTGTGAGGAGATTTTCCAACATTCACTGCCACATAGGAGGACTGATATTACCTAACAGTTCAGTTCAGTACTCTTTTCTTTGTTTCTCTTGCTTCAAATCTCTTCTTCATCTGCGAGGAGATTCTCCAGCATTCACTGCCTTATAGAAGGACCGATATTACATAACAGTTCAGTACTCTTTTCTTTGTTTCTAACGAAACTTTCCTGTTTCTTAATACTTTGTTTATCTCTTGGGAGGCACAAAACATGTTTAAAATAACAATTAACTGGGGAATGAAATGACTTGTAAATTTCAACACCTCCCAAACAAACCTGCCTTCATTTAATCACCACAGAGAGCCTTTTGTGTGTATCTCCAGGTTGGATTATGCTGATCTCCAGGAGAGCAACGCTCTACGCCTTCTAGACCTCACGTTTTCTCCACTGACATGTAATGGAGCGACTATATTGAATCAGTTGCTACGTCTGCTGCAAGAAAATCGGGCTACTGTGTCAAAAACATTTTCTGTCAGAATCCATCTTGCACATTTATAAATCAACCATTCGTCCGTGTATTTAATACTGTTGCCATATCTTGAGATTCTTGACAAAATCCAGAGAAGGGTCTGCCATACAATCGATCCTGACCAGGCATCTCGTCTCCAGTCACTTTCTCACCGACATGACGTGGCTTCTCTCTGGCAATTGCTCGGCGAGCTTTTTGCCTGGTGCCACGGCTACATGAAATTACTAGATTGGCAACTAGGTCTCACCGTTTTACCGCTGAACTAGTTCGATGCAACCGCTACTACTATTCTAACGGTTTCTTTTTTCGCAGCTCACACCTGTGAAAATCCCTTCCGATTTCTTGCTTCCCAGATAACTACAATCTTCAAAAATTGAAATGCAATGTCAATCGCCATCTTCTGTCTTCTTAAAAACTGTTCCTATTTTTATCTTTTCCTCAATCCTCCCCATTCTCCATGATCTCATTCACTTTCACTTCCACTCCCTGTAAAGCCCTGCATTTTAGTGGTATTTCTTGGGGTAAAACGATTTATATATATATATATATAACGATTTATATATATATATATTTAACGTTTTTAGTTTGTAAAAAAGTAGCAACATGATTACGCTACAAGATAATTGGCAAATGTTTGTTTAAAAAAAAAAAAAAAAAATTTTGACTAAAATATTGGCCCTGAAGATGAACAATGATGTTCGAAAGCGCTAGGTCATCGTATGGACAATACATATTTCGAAACTATTTTCAAATAAAAAGTCTCATTGGAGAATATGAGAAAATTCAAAAGAAAATATGTAAGACTATGTTGTCTTTAACATTCAACACTACATGTTTGAAAGAAAAGTTGCTGCCAAATTACACATATATATATATATATATATATATATATATATATATATAATGGTGTGTTTGTGTGTATATACATTTCTATGCCTTTCTATATGTGTAGCATGTACGAAAGCTACATATATATATATATATATATATATATATATATATATATATATATATCAAGTATGTGGTGCAGTTCAATTTATATTACAATGAATCATTCATGATGAATGATTCATTGTAATATAAATTGAACTGCACCACATACTTGATATTATAAATAACTGATCCGACGTGCATTTTCGGATAATAACTGACATTCCTGTATATATTGAACAGCTTAGTTCATGCCATAAAAACTGCAAAACCCTACCAGTACAAAAGAATTCTCCATTGCCATATAAGTACAAAACGCACAATTTTAAAAAATTAAATATAATTCGACCTCAGCGTTGCGGACGCACGCTCAAAGAAATCTCTTACCAGTAACAATATCACATTTCTAAGAACAAATTTCGGACTATAAACTACTCTTTCGGTGTCCTGTTATTACCTGGAATTATAAAACAACAAATATTTTCTTACCTGATGATATCTGTAGGAACAGATGAAAGCGCGTAAATATATAAAAAAAGACCTTATTCAACTGAAATTTATGAACAGGGATCATAACATTCATTTACAGGTTCGGGGTTAATGTCTCTTAGTAAATTGTTTGCGAAGATGTATTCTCGCCATTTTTATGATTAACTTCTATATCTGTTTTCTGTATGAATGATTCATTGTAATATATATATATATATATATATATATATATATATATATATATATGAAGAAGTATAGTTTTAAGGTGTGCTATATTTATGGGACATTGAATATTGAAGTCAACACTCAGAGGCAACAGACTGTTTCATGCTAGACCCAATCGTCAGGCGGCCTGACAATTGCGTCTAGCATGAAACAGTCTGTCGCCTCTGAGTGTTGACTTCAATGTTCAATGTCCCATAAATATAGCACACCTTAAAACTATACTTCTTCATATATATATATATATATGAAGAAGTTGACTTCAATTTCCACTTTATATATATATATATATATATATATATATATATATATATATATATATATATATATAAGCCTGAGTACACACCATGGGATGCTGAAAAGTCCTCGGCCCAACCCTCAACCCAGAATCTAACCAAATCACCGACCATCCGATTCTGTTTTATCTCTCCTTCTGGTCGTTCCGTTCGGTTGAAGCCTTTTTAGCACACCTCTAATTTCTAGATATGTGGTTTTGCGTGTGTTTTTGGATGTGTGTATGAGCGTGTATCCGTGCGGGGGTGATACTTCAGCACAAAAACAAAAGTAATTGATTAGTCTCTCACATTCACTCACCCTCTCTGTTTCTCTATTCCTCTCTCTCACTCTCTCTTTCTTTCTCTCTCCATCGTTCTCACTCTCTTTCGTTCTTTCTCTCTCTACCTCTATCTCCCTCCCTCCCTCGTCTCTCTCTCTCACTCTCTCTCTCTCTCTCTCTCTCTCTCATTCCACCTTTCTCTTTATGTCTTTCAATTTCTGATTTTTCTCCACCTCTCCGCCTTTTCTCTATTTTTTTCCTCTCTGATTACTCTTCTCCTTACGTGCCCCCGTCTACCACTACTAGTTCACTTGCCGGTCAATAGATGGCGTGCTCTGCGCCGCCATTTTTATTAACTGATTTTCCGGTGGGGAATCTGAGGATGCAAAGAGAGGTTATTGAATTTATATCAGCCTCCAGAATTGCACATAATTAACATCCCTCGTCACGTTTGTCTTGGCTCACAATAACAGTTCAGCGAGGCGGCCTCCATCTTTGTTTTTGTTTTGTTTTGTTTTTAAGCCAGGAAAGGAGTATAGAGAACAGGAACCCTCACTGGAAGCCTAGGTCGTCACATTGGCAATTATGGATTTGTACACTTACTAGAATATCAGCATATATATATATATATGTGTGTGTGTGTGTGTGTGTGTGTGTGTGTGTGTGTGTGTGTGTGTGTGTGTGTGTGTGTGTGTGTGTGTGCATTAAACATACAGATAGATAAAGAGACGCTGAAATAGATATGTTAAACATGGCATAGATAAGGAACAATATATATGATAAAAATATAGTTTTAAGGTATGCTATATTTATGCATGAAAGTGCTCAATATCACAACCAGAGCGTATGTAAATGTAACATTGGACACTAGGCTTTCATGCTTGAACGCAGTTTTCAGGTCATGTCCGAAGATATATGTCTTGATGTTTTCAGACATTGCCTGAAGATTGCTTTCATGCATGAAACAGACTGCCGTCACTTTGTGTTGACCTCAATGTTCAATTTTACAGACCTACACACGTACATATATATATATATATATATATATATATATATATATATATATATATATATAACGTAAATCACTCATACGAAAAACAAATAATATTTAATAATAAAATACAATCAACCTCGAATCCGTTAATGAATGGTATGATCCTGGATTTTAAAAAACTTACCTAATTTCCTACCTGATGATGGTCGTATGAAACGATTGAAAGCCGAGCTAGTAGCAAAAATAAGACATGATAAAACCGGAATTTATAAACAAGGATCATACCATTCATTAACGGATTTGAGGTTGATTGTATATATATATATATATATATATATATATATATATATATATATATATATATATATATATATAATAAATGCGAAATGTGTGTCACTGTGTCACATTTTTTCAATTAAAAGGACGCAACTCTCAATCATCTTCTATGTAGCCAACATATCATGCCATTTTTGGAATCAGCCCGACACCGTGAAAACATTCACAGACCCGATCCGGACCAGCAATCCTGAAATTTTTGATTCCCAAATTTTTCTGATTCTGATTTTTTGCGACAATTTTCTTTTTTTTTTTTTTTTTGTACAATAACAATTTTTATAACTTGGAAAACAATTTGGGAATCATCGAAATTAATTGCAAAATTCAGCGAAAGTCACCCATGAAATAAAAATAATTGTTTGTACGGAAAGTAAGGACCTACGTACATCAAACTGTCTTTAAATTAAGTGAGAACAGAAAGATTATCGCTGAACTTTAAAAAGATAAACATAAATATTAATGCAATACTTAAATGCAGCGATCAATTTTGAGTTCTTCTGTAGTTTATTGATGCCTATCGCATCTACTCCTCCCTAGCTATTGTGATGAAGGACCAATGAAGAACCTTCCGCAGGAGCTAGATTAAAAGCCGCCCGATAGGACGGCTTTTAAGCTTATATATATATATATATATATATATATATATATATATATATATATATATATATATATATAAGAGAGTGGGAGAGAGAGAAAGAGAAAGGGATAGAGTGAGAGAGAGGAAAAGAGAGGGAGTGGGAAAAGAGAGAGAAAAAAAGAGAGAGAGAA
>OZ038501.1:55328581-55416081 GCA_964036315.1 Acanthosepion esculentum
GATGAAGGGCTACTGAAGAGCCCTCCGCAGAAGCTACCTTAAATGCCACCGGATAGGGCGGCTTTGAAGCTTATATATATATATATATATATATATATATATATATTATATATATATATATAAGAGAGAGAGTGGGAGAGAGAGAAAGAGAAAGAGATAGAGAGAAAAGAGAGAGAAAAGAAGAGAGAGAGAATGTATATACTGAGAGCATCACATCACGAGCCCCGAAAAGTACACTTACTGTAACCATATCAGCAGTGGAATAGACCTGACGGAGTCCATCCCTCTTTAGGCTGGTTTCGAATTCAGTGGTTTGGAGTTGGAGGGAGAGATAATTCCAACGATACTTGTACGAAAGCGGACGCAATGGCGTCACCTGCAGTTTGAACACTGCCCGTCAATCCCACTTTCTGCGCCAATGAACACTATGCTGAGCATACTGAGATAGCTAATACTTATTTACGACTACCTATAGGTATGCAGAACACTGAAATTGGTAATACTATATCATCATCATCATCAACATCATCATCACATCATCATCATCATCATCATCCCCTTGGCTTTTGTAACCGTGCAGAATGCAGAAGCCACACTGAAACTCTTCCTCAACGGCCCATCAACAGCAGCCATCAGCAATTCTGGTACAGTCATACCTGTCCATCGTGTGACATTGTCCAACTAGTTTTTGCGTTGGCGTCCTCTCCTACGTCCACCTTCAAGTTTACCTTGCATGATGGTCTTGCACAGGCTGTCGGGCCTTGTAACGTGTCCAAACCACGCCATTTTTCTCCGTTTGACAGTGACGAGAAGAGGTACCTGGAGTCCCACAAAAGTTTTAACCCTTTTTCGCACAAACTCATTGGTTTCATGTTCCTAATCGAAGATGCCAAGGAGTTTTCTCATGCATTTGTTCTCAAACGCTTGGATCTTTCTCTCTGTTTCTGCCAACAGTGAATACTTATATACAAATACCTATAGGCAATAGGACACATACTGAGATAGGTAATACCTATAGGCAATAGGACACATACTGAGATAGGTAATACCTACAGGCAATAGGACACATACTGAGATAGGTAATACCTACAGGCAATAGGACACATACTGAGATAGGTAATACCTACAGGCAATAGGACACATACTGAGATAGGTAATACCTACAGGCAATAGGACACATACTGAGATAGGTAATACCTACAGGCAATAGGACACATACTGAGATAGGTAATACCTATAGGCAATAGGACACATACTGAGATAGGTAATACCTACAGGCAATAGGACACATACTGAGATAGATAATACCTACAGGCAATAGGACACATACTGAGATAGGTAATACCTACAGGCCATAGGACACATACTGAGATAGGTAATACCTACAGGCAATAGGACACATACTGAGATAGGTAATACCTACAGGCAATAAGACACATACTGAGATAGGTAATACCTACAGGCAATAGGACACATATTGAGATAGGTAATACCTACAGGCAATAGCACACATACTGAGATAGGTAATACCTACAGGCAATAGGACACATACTGAGATAGGTAATACCTACAGGCAATAGGACACGTACTGAGATAGGTAATACCTACAGGCAATAGAACACATACTGAGATAGGTAATACCTACAGGCAATAGGACACATACTGAGATAGGTAATACCAAAACGCATACTAATATTACTTAAAAAATTTAAATGCAACGTCAATAGCCATCTTTTGTCTTCTTGAACCCACATAGTCTTGAGACAGATTATAATCAACATAGTAGGTATTTAGGTATTTATACGCACGCCCATGTCGTAACAGAGTGTAACACAAAATTCAAAACAAAAATTGCTCAAGCACTTCCTCTTTTGGGGGCGTTTCAGGCGCCGAGTAATGGATTTCAGCCCTTCATGAAGAAAAGGTACTGCCTGAAGGATGATTCCTACAATTGGGACTTGAGCGATCAGCATAGTAAAGAGAATCTATTCTGGGCACCTAATATGATGAGAAAATGGCTAGTGATCATGTCGATTAAATAATTTCTTGATTTTGACGACGCCAATTCGCAGCTCGAACCTTGGGCTGTCCCTCGTTCTGTTTTCTTACAATTTATGGTTACTTCCTTCCGGTTTTCTTGCTATCTTATCTAGCAACGCTCCACCGCCACCAATCAGACCCCGAACTTACACTAATTATGATAGATGGGTGTCCCTTGCTTTTCCCAGAGCTCAAGTGAAACATATATCCGATCTATTGTTTAAAGATGCTGGGAAAATGGTCGTTTCGTTGTATCGCTCTAGTAAGTATCTGACTCCCCCCCCTGCTATATTCTATCTTTACAAGAGCCAGATCAGACCAAAAATGAAGTATCGATGCCATACCTCGGCTGTCTTCACTTGTTTGTCTTGATAGAGTTCAAACGCGTCTACGCAGCCGTGTGGGTGATGAATTATTATTTTCCACCTTATTTTTGCGCTACTTCAATGTCATGCGTCCTGACGGGCTACATTCCTTAGTCCCACTACCTCTGACCTTTACAACTGGGACCCGCCATGCCACGTACACAAGAGTGAATCATCCCCATCCGCTTCGGATTCCATTAGTAAGGAGTAAGTTCTATTTGGACAACTACTTCCCAAGAGATACCGCTTTGTGGAACAGACTTCCGGCAAGGTGTTTACCCAATCACTAAATCGTCAAGTCTTTCTTACAACACTACACAGAAACACTCTACCTTAAGAGGCTCCAGGGACTTTTATTAGGTGAACATAAGTATAAAAAAGAGCACCTGTAATTTTCTTTCCGTACCTGCCATCAATACCGTGTCATCTGCGTATTAAGTACCCGGTTTGGTTTGGTTTGGTTTGGTTTACGACATATCAACCTCAATGTGTTATTTAATGCCGACAAGATTTTAAAGATTAGTTTGTAGGGATAAAATATGTATTCTTTGCAAGAAATCAGTTTACGCTCATACAACACTACACAGAAACACTCTACCTTGAAAGGCTCCAGGGACATTTATTAGGTGAACATAAGTATAAAAAAGAGCTCCTGTAATTTTCTTTCCGTTTCTGCCATCAATACCGTGTCATCTGCGTATTAAGTACCCGGTTTGGTTTGGTTTACGACATATCAACATCAATGTGTTATTTAATGCCGACAAGATTTTTAGGATAGGTTCGTATGAACAGAATATTTATTCTTTGTAAGAAATCAGTTTGTAGATAAGGTTTCATTGACGTATTTTTAAAGAGGGTTTTTATCGAAAGTAATATTGCTGGTAATTTTATTTTTTCCCAAAAAAAAATATTACTGTTAATATTTTTTTCTCAAAAATGTATTGCTGGTACTTTTTTATTTTCAAAAAATATATTGCTAGTAATATTTTTCTTTTTTCTAAAATGTATTCCTGACACTTTTACTACAAAATCCTATTTTTACACTTTCATAGTGTTTTGACCCCAATTTGAGGGTTATCTATTTGCCATAGCTGTAACCCTAACAGTTACTACCACTCCGGGTCAGGGTGGACCTGGGAATAACAGCAATTAAGAGGTGGTTCTTCGCTATTCAAAACCTGCTGGTTTTGCTGCCGGATGAAGTTTATCGTCATACCCAGGACGCATTAAGTACCTGTGTTTATAATAACAAATATATGAGCAACCCCTCATGGATATATTATTTCTTCGCTTTTCGTAAAGCGTTGATAGAGTAAAAAGGTGTTCTTTTTTATTACAGATGTTTACTTCTCCTGGCGTATAAATCTGCTCTTTTGTGCATCATTACTGTAACTCATACACTTGTTTAAAATCATTTCGCCAGTATTAATATTACGTTTTTTCTCGATTCAATCGTGAACATTCGACTACAAACGTACACATGTAACTATAAAAGGTTATACGCTTAAACGATCTTCTGCATACACGAACGTATGTATGTATGTATGCATGCAAGCATCGGGACATCCACGGGAGCCTTTGAGTGATGCGCGTATATAAAAACCTCTCCCACTGGGCAGATAACCTGTTTGGCAAGGTTGTTGGGGGATGCAAATTGTTTGAAGTCGAACTGCTGACCTGGCCCGGCGCCAAAACCACCACTCAGCAAGTTCAGAAGCTGTGTTCAGATTTGCCTTTTACAGATCGAGTTGCCCGACCGCTGGACGAAGGGGAGAATATTAACAGCAATGGCGGACGCTCGACTCCGAGCTGCCTTAATCCAATCAAGATGGCAACACCACAGGGGAGATAACTCGTTCTGGTAATTGTATTCCGTTCAATCCTCGACTCAGTCTGGGGAGGGAGTTAATTTATACGTGCTGTGAAATCAAGGTGGAGAAATAAAAAAAAAAAAAAAAAAAGAACTATCGGAGAAAAAAAAAAGAGAAGACGTTAAAAAGAAAGAAAAGAAAGAGTCTGGAAATCACTTTAACGCGTTTCCGTTGCGATGACATCCAGCAACGAATTACAAGACATTGCTTGTCCAAAGTTAAACGATCTGGCCTTTAGAAAATGCAAATGAATTTACAGTCAGTTCAGAAACGAGGAATTTTCAGCACTGCAGGGAGCTTGTTATTCGAACTATAACAATCATCTTTAAAATAAACTTCAAGTCGTTTCGATTGCCAAATCCCCGTTGCTCATCAGGTCACCATAAGGAAATCAGTTGGCACGTACGGATAAAATGGAGATCATTTTACATGAATGAAAGAATCGATTAATTGTTTACGTCTTATCAACCTTTTGCGGGTTATTTGGAGCCAGAAAATATTTTCTGATTGTAATACGTTTTTTGAAGTTAATAATGATTTACTGATACAAGTCCTACTAATTAACCCATAGCTGGTGGGGAGAAGAGGTGGATTCATACTTTATCCAAGGGTATTTGCGCGTAGGCGAATATAACGAACCCGACTTGAATTGGAACTCGGCTCTCCGATTTCCAATTCGGAGCCGTTATCCATTACACCAACCGTATATACAAACTTACAGCACCTAGTATTTCCAACCAATCACCCATCTCGGTACTGTCTAGGACCGACGTTGCTTAACTACAGTGATCGTACGATGTCCGTAAATATAAAGATGAAATACAGATGATTTTAAAATAGATGTCTCTTGTAGAAAAAAGGGATCAATCAAAACAGAGATTATTTATTTTTAAGTGAATTTCAAAACGTTTCGATTGCTATGTTTTCGCCCTTCATCAGCTCTCCGTGTGAAAATCGGTTGAATAAAATGATTTGTCTTGTTTAAATGTCCTGGGTTTCTACCATGTCACGTTTCAGCTAAGCTCTTCTTCTTTTCTTCTCCTTCTTCTTCTTTGTGCCACAGAAGGATGTTGACGACCATGGCTCTCCACAATCTCCTGTCCTTTGTAGCTTTTAGTAAAATTTGTCTTTTTCCTATCTCACCGAATCCCTGTTCTACCAGTCATTTCCAAAAGCTCACTGGGTAAGTTATACACTGCTTCCATTTCTCCTTCTTGCCTTCAATATGTCTTGTGAGTGTGACATTTTCCAAGCCTTCTTTCCTCATTATGTGCTCTATAAATTTCAACTCTCTTTTTGATTTTAAATAAAAGTATCCTTTTTTGTTCCCATTTTCTGTGAAACGTCGTCTTTGCTCACATGTTCGGCCCATGCTATTCTCAGCCTCCTTCTGTAGAACCACGTTTCTGTTGCGTAAAGTCTCGTCTTCATCTGTGACGAGAATGTCCAGCTTCACTCTCATATAGAATAACTCTTATTACATAACGGCCCAGTATTCTTTTCTTTGTTTCTAACGAAATTTTCCTGTTTCTTAATACTTTGTTTAGCTTTTGGAAAGCATCGTTCTTATCTCAAATCGACTTCAGAATTAGGTGTCGCGTTTTCATAGATATTTCAGTTTTGGGTCTTGCTTGATTTTGGTATCTCCAATTTGTAATTAGCAGGTTGGCTTCCTCTTTTTGGTGACAACCATACACTCTGTCTTCTCACAATTGATGCTTAGTCCTTTCTTCTTGCTTTCCTTTACTACCATCTGTATTTTGACCACAGACAAGAATTTGCATAATGTAAACATTGAAGATAGGAATTGGCTTTGAGAATAAAAAGCAGAAAAATGTTGTTAGAAACAAAGAAAAGAGTGCTGAACTGCAATGTAATATATCTCCTCTTGCATGGCAGTAAATAATGAAGAATGGTTTTTCTCACAGATGAAGAGAAAACTTGAGGCAACAGAGGTGCGGTTCTATAGAAGGATGCTGAAAATACCTTCAAATAATGCCATAAATAACACTCCCTAGCTATTTAAATCGTTGTACTTGCTTGATTTTGGTATCTGCAATTTATAATTCACATTCTGGAATTAAACCCGAAACGCAACTATATAAATGTTTTTTTTTTCCAAATGGAATGAGTCATACCATTTCCCAAGAGTATTATCACGTAAGTAAAATGTAATGAATTTGAATGTAATATAAGCCGCTTATAAAGTATCAGAGAGAAATGCCGTGTCCTGCGTAGAAAAACTAATTTTTAGTGCATGAACTTTCAAGATGGCTACTCCAGCAACTTTACAGAAGCGAGTTCCAATTCCAGTGGCATTGTTATATTCAATTTCGCGGATACCCTTTGGAAAAGTAAGAATCCACCTCTTCTCCCCAAGCTATGGGTTAATTAGTAAGACCTGTATCAGTAAATGATTATTATCTACAAAATATTCTGACAATCTAAAATGTCTTCTGGATTTAATTAAACTTGTAAAAAGGTTGATAAGCCGTAAAAAAAATCAATCAATCCGCCTTACCCTCACTATCGCCTGATAGTGGGGGGGGGGTAAGTCTTATTTATCGCTACAGGCGAGACAAGAATAACATGGCTACTAATGGGAGAGGGAACAGAAAATTTATATACAGGGTATTAATTTTCAAGAAATGTGAATTTTCAGTACCATTTTATTGAATTGGAATATTAACAAATAACATTTTCAATATGATTTCCATCATTTGTGATGCAAAGGTTGATGCGCTTTGCAAGTCTCACGTGAACTCGATGCAATAACTATACATTGTTTGCTAATTTTAGCATTATATTACCACTATATATTATCTTTATACATTCAATCAAGTGTGTTGCATCTGTCATTTTCATTGAGTACACCTTCTCCTTGAGCATACACCAGAAAAAGAAGTCAATTCTTTCTTCTTTCGAGAAAACCGTGTTTAATCTGTGGAGAGATATAGATAACAGATATAGTTAATGAAATTTCCTGTGTCCAGACTTTAGGTAATTCCAATGTTTTTATTTCAGTTAGAGATTAGTAATCACTGCGTAAAAGTGCCACCATGCCTAAAGCAAGCAAACTTACCGAAGTTGAGCATGCTCAAATTCTAGATTTCCATAATCAAGGTTTGTCACAGCGGGCGATCGAAGATAAGGTAAATCGCAGTAAACTGTGATTTGCAACTTTCTAAAAGACAGTGCGAATTATGGAAACGCAAAGTCTACTGGTAGACCCCAAAGATTTCTCCGGCATTGAGTAGAATAAGATGGCTCGTTGTGAAAGCCAGTGGACTTTCTTCTAGTCAAATTAAGGCAGCCACAGATGCTGATTGCAGTCCAGTAACCATCAGACGACACTTAAGACAAAAAGGCATGGTAAATAAAAAGCACATACAATTTCCTCGGCTGCTTTCACGTCACAAAGTGGACCGTTTAAGGTTTGGTCGGGAACACTAAACATGGGGCATTGAGAAGTGGAAGAAAGTCCTGTTTTCTGATGAGAAAAAATTCAACCTAGATGGTCCTGATGGCTTCCAACGATATTGGCATAACAAAAATAACTCCTGAAATGTTCTCCACACATCATAGCGGAGGAGTGTACCTAATGGTATGGGGAGCCTTTTCTTACAGAGGGACGATGGAGTTCCAGGTGGTGCAGGGTCGTCAGACAGTGGCTGGTTATGTTAGCATACTACAAAAGGCATCGTTGGTGATGGAGGGCCATTGTTTGTGCGGGGATGGATGGTTATTCCAACAGGATAATGCTGAAATTCACGCTGCATGCCGGACCTTGACCTTTCTACAAGAAAATGGGGTCCATCTCTTGCGACATCCTGCATGCTCACCGGACTTGAACCCAATTGAAAATGTTTGGGGATGGATGGCAGGAGATGTCTATCGAAATGGCAAACAATATTCAACAAAAAATGAACTTCGTGAAGCTATCTTCAGAAGCTGAAGCAATATTCTCGCAGCTTAATAGAAACACTAATTTCTAGCATGCCCCAAAGAATTTTTGAAGTCATCAAAACTAGTGGAGGTAGAACTCATTATTAAATTTGGTTGTTGAATGTTTTCGTACACTTTTCGTACAATTTCGTAGAATTTTTGTCTCTGGTCTTATAATTTTGATCAAGTGTAAAACGCCTCATTTTATAAAAATGTCAATTTCTCAATAAAATGTTCAGATTATAACTTTTTGTCTACATAACCTTTTAGATTATAAAATTAGTAACCTTAAGGAAGAAATGTTTAAAATTTTTCCATGAAAAAGTCTTTTTAAAAAAAATTTCAAGTGGTCTTCAATTTTTGATCAGGAGTGTATTTCATCGCCATTGACTATCAAGCAAAAAAATGAAGATGCCTGATTCAAAGCTAATCTAAGAAGGGCGTGGTCATGTAACTAAATCATCAATCAACTTCGCTTTTTTTTCTGTCCATACGTCCATAGCCTTGTCCGGGGATCCTCTCTGTCAAAAGGCAGAGAGTTTAACCAGCACAGCGGGAGACATATCTAACAACTGTCCCACGTGGTCAAATGTGGCACAAAGCCAAATTTAATGTAAGGTATCCGAGCCCGTAGGCTCGGCCAAAATTTCCCCGTAGACTCCGTATAAAACGTAATCTGGTAGCTGTTTCCCCGAAGTGAGACTCTGCCCTTCGACATAGCCTCGTCTGAGGGTCTTCTCTGCCCGGCGGCAGAGAGTTTGACCAGCACAGCTGGAGATGAATCTCCAACTGCAGGATATCTACCAACTGCTCCACGCGATCAGATGTGGCACAAGGCTTAACTTAATGTGGAGTATCCGAGCCCGTAGACTCGGTCAAAAATTCCCCGTAGTCCCCGTATAAAACGAGGTCGGGTAGCTGTTTCCCGAGACGAGACTCTGCTCTTCGACATAGCTTCGTCTGGGGATCCTTTCTGCCCGGAGGTAGAGAGTTTGACCAGCACAGCTGGAGACGAATCTCCAACTGCAGACCAACATACAGTATTTACTACTGTATTTATGTGAATGGTGACATACCCATTATCATCCTTAGGTATGCTACAACACTAACGAAATTGTATTCTGGATCAATCAAAAGGAGAAAGACAATACTGGCCAATATTCTTTTTCAATATCTTTTTCCATAAGAAAATCCAATAGATTCCGTTAGAGAATTTGAAATATTGGAGAACTTTCTGGATCCGGGCATGATTTCTTTCGTTCTGGATTACTCGTAACAAATGTATTTTTATCACCAATGACTATATATTCCGTGTCTAGCAAAAGACGAAAAGAATAAAGACAAGAGCTTCAGACCTGACAGGTTTTCTTTTTCCATAACAATAGGTTTATCCGATAGATTCTGTTTTGAAGCAGAAATGTAGAAAGTTGCCCTGGATCTAGTCACGATTTTCTTCATTAGGAATTCTTATAGTAAATATATTTTTCATCGCCATTGACTATTTTCTGAGTCAAACAAAAATAGAAATACAAATGTTTTAAAACCTATCGCTGTTCGTTTCTCTTAGGTTATATGGAACCTGTTTTTTAAACGTCTGATTTTTTCTCCTGGGGCTTATCAATTTCGTACAAGCGGTGACTGATTGCACAAACAATAATGAACTGAGTATAAAAAGAAAATAGTTCTACGATTTTACTAGCATATCGCATAATACAACACTTGGAACTTTTACATGAACCTATCCTATTATAAATGTATTTGTATCGCTCTTTGTTAGTTAGCGTGACTCTTACATTTTGTCAGTACCTAATAAATAATGGATAATTTGGGAAATGACATTACTTGGTTTCAATGAGAAAACGAAGAAAGAAAGAAAGAAAGAAAGAAAGAATGAAAGAAAGAAAGAAAAAAGAAAGGAAAATACAAGGAGAAGGAGAATCAGATTAAGCTGATAAGAACATATACTACACTTGGTATCTACTTGACCCCCCCCCCCACTGAATCAGGTTGTGACACAAGGTCGGTTTTTAACATGGGGACCCGAGTGTTTCCACCCGGGCCGCTGGACTTTGCTGGTCTTAGCTGGTCCTAGCTTGTCCAAGCTGGTCAGAGCTGGTCAAAGCGAGACGTAGCCGCGATACTACCAGCGCAGGGACGAATCCCAAGATCTACTTGACCTCCCACAGGGCCAGGTTGTGACACAAGGTCGGTTTTTAACGTGGGAAGGGAGGGGGAGTGGACCCGAGTTTTCACCCGGGCCGCAGTGCTTTGGCTGGTCTTAGCTTGTCCAAGCTGGTCTTTAGCTGGTCATAGCTGGTCTTTAGCTGGTCTTAGCTGGACGTAGCTGCGATACTACCAGCGCAGGGACGAATCCCTGTGCCAGGCATGTATCAGTGATCGAATCTCAGCCAAAAGGCGATCATTAAGCGAGCGATCTGAGAACATATACTACACTCTGATCTCAGCCAAAACACCAAGAGTGATGGCGACCGCGATCAAATCGCCATTTTTCAGACGCACAGTGTCGAACGACGGAAGCCGAGTAAGCAATCGCCAACAATCTAATTACCATAAATTTTATAAAATGACAAAATTATTTATTATTAAAACAAATGTTCGTAAGGCGAGGATTTGAATAGAAAGATAAAAAAAAGAAGAAAGGGAAGATAAAAGTTTTTAATGTCTCATACGAATATCTCATAAATAATGGACTATTCCGTTTTGATGGCATGGAAAGTGGGGAAAGACATTGATTTCAGTGAGAAAATGAAAGAAAGACAGAAAGAAAGAAGCGAAAATAGAAGTGTTTAACGTCTGTTTCAGTAAAATGGAAGAAGTTGTCAATTTCAAGTATTTTTATTTGTACCCCCTTACTTCTTAAAATAACGACCAGCATTCATATTTAAGATTGTTATTGCATTATTTTTTTTAAGTTGTTATGCTCAAATATTGTTTTGTGCGATAGGGGAATTAATTTCTACGGATATTTTATTGTCGTAAAACTCGCAATGAGCTCATTCAATCATTAGCTGAAGAATTAAGATTCAGCAGAAAATTCAAATAGGAAAACCGTGAAATTTTTCACGGGTCTTTATAGTAAATATAATTACGTTAAACTCAATTATGTCTTATTCATTAGTATCAAGTGTTAGCTATTAATAATCCTTCCAAAGGGCTGGGAAAATCCCTGTAAAATTAGTTCTTTGATTTCAGACTAAATGAATTTTTCCTTTTTCTTTTTTTTTTTTTTGAAAAGTAGCAACAGTTTTGATCGTCATGTCAGCGGCCATGCATGGTTGTGTTAGTTAAGTTAATGACACATCAATTGACGTATTCTGAACCCGACGAAAGTGCAAAGTATGGAATGAATACACGCGCACAAAATTCTGCTATAAGATATACAGGAGAATATGAGATATAAAGTCTATATATCAGCCTAAACGTGGGTAATTGAATTACAAATGGAAAACATCCGATATAATGCGTTTCGTCCTTCTTCAGACCTTCTTCAGTATTTAGCTTGTAATTCGAAATGTAAGTAATAATAATACAAAGGATTAGATAGATAGATAGATAGATAGATAGATAGATAGATAGATAGATAGATAGATAGATCTGGCTATATTTCTGAGATGAGGTATTATGTACACTATTTACATGATTCGGACTATTTTCCTCATCTTTGTTGGCATATTTATCACAACGTTTTGGCCGTTGTACGCTCCGTAGTTGGAAAGTCGAACTGAACGCTTTATTTCGCTCACTGGGGGAGACGGTTCTAGTTCCATGTGCCATGTTTAATGGATGTCAGTTATCAGTTATCTCCTGTTAATTCCCCTCTCCAAGTTCTCCACCGCTTTAACCAGGTATTGAACTCATACTCTTTGGATCCTGTCACTGGATCAAACTAACACCTTTATCCACTGTGCCATGTGTCCTTGAGGACATCTGTGTATGAATTTCTGGGAAATTTAATATCTTCAGCAACAATTTTTTACCAGTGCTCATATTTCAATTTTTGCTGTTATCAATGCACGTTTTTTTTACCAGAGCTCATATTGCAATTTTCGTTGTTATTATTGCTTTTCTCTGGCACTCCTTATTACTGGTTCCCATACTGTATTCATGTCTATGCTTGGTCGGCTCAAGAGATTTTTGTGGCCTAGCATATGTGCTGATTCCTTAAGTTTACGAATTATCCAATGATGTTCTTTGTCTATGATTTCAACCTAATCCCACAGAGGGCGGTGATCTCCCTTTTCTCTCCATATGTAGTCAGCCATGCTTGATTTTTCCACTTCCCCTCGTGTTAGAGCTTTTTATATTAACAGGAGATAACTGATAACTTACATCTATTAGACATGGCATGTGGAACTAGAACAGTCTACCTCAGCGAGCGAAATAAAGGGTTCAGTTCGACACTCCAATCACCTGAAGAAGGCCGGAGCGTACAACGGCCGAAACGTTGTGATAAATATGGCAACAAAGATAAGGATGAAAGTTCGGACAATGTAAATAGTGTAGATAGATAGATAGATAGATAGATAGATATTAATGATGAATTTTGAAAGAGATGAAAGATGAAACATACATGTTTTTTAAATATGAATGTAATTGTAATATATTTATTTGTAAAAAATAACGTATAGTCAATTAGTTATTAGGTGTAGGAACAGTACTTTAAATTTGTAGGAATAGCTTTTAAATATTAAAAATGCGACTTAGTCATATTCAGACGACCGTTTTAAGAAATGTTTGTGTATTAAATTATAAATTAAGCCGCCAAATAAAAAAGACCAAAAAAATTAGAAAAACGCAGACGACACGCGGAAAAACGGATGTCATTGTTTGTAAGCAGGCATCCCTATCCCACCCTTACTTAACCTGATTTTAAAAGTAACTTATATTTGACACATAAGTTGTCTAGGGAAATTAAAACCCAACCACCTCTTATCAAAATGATTGGATTTTTCTGTAACCTTAACAACTTAAAATATTAAGATTGTTTGTGCTTATAAATTAAGTAAATTTCTTAATAGGTTATTCCAAAAATCGTTTGAGAATGGAACGAGGCTATGGATTTAAAATTTAATTTTATAATTAAACTTAAAATTTTAGTTTCTGTTTTGAAACATGGTAATTTCTGTGTAGCGATAGAACCATATTTTAAAAAAAAGAAAATTATTTTAAAAAAAATAGATAGATATGGAAGAACTGATAGATAGATAGATAGATAGATAGATAGATAGATAGATAGATAGATAGATAGAAACAGACTGTGCTTAGGAAATCGTTAAAGACGTGACACTTTCAGTCACACTGAAGTATTCATTTCTATGTCAACCTCTTTAAACACAATTTCCATTTAGGGCCTGGACGATCACGACCTCACTACAGATTCCTTTTCTTTATAAATCTTTGTATTCCCGCGCATTTGTTGGTAAAGATAATACAGCTTCCCGTCGCTTTTTCGCTTTTTCTGTCGCATTTTCCATTCTACCCTGCAATCTAACCCATAGTTTGGCAGGAGGGCAAGAGATGAGTTCGTGCCAAGTCCCAACGGCTATTTGTACGAAGGGTAACAGCATCGGGCAGAATTTGAACTCAACCCGTCTATTCCACTTTTCGTGTCGATAACCGCCGATGCTATGCATGTTAACACCCTCTGTCTGTCTGTCTGTCTATCTATCTATCTATATATAATAAATGCAAATGTCAGTGTGCCACTGTGTCACACTTTTTCAATTAAAGGGACACAACTCTTTAACTTTGAATAGTTCATGATACAGAAATTTTGGATTCCCAAGTTTTCGTTACTGTGAATGTTTTCGGCGATTTTTTTACTTGATTTTTTGCGACAAACTTTTTGTACAATAACAATTTTTATAACTTGGAAATAAGTTTAAGAATAATCAAAATCCAGCGAAAGTCACCCATGAAATAAAAAAGTAATTTTTTGTATGGAAAGTAAAGGCCTAATTACATCAAATTGTCTTTAAATTAAATGGCGGCAGAAGAATTATCGTTGAACCTTTAAAAGGTAAGCTTAAATATTAATGCACTATTTAAATGCAGCAATCAATTCCGAGTTTTTTCTGTAGTTTATTGTTGCCTATCGCATACGGCAGAAGCATACCTCGCAAAAAGAAATCTTCGCCCACAGAGGACCAGATTGCAATCAAAAGATCCAAGCTGCTGCGAGGAAAAGAAAGTTCCGGGCATATGAAAGCCCAGATCAAACGGCAGCAAGGAGAGCTTCCAATGCTGATGATATGCAAAAATTAAGGGACACTCAAACTCCTGAACAAGCCGAAAACCCAATGAAGAGCTCTCCTCAGGAGCTAGCTTAATTGCTAGGAGGATATTAATCCAAAGAGAGCTCAATGTAAGAACAGAGCAATAAAATAATGAATACAGAATCCTTAAAAATCCATCTGGTTATATTTCGTGGACTTTACATCCATAACGTGTAAACACATAGACGTATAATCTATAAACAGATTATACATATATATATATATATATATATATATATATATATATATATATATATATATATATATATATATATATATATATATAGATATATATATATATGTGTGTGTGTGTGTGTGTGTGTGTGTGTGTATGTGTGTGTGTATATAAGGATTTGTTTTACTAATCCGACAGATTTTTATCACTTTAAATATTATTTTAGTGGATACTCGTAAATGAGTAGAAGTTCCGTTTCTTTATTAAAAAGCATATTTATTTATTTTCGTCTGCCGACCTGAACGTTCGAGAAATCTCATTAAAGAAAAATGTACGATCTCCGGCAGGATTCAAACATGCGTCTCTCAGAGCAGACAAACAAGGAGAATTTGAAGAATTTTTATTTAGTTTTTGTAATATTCTTACATTTTTCCTTTTGGTTTGGTGTATAAAAATTGTCCGAAGCGCTTTCAGACAATTCTTTAGCCATTTTCAAGGGGTGTTATGTTATTTCTAGTTAATTTCTTTACATGGTTGTCTGTTTAGAAATAGGCTTTTCCACATTTTAGGTGAATTTGGATTTTATTGTTTTTTACTTATTTGCTCTGTAATAATAAATAAATTGAGCTCTTCTTGTAGATCAGTTTAAATATTTTATATTACTAGAATCCACTTGGATTATCTACCAACGGATTTATTATCTTTACTATATATATATATATATATATATATATGTGTGTGTGTGTGTGTGTGTGTGTGCGTGTGCGTATATTTTGGTAGCATGTTTTAATTAAGCCATGTTTTGTTGAATAATTTAGACATGTTTTGTCTAGTTATTTTCAATTGGATCCTTTCTTGCAATAAACAAGATCCTGATGATGACATTGTGCTATGTCGAAAGTACTCAGAAATAAAAGAAATATGCATCAACACGGCCATTTTCTTTCACCCTTCAATAACGACACCAAAAAGCTTATCCGGGAATATGAAAGGATCCAATTGAAAATATGCAGACAGAATATGTCTAAATTGCATAATAAAAGTGGTATTTTTATGAATAGACGTGTACGTATGTATATTTATATGTGTGTATGTATTTACATTTTTGTACGAATACAATACCGAACATATTTTTATCTATGTAGATATTATAAATGAATACTTTTATATAGATCTGTGTGTATAGCTATATAAATGTGAATGCATATAATACATTTTTATATGTGGATATATCATTGATATTTGTGTGTACATCTGGATTATTGTCTGATAAGCTTAATCACATGATCGTTGAAAGACGAAAGGAAAACACCATATTGACACATGTTTGAATCCAATCTAAGCTTTCGGCTTACATAATGTGATACCACAAACTCGCTTTCAAGACGCTTAACTCTACATTTAACTGATAACTATAACATTTTAGACATTTAAAACAACATGTCTACCCGCGTACTCAATTCCGGAAAATCCTTGTTGACAACACAATTATACTTAAACATGAAAATAATAAACAAAAATTAAAAATCCTTGAAGCTATATACATAAAACAGTTGAAACCTAACCTGAACAAAATAAACTATGAAATCTCCACAAACATTCTTAAATTCCTATAATCTATAGCAGAAGCCATTGGATTATACAAATGGCTTCCCATACTTAATACTTCTCGTTTTCACTCTCGCGTGGTCATGTGTTACGTCACGAGCTACGACGCGTTTTTCGCTTCCTTGGCTCGTAAATAAGAGTTTGTCGTTACTTTGAGCTTATTCAAACAGCAACGGCGGGTCATTATTGTGGTTTCGGATATGTGTTGTTTGATTTATTAAAATTGCCATCTTTGATAATGGCTTATGTAAGCCGAAAGCTTAGATTGGATTCAAACATGTGTCAATATGGTGTTTTCCTTTCGTCTTTCACCGATAATGTGATTAAGCTTATCAGACAACACGAAAGGAACTTACTTAAAATAAATAGACAAAACTTGTCTATATTATTTAATGAAACATGCATTAATGAAAAATTGCTGCCTAAATATACACAATACATATATATATATATATATATATATATATATATATATATATATATATATACATATATATATATATATATGTGTGTGTGTGTGTGTGTGTGTGCATATATATATATATATATATATATATATATATATATATATATATATATATATATATATATATATACCTCGGGTTACGTCTTTTCGAGTTAAGTCGTTCTCGATCATACGTACGTCGTTTGTCAAAAAAATATATGGAAAAATGAAAATCAAGTTTAAGTCATTTTATTCGACTTTACATCTGTCCGCCACAAATACTGAAGTCGTAATATCACTAGAAAAGCGTTAAAAGCACATTAAATCATGTTACTGTACCATAAATAAGAATAAAATTATATAAAATCATATTAAAATACATACAAGTACAGTAAATGTTTATATAATCATCATAAATTCTAGAGAACGAAATGTGAAAACATCTGTGACATCTGTGTCGTCGTCTTATTTAGCGGTCTTTAAGTGCCCAATATCGGCGTAATGCACGGTAGTACCAATATCTACCGTTTGGCGTCGTTGTCAGCGCCACTCGTGATTAAAAACTAAAATGCATTTCTTTGTAAGCTTAAAATAGATGCACATTGAGGTCAACAGCCTGCGGCGATAATCTACTTTATGCTTAAAAGCAATCTTCAGACTGTCACAATTACGTTTAAGCATGAAACAGACTGTCACCTTCGGGTGTTGACCTCAGTGTACACATTTATATTGACATACGATATTGTGCACTTGAACCCATAAATATAGCATACCTTAAAACTATATTTTTATCATGTATATATATATATATATAGGTCGATTTTATAATTAAAATAAATCTCGGACTTTGTCCATTTCATAATGTGTGACGTCATTTGTTTACATTTGGATACGCATCGAGCAGATATGAATGTACGTGAGAAAATCATGGAAAATTGTAGTTTAAAAACAGTAAAATCGACCTTGCTAATCGAAACGGTCCTCTGTGGCGAAATCGGTAAGAGCACGTCAGGCTATATGACGGTTCCGTATGGGGTAGAGGTTCGATTCCTGTCGGAGGACGCATATTTTCTATGACAATTTCTCGGACATTGCTGGTAAATGCTGTTAATACTGTTTGTTATAAACAGAGCATTTACTTAAATATTTGTATCTATAAAAAAAGAATGTATAAACATAAAAATTGTCGTAAAATAATTGTTGGACTTTGTCCAGTTCATAATGTGTGACGTCATTTGTTTACATTTGGATACGCATTGATCAGATATGAATGTACGTGAGAGAATCATGGAAGATTGTACTTTAAAGACAGTAAAATCAACCTTGATCACCGAACAATCCTCTGTGTCCTAATCGGTTAAGTCATGTCAGGCTATATGACGGTTCCGTATAGGATACAGGTTCGATTCCTATCGGAGGACGAATATTTTCTATGAAAATTTTTCGGGCATTCAGGATATTTATTATAAACAGAGCATTTACTTAAATATTTGTATCTATAAAAAAGAATGTCTAAACATAAAAATGTCATAAAATAATTGTCGGACTTTGTCCATTTCATAATATATATAATTTATTCGAAAATTATAGTATAAATATGTTAGTTAACACATTTATATTATAATTTTCGAATAAATTATATTTGCTCTACTTTGTATTGAGCACACTTTTCAGGATAGTATTTTTTTGTTTTTTAGAATTTATTCTGTATACATGAATACTATACTTGGGTTTATATATATATATATATATATATATATATATATATATATATATATATTAATAGATTACTATATATTACTAATATATAATATCTGGATAAAATAAATGAAATAAATATATATATAGAGAGAGAGAGAGAGAAAGAGAGAGTGATGGGAGAAATATGGAGAGAGAGATACTCTTTTTTTTTAAATTATCGTCAAATTCAAGGCAAGCTGTCGTTTCAAATGCAGATCTCTTTGTCAAGAGATAGAAAAACAATGATAATTAATATATATATATATATATATATATTTCACTTATCTTTTTTAAATCTTTACTCTGAGATTCATAGATATTTTCATCCGATCTTCAACTGTACCTGTGAACTTTTGTGAGCAGATTTGTTATTCTCAAAAAAAATTGTAAAAAGTGTATTGAATGAAAAATTCAGTGGCGCTTCGCGTCCGGATTGATGAAAGATGAGTTAACTTTTTTCATTTTAATTATTAATTATTCTACAACCACACACACACACACACACACACACACACACACACACACACACACACACACACACACATATATATATATATATATATATATATATATATATATATATAATTATTTATATATATTTATATATATATATAAAATACTGAAATTTGGTAGCAAAAGTTGTTTTTCTCACATATGTCATCGAGTGGCTTCGACGTTCGGTGTGGGAAAGATGGAATGAATGTGATTGCTATGTTATGCCGGAACTTTATCTTTTAAATGTTTCTTATCACCCATCAACCTTCGAATGGATTTAATTTGCAAAGCGCGTCGGTGAACCCAACGCACGATATGAGATATGTGTGATAATTAGGAAAGACGTAACAGCATCTTTTTCTTCAATTTGTTCCATCTGTTTCTGATTCAAAATGGGAAGCTTATATATATATATGTGTGTGTGTGTGTGCGTGTGTGTGTGTGATGATGGTGGGAGGGGTTACCCCATACTGAAAGTTAATGTGAGAACAAAGAGGGAAATCTGAAGAAAGCTCAATGGTTAGTAGAAAGGACCGACGTCAACCTATATCTGCTGCCATTTAGTGAATGAAACGTCAGCCAATGAAATCCGGCGTCTCTAACCAGATGCTTTCGTGGCGTTTATTTTTCATCCTCTGTGTGTGTATCTCTCCTTGTCGTGTCCATCGTGACTCTCCACAACTTCCTAACCTTCGTAGCCCTAAGAAACGCTTACCCCCTCTTGCAATTCCTCCAGTTCTTTTTCTGTCATCCATAAGCTCATTAATTAGGCTACTCGATGCCTCCATCTACTCTTCGTCCAAAGCATGGAAGGCCCAAGAGTGAGATGGTTACGGCGTGAGATTGCCATAAGGGACGGGTGAAGTGTATATTATGAGGACAATAAATATCGGTTGACTCTCGATCTGAAGAGGCCATGCGAAATGTCGTCTGGGGAGTCTGTTCCACATAGTAGTACTGCGAAAAGAAGCTGTCCGAGTGGAAACTATTCCTTGCCAAAGGAACACAAAGGGGATAGGGATGATTTGGCATCGTGAACGTAGCACGGTGGGTCCTAACAATGAAGGCCTGAACGGGTGGGGACTGGCGCAGCCCTTTTGTCCCAGAAATTTCGACCTTTTTCATTTATTCTCAATGCAAAGCGCACTTTTTGTTTCCACTTCTCTTAAAACTTCCCCATTACTCAAATGTTACATTCATGATATTCTCATTACTCTGCTACCTGAAGTTCCTTCTTCATCTGTGAATAAATTTTTCAACATTCACTGCCATATAAGAGAATTGATATTACATAGCAGTTCAGAAATCATTTCTAATGTAATTTTCTTGTTTCTTAATACTTTGTTTAGCATTTGGAAGCCATCTTTTTTTCACTATTTCAATGCACATTACGACTGTTACCACATTCTCCGTCGCTTGGTGTAGTATTTCAATATGACAATGGCATTCATACCAGAGAGAAAATGGCGAGCTATTATTCATTATTCATTACGCTCGAATTCGTCTCATTTATTTTGTTTCTTAGCACCAAATTGTTGTAAAAGATGTGATACACTTGGATATTTTTTAGATTTTACTGTTGATGTTTGACTATTTCTTTCACATTTCTTGCTTTCTATTTTGCATTATTTCTCTTGCTTTACACTTAATAGTAATAGACGGAATAGTCTTAAGTTGTCTGAATTACCTAGATGAAGCATTGGCAATTATTATTCATTTTTGACTCGTATTTCTTTCATCTGATTTCTATTGCTTTACGCTTAATAGTAATAGACGTAATAGTCTTAAGTTGTCTGAATTTCTTAGATGAAGCATTGGCAATTATTATTCATTTTTGACTCGTATTTCTTTCATCTTATTTCTATTGCTTTACACTTAATAGTAATAGACGTAATAGTCTTAAGTTGTCTGAATTTCTTAGATGAAGCATTGGCAATTATTATTCATTTTGACTAGTATTTCTTTCATCTGATTTCTATTGCTTTACGCTTAATAGTAATAGACGTAATAGTCTTAAGTTGTCTGAATTTCTTAGATGAAGCATTGGCAATTATTATTCATTTTTGATTAGTATTTTTTTCATCTTATTTCAGTTGCTTTACACTAAATAGTAATAGTCATAATAGTCTTAAGAATCGAAGAACCGAGTTCGTGTTCCGACCTCGTTAGTTGCATTCACTTAGAAAGTGTATAAATCCATCTTTTCACTCTGTAGCTATGGATTAAATAACGAGAGAGTCTGCTCTCTCAAGCCTTGGATGCTAACCAGTCTAAGAGAAGGAATCAACTGAATTCCAAATCGAGAAAAAAGTAACAAAAAACCGCTCCACTATATTTCCCAACAATCTTGGCAATTCATGGATAATATAAAAAGGACTCTGTGGAGAACCGTGATCGCGTATGTCCTGAAAACACATGATATTTAGGAGGAACTATCCGACTGAATTTGTCCGATTTTTTTTAAACAAAGAACTGTCGTTATTCTTTTTTCACTCATTTTTCTTTTCTTTTTTTGTTCCAAATGCTTTTTTTTTCTTTGTTCATCACATCGCTCAGGTCGCATTCGTTTCCACAAGCGTGAAGTAGTTCGTTAAAAAAAGTCAGCAAAAAAATTAATAAGGGAAACAAATTAATTAGTCTTTGAATAAAGTAATATATATTTTGAATGGGAGCACTTATATGCTTGCCCGAGCCAGACATCTGACCTCTTTGTTGCGTAACAATTACCAGCTGGTGTTTGTGATGTCGGCTGTGGAGACGACGGCAAGGGACATGTGATAATATGGCGGCTGTTGTTCGTTCCACAAGGGGAACAAACAAACGTCATGTTACTGGTAAGAGATGACGTGGGTACTGCACTTGATAATAGGCGAATGGAAGCGGACGGTAGCGGCGGGTGGAGATATGATGGCAGTTGCGTTCTGCAAACGTTCAGTCATGCGACTGATTCAGCCAGAGCATTGTAAGCGTAACGAAAAAATTAATCTAGAGTGGTATTAATCGGCCATTCTATTCTTGTCTGTGCCACAGTGACGAAACAATTTCTCTGATTGAATTTGTCGCGTGTACGCTTAGCCACAGACACACACACGCGCATACACAGACACACAAACGCAGGCACAAACACACACACTCGCAACTGCGCATGCCCACACCACAACTGCAAACACAAATTCTCCGTCATTAGCTTGTTCGTATTTGCGACCTTGCACAAAAATTAAGTTAACGCTTTTAAGACATAATGAAAAGGCACAGCATCGTGATGACTAACACACTGAATTCAATCATCACTAGGTGCTCCATATTTGAGACCTTGTGCCATACTAATGCACGCTTGAAAATAATGATGTCTCCCTCCGATTATTTAAAACGGTTCATATATATCATCTTATCTATATATCTCAGTATGTGCACATATCTAAACTATCTCTGTTCCTGTCTGTCAACCTATGTATGTATATACATATATATATGTATATTTGTCATCCACAGACAGACTGTTTCGCAGTTTCACAGCTCATCAGTGTGGATAGACGTCCGGTTGCCTCTAGCTAGGATCGAAACCCGACTAAATTTGCGTCAGTCGGAACTTCTACCACTAAGCCGTCGGCGCACGGCAGGGATGAAGGTGAATTTTAGTGTGTTTATTTTTAGATTTAGATAAACACACAGTGACTGACAGTGACTCAATTCTGCCGAAGAGTCGTGCTATATTAGCTTTAATAGTCACTGTTTACAAATGCACCCCTCACACCCACAGAGCTCAACCGAAATTAATTTTTCAGGAGCCAATATTTTTGACATCCACAGACAGACTGTTTCGCTGTTTCACAGCTCATCAGTGACTGACAGTGACTCAATTCTGCCGAAGAGTCGTGCTATATAAGTTTTATATACAGGGTCTGGACAAAATAATTGAATCACTTGTTAATTTCAAAGAAAATTTATTTAATATGGAGTTGGTCCTCCTTTAGGCTTACAGACAGCTTTAATATGTCTAGGAATTGAATCATACAGCTTCCTGACTTCATCCAGAGGAATTTTCAGTCATTCTTCCATTAAAACCTTCCCCAGCTCTTTACGACACGACGATGGAGGATAGCGGCTCCTAACTTGTTGCTCCAAAATGCACCACAAATGTTCAATAATTTTGATATCTGGAGATTGGGGAGGCCACTCTATGTGTTCTCGCTCATTTTCATGCTCTTCATACCTATTCTTAACCACTCGAGCGGTATGTATTGGAGCATTATCGTCTTGGAAGATGCAGTCACCATCAGGGAATAAAGTCTTGGCCATTGGATGAACATGATCTCCCAAAATGTTCAGGTAATCCTTGCTGTTGATTCTACCATACAGAGCAACTATTGGACTGAGACATTTCCATAATATGACGGCCCAAACTATCACTGATCCACCTCCATGCTTCACTGTTGGAAGAAGGCAGTCAGGGTTGTAAGCTTCTGTGAGCTGCCTCCACACATAAACTCGCCCTGAAGTTGGGAAAAGAGAAAAACTGGACTTGTTTGAGAATATGACTTGCTTCCATCGGTCTGCAGACCAGGCATTGTGATCTCTGCACCACTTCAACCTCTTTTGAATGTTGCGAGTGGAGAGAAGAGGTTTCCTCACAGCGGTTCTTCCATGATATGCAGCCTTATGGAGCTCACGGCGAACAGTTTTAGTAGAAACTGAACTATGGTTATTCAACTCAGCAGTCACTTTGGCCGCAATTGTCTGATGATTTTTTGCCACATTGCGTTTCAATCCACGTCAGTCCCTGTCAGTAAGTTTGCAAGTTCGGCCCGAATTGCTACGGTTGCTAGAGGTCTTGCCCTGTTTCTCGAATTGCGTCATAGTTCTTGATATGGTAGCTCTTGAAAAACCAAGCAGTTCAGCAACCAAAGTGATCGAGGCTCCTGCCATGCGAGCTTTAACAATTTGCCCTTTTTCAAACTTGGAGAGGTCATGCGTTTATCTTAAGTTTTACTAAATTCTAAAAATAAATAAGACAAA
This sequence comes from Acanthosepion esculentum, assembly GCA_964036315.1. NCBI lineage: Eukaryota > Metazoa > Mollusca > Cephalopoda > Sepiida > Sepiidae > Acanthosepion > Acanthosepion esculentum. Next base: position 55,352,578 of record OZ038501.1, read on the forward strand.
GACAGTAAATTAGATAAATAAACGTATTTACAATAGATATAACCTGCAATTATGATGTTGTAGTTAAAGTTCTTAATATAATACGTCTTTGAAATATAGAAGTGGATTTTGCAACTGTTCCAATTTTGTCCAACCCCTGTATGTATCTATCAATCTATATCTATCTATCTATCTATCTCTCTATCTCTCTCTCTCTCTCTCTCTCTATATATATATATATATATATATATATATATATATATATATATATATATATATATTAGAATTGGACATAGTCCGACAATTTATTTAAAGACATTTATATTATGTTTAACGTTCTTTTTATAGATACAAGTATTTAAGCAAATGCTCTGTTTTATAATAAACGGTAAATGTTATTTAATACTGTTTATTATAAAACAGAGAATTTGCTTAAATACTTGTATCTATAAAAAGAACGTTAAACAATATAAATGTCTTTAAATATATATATATATATATGTGTGTGTGTGTGTGTGTGTGTGTGTGTGTGTGTGTGTGTGTGTGTGTGTGTGTGTGTGTGTGTGTGTCTGTTCATATCTATCAAAATCTATTCATATATATCTCAGTGTCTGTACATCTATCCATATAGTTTAAAAATCAGGAGGTCAATTAAAATACGCGACCACGGTTTTGACCTGGCGGTCTCTTCAGGCTATACTTTCAAAATGACCACTTTAGACGCTTTATTTTAAAAAAAACACAAAGAACGCTGCATAATTATCTTTCAAAAAAATAACATGCGTATGATGATTGAAAGACAGGGCATTGGGTTTAATGGGAGGGGAAGTGGAAAAGGGGGTGAAGGAAAGAATGGAAAGGGACACGGATGCAAGTGTATCGTAAATGTATACAGTATCTATCTTTATATATATAATATTATATATATAGATATATATATATCAGTCTTCATTTATATCTCTCTATCAAAACCTATTCAAATGTATCTCAGTCTGTACATCCATCTATCTATCGCAGTCTGTTTGTATAATGTAATCTACTTCAGTCTGATCGTACCGATGTATATCTGTTCGTATCTATGAATCTCTCTTTCTTTTTATCTATCTATCTATCTATCTCTGTTCATATCTATCTCTTCATATTTACCATTTGTCCATGCTTAGAATATTGCTGCTACATATGGTCCGGTGCCCCTACTATTTACCTTGAGCTCCTTGATAAAATCCAAAGAAGAATCTGCAATATTATTGGTCCTGATCTGGTGGCTCGGCTCCAGTCACTTTCCCGCCTCCATAAGTTTGCCTTTCTATGTCATTTCTATAAATACTTTCATGGTAATTGTTCGTATGAGTTCTGTTGAAACTTGACTAATGCATGGAATAATAATGCAAACACAAAATGTACTTAGAATAAAATGTATTGAAACAAGAATGTGTACACAATATTTACATATAGTCTTTTGTATATTTCTGGGAAGACCGTTCCTGGAGAATGTGTTGACTAAGTCGCAGTCGGGCAGAGTCTCTAGTTGGATCTCTTGATTCGCCTCCCTGTCTTCCCGGTACCAACCATATTTATATCGTCGGTACTCCACTATGCAAATTAGGTGGATCCTACCACAACAAGTTCTTAGTTATGGTACCAAGATTTTTTATTTTAAACGCAGTATTAGACGGGCGCCAAGATCACATCAATTTACAGTTGAGCTGGCTAGATATAGCCGTAAGTTCTATGCTAACAGTTTCTTCGCTCGCACTTCCTTCTTGGAGAGCTCTATCCCGGGCCCGTCCTTTTAAGCCAAGTTAAATGTGTAAGATTTTAAATGCAATGTCAATCGCTATCTACTGTCCTTCTAATTACTCTCTTCTCTTTCTGCTCATCATTAATGTTTCTATTCCTAATTCTTCCATAGCGTGTAACCCCTTTCTGTTTTAGAGGTATTACTGCATTACTTGGAGTGATTCCGATTAAAAAAATATTCTGTCTATCTGTCTATCTAAATCTCTTCATTATCTATCTATCCATCTATCTATCTATTTGTTCATATCTATCTATCTATCTGCTTATATCTATCCATCTAAATCTCTTCATTATCTATCTATCTGTCTATCTATCTATTTGTTCATATCTGTCTATTTGTTTATATCTATCTATTTGTTCATATCGATCTATCTATCTGTTCATATCTCTCTATCTGTTCATATCTATCTATCTAAATCACGTCATTATCTATCTATCTATTTGTTCATATCTATCTATCGATCTAAATCTCTTCATTATCTATTTATCTATTTGTTCATATCTATCCATCTATCTATCTATTTGTTCATAGCTATCTATCTATCTATCTATCTGTTCATATCTATCGATATATCTATTTGTTCATATCTATTCATCAATTTGTTCATATGTATCTATATATATGTTCATATCTATCTATCTATCTGTTCATATCTATCTATCTATCTATCTTGGTTTTACCCGATGTCCGCAAAACAATTCTTCCCAATTTATTCAAAGACTTTATAAGATCTCTAAATTCTTCTTGAATTTGATGTCAACATCTTAAAGCAGATTCATTCGAATACTACAGCATTTCGTCAGGTTTCCCGAAGTGAAAGTTGGGTGTGTCAGGTTTCAATCACGGAAGGAAGTTATTCGTTTCCTTTATCCACACTGTTTACTTACTACCAGAGATTGACTATTTGAGTATAAACTGATGAAATGCAACTGGAACTAATATGAAATATGAGTTAAGATTAATAATGGCTGACAAAGTTTCATTTAATAAAAATATAATATTCAAGATAATATTCCTACTAACAATCCTAATATAATAATAATCATGTGAAATTAAGATTAAAAATATAAATAAAAAAATAATAATGGCTGACAATGTTTCATTTAATAATAATAAAAGTCAAGATAATATTACTACCAACACGCCTAATATAATGAAAAGCAATTGAAATTAATATGAAAAAAATACGAATAAAAAATTAATAATGGCTGACAATGCTTCATCTAATAATAATAAAAGTCAAGATAATATTACTACCAACACGCCTAATATAATGAAAAGCAATTGAAATTAATATGAAAAAAATACGAATAAAAAATTAATAATGGCTGACAATGCTTCATCTAATAATAATAAAAGTCAAGATAATATTACTACCAACACGCCTAATATAATGAAAAGCAATTGAAATTAATATGAAAGAAATATGAATCAAAAATTAATAATGGCTGACAATGCTTCATCTAATAATAATAAAAGTCAAGATAATATTACTACCAACACGCCTAATATAATGAAAAGCAATTGAAATTAATATGAAAGAAATACGAATCAAAAATTAATAATGGCTGACAATGCTTCATCTAATAATAATAAAAGTCAAGATAATATTACTACTAACACGCCTAATATAATGAAAAGCAATTGAAATTAATATGAAAGAAATATGAATCAAAAATTACTAATGGCTGACAATGCTTCATCTAATAATAATAAAAGTCAAGATAATATTACTACCAACACGCCTAATATAATGAAAAGCAATTGAAATTAATATGAAAGAAATACGAATCAAAAATTATTAATGGCTGACAATGCTTCATCTAATAATAATAAAAGTCAAGATAATATTACTACCAACACGCCTAATATAATGAAAAGCAATTGAAATTAATATGAAAGAAATACGAATCAAAAATTAATAATGGCCGACAATGCTTCATCTAATAATAATAAAAGTCAAGATAATATTACTACTAACACGCCTAATATAATGAAAAGCAATTGAAATTAATATGAAAGAAATACGAATCAAAAATTAATAATGGCTGACAATGCTTCATCTAATAATAATAAAAGTCAAGATAATATTACTACCAACACGCCTAATATAATGAAAAGCAATTGAAATTAATATGAAAGAAATACGAATAAAAAATTAATAATGGCCGACAATGCTTCATCTAATAATAATAAAAGTCAAGATAATATTACTACTAACACGCCTAATATAATGAAAAGCAATTGAAATTAATATGAAAGAAATATGAATCAAAAATTAATAATGGCCGACAATGCTTCATCTAATAATAATAAAAGTCAAGATAATATTACTACCAACACGCCTAATATAATGAAAAGCAATTGAAATTAATATGAAAGAAATACGAATCAAAACTTAATAATGGCTGACAATGATTCATCTTAAAGCTTAAATCAATACAATATGTACTTATATTCGAATCATAAAGTGCCGACAAATCACATGAAAATATTTGACCTTTGTATAAAATTTCGTACGTTTTGAATAAAAGTGTTTATGCTTCAAATAAAAGCTCTTATAGGACTAAATAATCCTGTACCAAACAAACAAGATTCTTTCTAATTCCACCCTTTCCTTCTTGGTGACTTTATTTATTTATTTCTTGTCTCTTCCGAGAAAGAAAAAAACGAAAAGCTTTATCGTTGAGTGTCCTTTTGAAATAACTCATTGCCTACGTCACTCCACTGACTCCAGCTGTCTCGAAACCTCCTGCATTAATCTGATGTTACTGAGATGTGAGTCATACCAGACACTGTCTAATTGTTTGGGTCGAGTGTTTTCTGTAAACAATGCTTGTTATTGGACAATAAAAAGATCGTCTGCAAAAATGAAGGGGGGGGTATGTCGTTAAATCTTCTTATCAGTCTTAACATTCAGCTTACAGACAGTAACTATGCTTAGCTTAAATCAACAGAGGGTCAACTAGGATTAGATATCTACACAGCGTTATGGAAACAAAATGGAAACTTATACTTAACATCAGGAAGAGACAGTTGAGGTTTCTAGGGCACATAATGAGGAAAGAAGGTTTGGAAAATCTGGTACTCACAGGACAGACTGAAGGCAAGAAAGACAGAAAAACAACGCATAACACTGAGCTTGAGTAAATGGATGGTAGATAAGATGTAAGAGAAATAACAGAAAGACTAAATTTATTAAGAGCTACAAGGGACAGGAAGTTGTGCAGAGCCAGGATTGCCTACATGCTGAGTGAAGCACATAAAAAGATCTTAGTCTGACAAAGGGCTGTATCCTTTAAGGATTAAACTCTCAACAAAAATATATATCCTAGGCTGATTACCTTGCTAATTAATACTATACAGCAAATAATAGAATACTCGTTATAATAAACAGTGTATCGACCCAGTGTTGTGGTAAACAAGACCAAACAATGTTCCCGAAAAACACGGTGTGTAAAAAAGACTGTTATTCCTTTGAATTATTTATGGTCCAGAATGATGATTCGGGATCATAACAAATTCAAGGGAATAACGACCCTTCCAATGATAGGGTCAGTAGACTAGAGTAGCAGCAGTAAAAAAGAAAACACAGACGTATCTTCTTCGCTCCGTAAAAATCCACAGTTAACGGTTTCAAACGCTACCCTTCACAACGAAATTCTCGGAACAAACAAAAACAAGTAAGCACATACTTTTAAAGAAACAAAAGAGACAATAACACTGAGAACATTTTTAACACACACCATACCAATATTGTCACTAACATCACGAAAAGAAAAACACACATTCTTGTCATTAATTTTAAGATGTGTCTCAAGGTCTCATTGTTGTACGTTTTATTCATTTCATTTTCAGTGTAAAAAAAAAAGAAAATGATTCCTCTGTCAACTACAAATACATATAACAACGAGGTAACTTACATTAAACAACTACTACATATTCCATCCCGTTACAAATTACTATATACCCTTTTGCCTCTCTCGGCAATGCTTATCGTTTTAAAAAGCAATGATTAGAGTTTTAATAAAACCCAATCATAGAAAAGGGGATTTATACATGTTTATTGTTAAGAAATGACAACAAAGATGTTAAACACTATTTATTTATTAGACTGCTTATTTACAAGAATAATTTTATATTTACAAGATTTCATCACTTAAAAGCTATTTCTAGTGGATACCCATATGTGAGTAGACGCCGCGTTTATTTATTAAGCAGTTTATTTATTTTCGTCTACCGACCAGAATATTAGAGAAATCTTATTAAAGAAAAGATGCACTCTCCAACAGGATTCGAACTTGCGTCCTCCTAGCAGGAGAAATCTTTAACAAGATTTCTCTAATATTCTGGCCGGTAGACGAAAATAAATATGCTGTTTAATAAATAAACGGGGCGTCTACTCTAATATGAGTATCCACTAGAAATTACGTTTAACTGATAAAATCTGTCGGATTAATAAATAAAAAAAATCCATTACTTCTTTATTTACAAGATTATAAAAACATCTGAAACCAAATATAATGAAATATGTATTATTTACTATTTTATAAAGAAATAAATATGAAAACAATTTTTTTTTCATAAATTTGTAAAACTGTTTGTGAACGAGATTATTTAAATAAATACATAACGAGGAGTAATTTGAAAAATGCATTTTCAGGCATTTTTTTATTTACTCTCGCCACATCACTTGACAAAAATAAGTCGAGAGCATCTTACATTTTTTGATAATTTTGTATTTTTTTAGAATGCAATTCTTCAATAAGATGATTTCTTTTCAAATTTGTTTCTTTATAAAATGGTAAATAATAAAGGTTTATAAATAGAAATAATAAAAACAGTACAGAGGACGGCAAGTGCGACGCTGAGATCCGAAGACGTATTGGGATGGCCAAAGACGCATTCCAAAAGCCAGGCAGAGTATTACGAGACAGAAGGATGTCGTTGGTAACAAAGAAAAGAATACTGAACTACTACGTGATATCTGTCCTCCTTTACGGCAGCGAATGTTGGACGGTCTCTTCGAAGAAGAGACTCAAAGCGGTGGAGGCATGGTTCTACAGGATTATGCTGTTGTAACATACCTACGGACGATAATGGGTATGTCCCCATTCACATAAATACAGTAGTAAATACTGTATGTTGGTCTGCAGCTGGAGATTAATTGTGGAATTCACTTGACTCATTTCTAGCAGTTGACTACTTCTTCTACGCGCCGCTGGCGAATCTTATATGTGTTGTTCTTGTTCTAAGTATTATCGTTCATTACCAACCTTCGTGTGATTATTCTATTCAGTGACCTTCCCTAGGTTACAACAGGATATCATGAACCGAGCGTGTGAGCAACGATGAGGATTTGGAGGGGATGCAAACAAGGAGGAAGCTTATACTTACCATGAGGAAGAGGCAGCTGAAATTCTGGGGGCATGTAATGAGAAATGAGGACTTGGAGAATCTGATACTCACAGGTCGAATAGAGGGAAAGATAGACAAGAGAAAGCACCACATGATATATCCAGCGGGATTAAGCAAGTGGATGACAGAACATAGCCTGGGGAAGTAGCAAAGGGACAAAACTTATTGAGAGCTACAAGGGGTAAGTTGGAAGTGAAGAGCCATGATCGCCTACGTCCTGAAGGGACACGGCACATAAAAAGAGAAGAATAATCAATATCGCATTGTATCTGTTGCATCTAGATTTATAAACTTGTAAATAAACATCGCGGTGGGAGTCAAAAATTCGTTCAGAAATGCGAAGACCTTTCAACTTGTGATGAAGACCCGTATATGTTTCAGACTATTATATTTTAATCGCAGTGTATTTGGCTCAGACCTCCTGAATGCTGACCTTGGGGTCAGCTGGTAGACAAAATAGGGATCTCGATTTTGATTGGCTTAGTTCAACGTGAGGATGTTAGATTTAGAAAGCGCTTTAAGTTAAGTTTTACACGTCGAAGAAATCAGACGTGGTTATTTCGTGTCCCGAGGAACTTGCTCCCCAGTGGGGGTGGTAGAGCGCCCACACTGGCTAGTTAGAAATGTACAAGTCGACGTGTTAATAAAATAGATAAGTTTTAAAATCCCTTTTGTTGAAGTTCTCGTTTTATCTCCGAACTAAAAAAAAAAAAAAAATAGCGATCACCCGGTCGAAAGAGAGGAAGACAACTTTATTATGATCGCCTCAAGACCGCCAGCTAAGAGAACTCCAGAAGAAGAGGGCAATACAACGTGCCAAACCCTGTCAAATGCCTTCAAGATGTCCAAAGAACAGCTTCAGCTTCACCATTCTTAACTAAAACTTGATTGACTCTTTCAAAAATAATCGTTAATACATCCAGGAGAAGAGAATGTAAAATTGCTTGCTTTTTTTCTTGTTTTTTACAGTAAGGTTCACTCTGACAAAGGCCCGGGAGCCACTCGATGTAGAGGGTTACGTTAAGGGGAAATTCATATGGATAGGAGGGGAAAATAAGGGTTAACTCTAGACTTGACAGGTTGTAGTGATCGATGAAACATCCTCTTAGAAGTCTGTTTCACTGGGCAGTGGTTCGCGGGAAGAAGCTGTTTGAGTGGAACTTACTTCTCGCCGATGGGATACGGAGGAAATGTGGATGACTTGCTACTGTCTAAGTAGGTTAGACCTACCGGAACCAAGGAATGTAGTTCGTCCGAGCACTTTCCATAGTAGTAGCGATAGAGCAGTGAGAGACTCGCCACATGCCGCCTGTGAGAGAGAGAGAGAGTTTGGAGGGTGGAAAATAATTATTCCCCAACAAGGAATCGTAAACGCCTTTGAACTCTATCAAGACTGGAAAGTGAAGTCTGGGCAGCTCCCGCCCAAATATGTCAAGAGAACTCCATTTTCGGCCTGGTCTGGTTCTTATAAAGGCAGAGGATAGCATGAGGAGTTAGGTACTTAATGGAGCGTTACAGGAAGCCAATCATTTTACCTACATCTTTAGCGATGGATCACATAAGACTTCCACTTAAGGTCGGGTGTGAGTTTGAGGCCCAATAGACTCTCAAGGCACGAAGCCTCCTCGGGAAGACATCTGTTTTGAGGACTGGCAGTAGTTCGGGGTCTGCTCCAGGGAAGTTAGTGTTAGATTGGAAGAGAGGTCAGATGCCAACCGCTACTTGAAAAAATACTCTGTGATATGAAATACTTCACTAATCCAGAGTTGATTAGGTCTCTAGTATTCTTCGTTTTTTATATATATATATATATATATATATATATATATATATATATATATATATATATATACATACATATATATGGATATATATATATGTATATATATATATGTATATATATGTATATGTATATATATATGTATATATATGTGTGTGTGTGTATATATATATATATATATATATATATATATATATATATATATATACATACATATATATGGATATATATATGTATATATATATATGTATATATATGTATATGTATATATATATATGTATATATATGTGTGTGTGTGTATATATATATATATATATATTGAAAAAATACTCTGTGATATGAAATTCTTCACTAATCCAGAGTTGATTAGGTCTCTAGTATTCTTCGTTTTATATATATATATATATATATATATATATATATATATACACACACACACACATATATATATATGTATCTATATATGTATCTATATATATGTATATATGTATATATATATATATATATACACACATATATATATATATATATATCTATATATGTATCTATATATATGTATATATATATATATGTGTGTGTGTGTGTGTATATATATATATATATATATATATATATATATGTATACTTATTTAAATTTTTATATTCTTAGAAAATCTACAGGATTAAATTTTGTCCTTCGACCGATCAGGTTTCAATTTTACACTGAATTTGTTTCTTTAATTTCTAAAATGATCTCAAATAATCTGTTAAATATTGTTTTTCCCTGTAATCAGATAAATTACACTACCTGTAAATCCTTATTTTTTGCGTTGTTTTGTTCTTATTGCTGATCGAGAAGATTCTCTGAAATTTACAGATCTCTGAAAACACGTAAAAATATTCAAAATGGCGTCTAAAAAGGAATTTTCTTATTTTTTTTATATTCTTTTAAACGCTAAGCAGTCGCGATACAAAGCGAACGTCAAGAAACACTTTACAAAAAAATAAAAATAAAAAATGAAAAAATGTTTTCCTTTTCTCTTCCGAAACAGTAGAGTGACTAGTCTTTAGAAAGCTTTGACTTCATTGTTATTTTTGTTGTTAGTACCATGTCTAGACATCTACTTATGTGTCCGGAATTTTCGAATTATGTTGCCGGGAGATGGAGAGAAAGGCAAGGAACTAATCCTCAATATCAGTAAAAGAAAGAGAATATATAAGTAAATGAATGAAAAAAAAAAGCAAAAAAAAGCAAAAAAAAGAAATCAGACAATTTTATGTGCAATTCTTGGTTGTCAAAATATTCACTTTCATTTCATGCCACATTTGCATCAACCTCATCCTCAGACGAAGGACCGAGTCAGCTGACAGTGTGCCGAAAAAAGAAAATTCCTGTTTACTGATTACTTAAAATATATTTCAGTGGAAGTAAATTATTGGAGGGAGAAAAATTGTGCTTCGAGATGGTTTTCATTTTTTTAATTTTTTTTATGTACATAAATTTCACTTATACCATGTTTGTTGCTTAGGCACGATTAATACTATTACTATAGTAACTATAATTGATATTAATTAATATTGTTACCATACGTGCACTGGAATGGCTATAGATGCATTCCAAAAGCTAAATACATTCCAAAGGCTGAACACATTCCTAAAGCTAAACACATTGTAAAATCTAAGCACATTCCAAAATTTAAAGTAATAAGAGTAAAATTTCGTTATAAAGAAAAGTGTGCTGAACTGCTATGTAATAACAATCCTCCGATATGGCAGCGAATGCTGGATAAATGTTTCACAGTTGAAGAGATGTGTTTCTTGCGAAAAATTCAGAGAATACCATGGACAGAGAGCATTTGGTCAAAGAGAAAACTTTAATGAAAACAGAAGATACACTTATATTAAGAATCAGGAAACCTTTCTAAGAACTACAAATGATAGGAAGTCGTGGGGAGCTATGATCAACCTACCTAACAAGTTTGTGTAAATTGGTGGCAGAACAGGTACGTGAGGATAGTAAAAAGATAAGCCTTACTAAGCGCTACAAACGATAGGAAATCGTGGAGAACCACGATTAACCGACTTTACAAGTTTGTGTAAATGGATGGTAGAACTGGGAGTGGGAAGGGTAGTAAAAAAACAAACCTTACTAAGAGCTACAAATGATAGGAAGTCGTGGAGCACCATGATCAACCTACCTAACAAGCTTGTGTAAATGGATAGAAGAACAGGGAGGGGGATAGAAAAAAGATAAACATTACTAAGAGCTACAAAAGATAAGAATTATTTACACTATTTACATTCGGACTATTGTCCTCATGTTTGTTGTTTTTATCACATTTCGACCGATGTACTCCCCGACCTTCCTCGAGTGCATATCGATCTGGGTAACCTACGGGACAATGGCATAGTGGGTAAATCCGTTGGTTTTTGAATTTGGTGACATAGTGGTTGTGAGTTCAATCCCTTGGTCGGGCAGTGTGTACTTGCAATCAGTGGAAGCGGATGGAGCAGTAATTGGACAGTACTAAATAAAAATAAGACCTAGACGATATCCCTAGAACGAGAACGGCCTAACCCCTGTAAATTAACTAAAGGGTTCAGTTCAGAATTCCCTGTAGTTTACTGAGATCGATATAAACCTGAGGAAGTGAGGGGCGAACAGATACTACACTTTGATGCTGGGTATTACCTTGTATCAGTTAATTCTTAATACATAATTCGTCCTTGTTATTTCCAGTTTTGGGTATGACGATGAACTACATCCGACAGCAAGACATCTGGTTGGGACATTGGAGCTTTTGATGTGCCAGGAACCACCTCTTAATTGTTGACCTGGGGTAGTAGCATCTGTTAGGGTTCCAGCTATAGGCAAATAGTCAAACAGGAGTCAAAACACTATGAAAGTATAAAAATAGATTTTTGTAGTATAAATACTGGTAATACATTTTTTTGGAAAAACAATTACTAGCAATTCAAAAAAATGAATACATATTCTATTCATACGAACCTATCCTTAAAATCTTGTCGGCATTAAATAACCCATTGAGGTGTTGATATGCCGTAAAACAAAATAAAACAAACTAAACAGGAAACAAGTAATGCGGAATTATCATTATTTAGACAATTTTATTTGGTTAGTCTTCTCATCTTGGTCTCTGCTATCACAACGGGACAATAGCTTAGTGGATTAAATTGTTGATGACATCGTAATTGTGAGTTCAATCTCTGGTCCGGGTAGTAGGTACTTAGACTCATTTGAAACAATAACTGATTAGTAAAATAAAAGATAAGAACTAAACGAGATATCCCTAGACATGGGCATTGAAACGAGAACGGCCTATCCCCTGTAAATTAAATAAAGGGTTCAATTCAGAATTCCCTGTAGTTTACTCAGATCGATATAAACCTGAGGAAGAGAGGGGCGAACAGACACTACACTTTGGTGCTGGGGACTACCTTGTATCAGTTAATTCTTAATACATAATTCGTCCTTGTGATTTCCAGTTTTGGGTATGACGATAAACTACATCTGGCAGCAAGACCTCTGGTTGGGACATTGGAGCTTTTGATGTGCCAGGAACCACCTCTTAATTGCTGTTGTTCCCAGGTCCACTCTGACCCGGAGTTGTAGCACCTGTTAGGGTCCCAGCTATGGGAAAATAGTGAACCCCAAAACAAAAATTAACAGTACATTTTTGTAGTGAAATTACCACCAATAAATTTTTATTTTAAATTCCCAATATTTCATCATCTTCAAACTATAAATCTAAAAAATTCCATTACCTGAAAGTATAAAATTATGTACAAAATATCTGTAGTTAAAGACATAAAATTGCACACAAAATTATTTAAATTTCAGTATTAAATAACCCATAGAGGTGTTGATATGCCACTAAATAATAACAACCAAACCTTATGATTTCACTTTTCCCGCTGAACCAGACTATACCCATTTCAATGACAAACATAGGAATTGAACTTACAGTCACCGGGTAACTAGATGCACTTACCTATAGCTTTTATTCACTCATCTGATAAGAGACAGCGGAATTTTGAAACATAAAACACAATGCCTATTCTTTCCATATCAAAGCTTCCCATATGGTGTTCAATTTTATGCTTGGCCTACTGAGCAATTTATCAGTGCTTAGTATGTGTGCTGATCCTTTCAATCACCGTATTTCCATTTTAACTTCATTCCTGAGGAGTTGCCGACCGAACAGCTTTTCCCTTTTCACATGATCAGCCATGCCTGTTTTTGTTCTTTCTCCACGGAGTACGGTTTATGTCTTGCTACAGCTGGATGGACTGATGTAGACGCAGTTCTTAGTTGTGTGCTCATCAGATGGAGGTTTAGCTTTTGCGTAGTGTGTCCAAATGGTTCGGAATAATGATTCTGTGTGGTTCGTTGATTCTATGAATCCTTTGCGATATGTCACTGGTCTAAGGTAGAGACATCGAGGAATTTTCCTATTACTGTTGCTCATCTCATGGTCGTTGTTCTCGTTGTTGTTACTCTGAACGGCACCCGTATTGCCTTCTGTTTGAATGCTTGATTTTTCGGCCTGCGGGGGCGATCCCAGCGGTCGACACCATTGGAAAGCGCTCGAACAGCATGCCACAGATTAACACAATCCTTGTGAGCAGATAGAATTCTTCAAAAGTCGTCAATTGGGTATTACGATAAACTACATCGGGCAGCAAAACCTCTGATAGGGAGATTAGAGCTTTTCAGCCGGGTGAAACCACCTCTTAATTACTGTTGTCTCCAGGCCCACCCTCACCCGGAGTGTCTGAGCGTACTGGCCGTGTTAAAACTCTCTGCAACACCCTGCGTCTTAGTGGCATTATCGCCTTGCTTGAAATGAAACGATTAAAAAGCTGTATAAATGATGATTTCCAGAACGCTATAATTTTCGTTTTTTTTTTTTGTTGTTGTTGTTCTCGGCGATTATGGCTCTTCACAACTTTCAATACCTTGTCGTCCTTAGCAGCGTTTGTCCCTTTGCCAAGCCTCCCGCTCCTCGTTCCGTCAGCGTTTCACACAAGCTCGTCAGGTAAGTGGCTCGCTGCTATCCCCTATCTCTCTTGCTCTCAATAAGCCCCGTCAAGATTAAATTCTCTAAACCTTCCTATCTCGTTATGTATCCAATAAATTTCAGCTGCCTCGTTCCTCGAAATTGTTCTTTCTTTTACCATTTTTGTTTAAGACTTCCTCGCTGCTTACAAGTCCCGTCCCGTCCATTATTTCGACCCTCGCTGTGGGCATCAGTCTAAAGAAGTGTTTATTTAGCATAGGGTTTCTTTACCATTATAAGCATCTCAAGAGTCTAAAGCTTTTTTTAAAGTAGCGTGCTATAGAAGAGGCGAATTCTAGTAGAAACATTCTTGATTTGTTTTTTGTTTCTAATATTTAAAGTATTAGAATTTGATAATGCCTAAGTATGGTGCCCAACTGAAAGAATTAAAATGAAAGCTGAACTGCAAAGAGACAGATAAGCTATTTAAAATACTTCATGTGTGGTCTGTAATAAAATATGTTCTAATGAAAGATTGCTTCATAAATACACATTATATATATATATATATATATATATATATATATATATATATAAAAGTGGACATGGAAGTCAGCTCTTAGAGGCGACAGTCTGTTTCATGCTAGTGCAATCGTCAGGCAACTTGCCTGACGATTGCACTAGCATGAAACAGACTGTCGCCTCTAAGTGCTGACTTCCATGTCCACTTTTATATATACACACGCTCTATCTCTGATATTGAGCACTTTATCCCATAAATATAGCACACTTTAAGACTATATTTCTTCATATATATATATATATATATATATATATATATATATATATATATATATATATATATATATAGTTAAACCTAGAGAGCCAGACAAACCTACCTAGGTTTCACCTAAGCGGATCGTCAGGAAAGGCTGGCTAAGGAGGTAAAAAAAGGAAACCGTATACATCTTATAGTCAATAAACAAAAGACCAAACCACAAATAGTTGTTTAACCCCTGTTGCCCGTGTTTGTCTCTAAATCACCTCTCCCTTTTAAGACATTTTTCGAATAAATGTTCTTCCCCTACCCTCCCCGTTGTTGTTGTTGTTTTGTTTTTTGTGGGGGAGGGGGTTGTCTTTGATCACGTGATTTGGTCTTTTGTTTATTGACTATAAGTATACCGTTTCCTTTTTTTTTACCTCTTTAGCCAGCCTTCCCTGACAATCCTCTTAGGTGAAACCTTGGTAGGTTTATCTGGCTCTCTAGGTTTAACTAGCTCTGCTCTACTTATTGTATTGAGCACTTTATTTTATTTAGTTGCCTACTCGTATCGGGGTTTTTTCTTTGGGCTTTGGACCTGCATGCTGAACGATTGTTTTCGACAGGCGTTCATGTTCTTGGCTCTTTCTCTTTTTTATACCTTTTTTTCCTTCGATATTGATTTGATCATTTGCAAATCAAGAAACCGAAGGTTTTCCGAAACGAGTGTAGTTACTTATACTAATACAATTAGTACTACTACTACTAATATATATATATATATATATTACTACTACTACTAATATATATATATATATATACATATATATATATATATATATATATATATATATATATATATATATATATATATATTCCCCAAGGACACATGGCACAGTGGATAAATGGTGTGAGTTCAATACCCGGTTAAGGCGGTAGAGAACTTGGAGGGGGGAATTAACAGGACAATTGACATCCATTAAACATGGCACGTAGAGCTCGAACAGTCTACCCCAGTGAGCGAAATAAAGGGTTCAGTTCGACATTCCAACCACCTGAAGAAGGCCGGAGCGTACAACGGCCGAAAGGTTGTAATAAATATAGCGAAAAAGATGAGGACAATAGTCCGAATAATGTAAATAGTGACCATATATTCATATACATATATATATATATATATATATATATATATATATATATATATATATATATATATACATATATATATATATATATATATATATATACATATATATATATATATATATATATACATATATATATTTATATATATATATATATATATATATATATATATATATATATATATGATTTAAGAAACAGAAGATAATTTTATATATAATGCTCGGTATTAAAAAATATTAAAATCATTTTTAAAACAGAGCGTTAATAATATTATATGAAAAGATTACTTATATATATATTCAGGTTAAATAATGTAAATGTATTATGTCTATTTATTTTGGTTTTAATCCTTTCAAGTCCACAAATTAATTTCTTGGTGGCTGTAGAAAATTGATTAAGAGAAATTCCAAAATTTTCTTTAAAATAATTTTTTATTTTCCCAGCTTTCATTCTCATCTGCGACCATATTCAGCGGGTTAAAATATCTATCGATACAATAGCTCCGTAAATTCAAAATATTTTTCACTGTTAATTTACAGCTTTCAAAATTTGAATATGCAAGAGGGGCTACCTTTTGTAATATTTTATTTTAATATTTAAAAATGAAAAAGATTTTTAGTCATTTTTTTAGTTATAATTGCTTAATTTAGTATTTTATATAAAACTGTGCCGCTACAAACATTTAAGAACTTTGTTGCTGTAGTCATAGCTGACTTTATTTAATTTTGGCCTAAATTTTTAAAGCAACCTTTCATTAATACATATTTTATTGCAGACCACACATGAAATATTTTAAATAGTTTATCTGTCTCTTATATAAAGGGCTTCCAGAATTTTAAGTTTTTGCTTATTATTATTTTGATGAAATACTAATAAATTTTCAACTAATATCTATCTAAACTGTGAATGTGGACATGAGTGTTCTTTTTAATGTTCTGAGAACGGTGCCCATTCAAGTGAAACGTAAGCTGAATCGTCAATTGTTTAACCAAACACACTTGAATGAAAATATGCTGCCTATATATATATATATATATATATTGAAACTGAAAAAAGTTTTAAAAATTGGAAAAAATTGGAAATATCGTTTAAAACCAGAACCCACTGAAGACGACATTTTACCAAGAAACTTCGAAGACAGAATAAAATTGATATTTAAAAGTTAACTAATCTTTTCATATAACATTATTAACTGAATATTTTTAATATTATTGTAATATTTTTAATATCTTCTGTTCCTTAAATCTTAAATCATATATATATATATATATATATTGATGCATGTATAATATAGACAAGTTTTGTCTATTTATTTTAAGTAAGTTCCTTTCATATTGCCTGATAAGCTTAATAACATTATCATTGAAAGACGAAAGGAAATCACCATATTGATACATGTTTAAATCTAATCTAAGCTTTCGGCTTACATAAGCCATTATTAAAGATGACAATTACATTACAATATATCAACCAATACACGGACGAAACAATAATGATAGTCTGTTTTTGTTGCATGAAAAATTTCAAAGCAACGACAAACTCGTGTATATGAGACGCGGAAGCGAAAATTGCATCGCAGCTCGTGACGTCACAAATGACCACGCGAGAGTGAAAACGACAATATTAAGTATGGGAAGCCGTTGGTATAAACTAATGGCTTCTGTTACCAATTATAGGCATTTAAGAAAATTTGTGGAGATTTCATAGTTTATTTTGTTCAGGTTAGGTTTCAACTGTTTTATGTATATAGCTTCAAGAATTTTTAGTTTTTGTTTATTGTTTTAATGTTTAAGTATAGTTGTGTTTTCAACAAGGATTTTCCGGAATTGTGTACGCGGCCAGGCATGTTGTTTTAAATGCCGGAAAAAGTTAGATTTATCATTCAAATGTAGAGTCAAGCGTCGTGAAAGCGAGTTTGTGGTGTGACCAACATAAATATTATTTAATCTGTTGGAGATACAATCTCCCAAAGGACACTTGAATTTGTAAACTATGTTGGTTTTTTTGCAAATCGCTAACCGGGAGGGGGGAAGAATCATTGCGATGTGTATTTTTTTGACTCAAGTGTAAACTGGATCTATGTCTAATTTTTGTACTCTAGTACAAACCAGCCCTTTATTTACCTTTTGGAATCAAATGTAAAACCGGACCGATCTAACTTTCGTCTCAAGTGAAAGAGACAGGTATATTTTGTAGTAAGCAGGTCAGCAGGGATTAACAGATCGCGACATCTATCAGAGAGATGAAATTTAAATTTTTATTATTGCATTATTCCAAAATTTTAACACATCAGCAGATCGCCATTAATGTCAACAACTGAGCACAATTAGTTACTAATTTTTTAAATTATTAATTACTGTATATTATCCATAAGGATACTAAGGATATTATGGACCGGGCGTGTGAGCAACGATGAAGTCTTAGAGAGGTTACGAACAAGGAGAAGGCTTATACTTAACATCAGAAATGGGCAGCTGGAGTTTCTGGGACACATAATGAGGAAGGAGGGTCTGGAGAATCTGATACCCACAGAGAGAAATGAAAGCAAGAGAAAGCAGTGCGTGACATACCTGACGAGCTTGAGGAGGTGGATGACAGAACGTGGTCTGGGTGAAGAAGCAGAGGGAAGGAATTTGCTGAGAGCTGGAGGCTATAGAGGAATGTGGAGAGCCATGATCGCCTACGTCCTTAAAGGACATGGTGCATAAAAAGAAAAATTCACTAGCGAATGTTGGACGATTTCCTTAAGACTCTTGGCGACGGAGATGTGGTTCTACAGAAGCATGCTAACGATATCGTGAACCTAGCATGTGAGCCACTATGAGGCCTTAGATAGGTTACAAACAACGAGAAGACTTATAGTTAACATCAGAAAGAGACAGCTGAAGCTTCTGGGACACATAATGAGGAAGGAGGGCATGGAGAATCTGATACTCACAGGTCGAATAGAGGGAAAGAGAGACAAGGGAAAACAACGCGTGACATACCTGGCGGACATAAGCAAGTGGATGACAGAACGTGGTCTGGTGGAGGAAGCAGAGGGAGGGGACTTTTTGAGAGCTGCAAGAGATAGTGGATACTCACGGGTCAAATGGAGGTGGAGAGCCATGATCGCCTACGTCCTTAAAGGACATGACACATAAAAAGAAAGGCATGTACAAGAATGACTTTTTTGATAAAAGTGAAAAAAGAACCATAAATACGTAAAGAAAGCGTATATTATCGAAAATTGCTTTTTCCACAATATAGCTATTTGTGCTATGTTAGAATACTTATTACCTAAACAATAATAATAATGAATTTTTTTTTTAAAGATTAAAGTATATTTAATCACATCTCCCTAATTACTGTCGCGATCTGTTAATGTCGTTTAATTAAGCAACATAATCAGATTAGTTTCAACCTTTGTGCGTTACGCGATTCACCAACCTTATTGAAAATTAACAGATGAGAAATAACGTTTTCTAAAAATTCTGTGTAAATTCTTCCTCACTTTCTGGCAAGATGCACTTTTCAGTGGGAAATCTCTGCCGTTGAAAATACTGAAGCTTCTTTGAAGATTGAACTAATCCTTGCTTCTCTTTGGTAATTCTTTCATTGTGTTAAACGAAATGATCGAAAATCGGCACTTACCAAAGACTGTTAGCTGTGGAATGGACAGCGAGTTATTCAACTGGAGTGATTGGTTCGATCTTTAATTTTTTTTTATTGCACCAAATGACCGGTCTTTTATTGAAATTAACCTCGTTCCCATACTTCAGAATTTCCTTTGTTCTTTCTTCAGTCGATCGCCAATACACACACACGCGTATTTTATAACAAAAATATATATATATATATATATATATATATATATATATATATATATATATATATATATATATATATATATATATATATATATATATATAATATTTTTGTTATAAAATATTTGCCATCGCCACACAAAAATTCTGTTTCAGCACTTAAAATTTTCCCCCTCATCAGACGATGATGAAAATGATTTACTTGGGAAATCAGAAAACAATTCCGCATCTCATTTTAGAGTTAAAAAGGAGGGGGGAACCAAGATTCCAAAATTAAAAAACACATTTGTGGGTATGTCTTGATTAACCAATCAAAAGACGGATCAAAGCTAAAATAGAAAAATTAGGTCAGGAGTTAGGGGTAGTGGGTTATTAATTCATGTCTAGATAAATTAACCTTTATTAGGCACATCAGCACAGACGACATCCGGTTACGAATATAAATTTGAGATACTGTGAGGTAGACAGAGAGGTATATTTAACAAAAGGTTAATTTTAAGGAATTTTGAGATTTAAAAAAAAAATTATATCCTCCAGAACTATCTTAACGGGTTCTCTAATGTGATTAAATCATTTTATATATATTTTGAGCCGAATATAATAAGTATCGTATATATATTTTATAATAAGATATTATAATTATATTTTGCTCTACGCTGTATAGAGCACTTTAAAAAAAAAGTAAATACTAAGAACAGTGGATTCTTAATCTGTTTGTTCTTTCTCTTTATATATATATATATATATATATATATATATATATATATATATATATATATATATATATATATATATATTGTGTGTATTTAGGCAGCATTTTTTCATTAATACATGTCTCATTAAATAATATAGATAAGCGTTGTCTATATATTTTATGCAAGTTTTTTTCATATAGTCTGATAATCTTAATAACATTATCATTAAATAATGAAAGAAAATCACAATATTGATACATACTTTTTTTTATTTAATCCGATCTGAGCTTTCGGCTTACATAAGCCATTATCAAAGATGACAATTACACAATATATTTATGCAATACACGAACAAGAAATTGATGATAGTATTATTTGTTTACATGGATGATTTCCAAGCAACGATAAACACGTGCATATAAAACGCAGAAAACGAAAATCGCACGACAGCTCATGACGTCACACATGACCACGCGAGAGTGAATCCGATGAGTATTGAGTATGGAAAGCCGTTGGTATGAACCAATGACTTCTGTTACTAATTATAGGCATTTAAGGATATTTTTGGAGATTTCATAGTTTATTTTGTTCAGGTTAGGTTTCAACTGTTTTATGTATATAGCTTCAAGAATTTTTAGTTTTTGTTTATTGTTTTCATGTTTAAGTATAATTGTGTTTTCGACGAGGATTTTCCGGAATTGTGTGACGTCATGAGCTGTCGTGCGATTTTCGTTTTCAGCGTTTTATATGCCCGTGTTTATTATCGTTGCTTGGAAATCATCCATGTAAACAAATAATACTATCATCAATTTCTTGTTCGTGTATTGCATAAATATATTGTGTAATTGTCATCTTTGATAATGGCTTATGTAAGCCGAAAGCTCAGATTGGATTAAATAAAAAAAAGTATGTATCAATATTGTGATTTTCTTTCATTATTTAATGATAATGTTATTAAGATTATCAGACTATATGAAAAAAACTTGCATAAAATATATAGACAACGCTTATCTATATTATTTAATGAGACATGTATTAATATATATATATATATATATATATATCACTTTCTTGTTATAACTCACTCCTAGCGGTTACAATATGTCTTGCTTCGACAACTCGCCGTGTTCTCTCCGATTGGCTCCAACGCACTGATATTTATCAAGACTGCCCACTGAGACGAAATGTAACTCAAGGTTGAGTTTAGTGTGGGGGAATCCGAATGCGTACACTCGGACCAAAGGTCAAAATTTACCCAGTCCCCGCAACCGCGGGATGGGGCACTTTGCACTGTCTATCCTTCACAGCCGAGTCTCCGTCCGGAGACAGAGCCGTGACTGAGTCGAACTCTGCCCGAAGACAAGGAGCTTGACAATCGCGAGCCAAACAACGGACTTGTATTTACCGGTCGCCTCACTGCGGACTAGATGCGACACAAGGTCAGGTTTACTGTTGGGAACCCGAGCGTTTTACACACGAGTCACTAGCCAAAATTTACCCAGCCCCCGTCAAAGCGGACTCGGGTACAGAACTGGTCTATTTTTCTCAGACGAGTCTCTATCCGAAGACAGAGCCCGACTGAGTCATCCCCCGCCTGAAGACAGAGGTCTTGTCACCCTCTACCCGAAGGGAGAGGTCTTGTTGCGAGCCAGACAACGGACTGCCTGACTTCCCTGACTCTCTGAGTTCTTTACTTAAGGCGTCTTGCCTGACTCATTTGTGTTACCGGGAGGGGGGTTATTTACTCTATAACATTCCTACATCTTGTTACTCTACGTATTGTAAATCACTGGGCGTTTCATAATAGTGCAATGGTGAACGAATTAGGTGTACAGAGTATTAGTTGTGAGTTCGATTCTCACTGAAAGGCCCATATTTGTAGTTTTGTGCCAAAATTGACCAACCATTTATATATATAAAAAATAAACAAAAAACCTCATGTGCCGTGGTTTCTAAAAAGAAATTATGTATGGCTGTCAACAAGAGGAAGAGCCCAAGATGCCAATTACGAATGGGAGAAGCCAAAAGTACTTAAAAATTTAAATATACCTGTGGAGTGTCTTAATTGAGGGCGGAAAATGTGACACCGAAATCCGAAGGAGCATTGGTGAAAATAGTGAAAGTATTAAGAAGCAGAAACTTTCCGTTAGCAGAAAAGTAAAGAATGCTGAACTGTTATGAATTATCGGCCATCCTTTATGAGAGGGAGTGCTGGATGATCTGTTCACATATGAAAAAGGAACTTGGTTCTACAGAAGGATGCTGAGGATAGCATGTGAGTAACAAGGGAGTTTTAAATGAAATGGAAACAAAACGACGCTTACATTTCGAATCCAAAACATATAGTTGACATTTCTAGCGCACATAATGAGGAAAGAAGGTTTGGAAAATTTGATACTCACAGGACATATTGAAGGCAACAGCGACAGAGAGAGAAGCAGAAAATAATTTACCCCACAAACTGGTGCAAATGGATGGCGGAATAAGGAGTGGTAGAGATGATAAATAGGCAAGCCTTACGAAGAGTTGCAAAAGAATAGGAAGTTGTGGAGAGTCATGATCGACTACGTCCTAAAGAGACGCCACACATAGATGATGATGATGATTTTGATAATAGTGAAAAGAACAAGTTTAGCGGTTTCTGTCAGATCTGTTCCTTCCACTTCTCTTACAGGGTAAGGTTTGGTTTTGATTCATTTTACGGCATATCAACCTCAATGGGTTATTTAATGACGACAAGATTTTGATTGATGGTAATATTTTTTTTTCAAAAATGTATTACTGGTAGTAATTATTTTGTCCAAAATTCATTGCTAGTAATAATTTTGTGCAAACATGTATCGATGGTATTAAAACCTATTTTTATACTTTCATAGTGCTTTGACCCCAGTTTGGGGTTAACTATTTGCCCATAGCTGGGACCCTAACAGGTACTACCACCCGGGGTCAGGGTGGACCTGGGAACATCAGCAATTAAGAGGTGGTTCCACGCTCCCCAAGACCTCTTGTTCAGAGGCCTTGCTGTTGGACGTAGTTTATCGTCTTACCCAGGGCGTGGACGTGGTTTAGCGTTTTACCCAGGACGCTTACAGGGTAAGGCTACTCTGAGATCCACTGTACAAGGCCCAAGAGCCACTCAAGCTAAATGAAGTTTGTGCGAAAGAGGAGGAGGTCAGAAGGTCAGCTTGCGAGGATATGTAGAAGAAAACAGATGACAGTAGATTTGAAGAAATTAAGCGATCGGGGAAGCATCCTCTCGGGAGTCTGTTTCCCAAAATATCGATTCTTGTTGGTAGTCCGCAAGTGATTCGGTTTCTGTTTTTCTGGTGCAGTTCCTTGTCTGTGATTCTGTAGCACCAGCCCACAATGTTCTAAGAAGGATGATTTTTGACATGTCCTTTAGGTCTTACTCACTCGAAGCCATTTTTTAATCATTGATCTTAGAATGTGCTTGTACACAGCTGACAGTTTAGATATTATTGAACGGGTTTGGTTCCATGTATCACATCCCTATTTCTTTTTTCGCCATTGATCTGAGGAAGCGACTGTATACAAATGACAGTCTAGATATTTCTGCGCGGGTTTGACATCATGCATGATGTCCATATGAAAGTATCGAACTGATGAGGCTATTTAATTACATGACTCGAGCTTTCAAGTTGATGTTTTGGTCTTGTAGTAATGTATATTCTATGTTAAATTCCTTTTTCTCTTATACTTAAATTTCATAGCTGATCCATACGCCGAGATTGGTTTGGTTTGGTTTGTTTTACGGCATATCAACCTCAATGGGTTATTTAATGCCGACAAAATTTTTATTGCTGCTAATATTTTGTTTTGTCAAAAATCTATTTCTGGTAATATTTTTTCCTTCACAAAATCTATTTCTGGTAATATTTTTTCCTTGAAAAAATCTATTTCTGGTAATATTTTTTCCTTCAAAAAATCTATTTCTGGTAATATTTTTCCTTCAAAAATGTATCACTGGTAATTTTTTTTTCAAAAATGTATTGCTAGTAATATTTTTTTCAAAAACATATTGTTGGTAATATTTTCTTTCAAAAATGTATTGTTGGCAATAGTTTGTTTTTTTTCTTCAAAAATTTATTGCTGGTAATAATTTTTTACAAAGTATTTCCGGTATTAAAACCTATTTTTACACTTTCATAGTGCTTTTACCCCAGTTTCGGGGTTAACTATTTTCCCATAGCTGGGACCCTAACAGGCGCTACCACCGCGGGTCAGGGTGGTCCTGTGAACACCAGCAATTAAGTGGTGGTTCCACGCTCCTCAAAAACTCCTGATCAGAGGCCTTGCTGTTGGACGTAGTTTATCGTCTAACCCAGGACGCGGATGTAGTTTAGCGTTATACCCAGGACGGTTCTGAAGAGTTTAGTATTCACTAATTCCACATCCTGTATTTTGAGTTACTCTCTGGCCTTTAATTGGGTGAATAATAGTACAAAAAAAGTAATTCGTAATAGAAGGACGCATTCCAAAGGCTGGGCAGAGTATTGTGAGACAGGAGGATTTCTTTTGTAACGAAGAAAAGAATCCTGAGCTGTTACATGACACCTGTCCTTCTTGACGACAGCGAATGTTGGACGATTTCCTCAAAGATGAAGAAGAGACTCGAACGCGACGGAGATGTGGTTCTACTGAAGGATGCTAAGGATATCATGGACCGAGCGTGTGAGCAACTATGAGGACTTAGAGTGGATGCAAACGAAGAGGAGGCTTATGTTTAACATCAGGGGGAGGTAGCTGAAGTGTCTGGGACACATAATGAGGAAGGAGGGCCTGGAGAATCTGATATTCACGGGTCGAATAGAGGGAAAGAGAGACAGGGGAAAACAACGCGTGACATACTTGGCAGGCTTAAGCAAGTGGATGACGGAATGTGGCCTGGGGGAAGAATCAGCAGGAAGGAGATTTTTGAGAGCTGCAAGGGATAGAGGAGGTGGAGAGCCGTGATCGCCTACGTGCTGAAATAACATGGCACAAAAAATGAAAGAAATGTAAACAATACTATCTATATTATTCGGACTGTTGTCCTCATCTTTGTTGTCATATTCACGACGTTTCGGTCATTGTACGCTCCGGTCTTCGTCAGGTGATTAGAATTCATACACTGATGTCCCAAGGGCACCACGACGCGGCGGATAAAAGCGTCAGTGGAAGTAATCCAGTGACTTGACCCAAACAGTTGTGAGTTTAATACCTGGCTACGGCAGAGGTAAACAAAAACTTGGAGAGTTGAGTTAGTAAATGGGAAATAACTGAAGCTGAAACTGAAATATCCGGAAGAGACATGGCACGTGAAACTAGAACAATCTACCACGGTTGGCGAAATAAAGGGTTTGGTTCGAAATTCCAATCGCCTGAAGATGGCAGGAGATTGCAACGGCCGAAACGTCGTGATTATGACACAAAGATGTAAACAGTGGAAATGGTTGCAAGGCCTCATCTCAAAAATATAGACAGGTAAACAATACTTAAGTAAAATTGATTGAAACATTTATTTTATTATTTATTTTACTCTTTGGCCATCAATATTTTCATTTGAGTGCTTAATGATGATGATCATAGTGATGATGGTGATGATGATGTGAAATATTTTAACTAAGAAATATTTCAAAAGAATTATATATATATATATATATATATATATATATATATATATATATATATATATATACACACACAAATGCGATTGCATATCTAGACATCGGAGTTCAGCACATTGTTCCCTATGTTTCATTAATATTACTGATGATTGGTGTCATGGCAATAACTATTTGAGGGGAATTGGTAAGACCATATATGTAATATTATGTCCGCCAAGGCAATAAACATAAAACGACAAAAGAAATTAAAAAGAAGAAAGAAAAAGAAAAAAGAGAAAGAAATACAGATACCAACCCCTACAATAAAACCTAAAGAGCTAAAAAAAACATCTGAAAATTAAATTAAAGACAAACAAAACAACGCTCAGGGACTCCAATCCAAATCGAAACTGAGCTATTCGATCGTCAGGCGACAATATCTGAAGAGGAACTTGAGTTGAAGTCCTTAAGTGCTATTTGGTTTGTTAGTCTATATATATATATATATATATATATATATATATATATATATATATATATATATATATATATATATATTATGTATAAAGAAAATAAAAAAATTATCTTAGCCGATGCATTTTGTCTTCTGAGGAAATTTATCAAGGTAATATATATATATATATATATATATATATATATATATATATATATATATATATATATATATATATATATATATGTATGTATGTATGTATGTATGTATCCAAATAAGGAGAAAGAACAATCAGATTAAGAATTCACAGTGTCATTTATTTTTTTCTAAACGTACTTGATACAACGTAGAGCATAATATTTTGATATTTTTATTTAAAAAATATTTTACATCATGACACGGAAATTTCTTTGTTACGGAACTTTAAATTTGTTCCATTATCAAGCGATGTTGGGTGGCTTTTGATGAAAATTATTTTCATCAAAAGTTACCTAATATCGCCTGATAATGGAACAAATTTAAAGTTCCGAAACATAGAAATTTCCGTGTCGCGATCTAAAATATATATATATATATATATATATATATATATATATATATATATATATATATATATATATATATATATATAGACAATATTAGTGGTAAATATACACATACATATGCAATTATATATACACATACATATATGTATAAAAATAATTCCAAGAGGATATGATCCAGGTAGAACACATTGTCCAGGACAGAGTAAGGATATAATAAAAAGACTTAAACTTTGTGTTTAAGTCTTTTTATTATATATATATATATATATATATATATATATATATATATATATATATATATATATATATATATATATATATATATATATATATATATATGAAGCTATTATACCTATATATATATATATATATATATATATATATATACCCGGAATTATATCTCCATGTTGGCTCTAGTGCAGTGGTTCCCAAACTTTTCTTTCTCTGGGTCGCATTTTCGCAATCAAAATTTGCTCGCGCCTTATTAAATCTTATATGATAAAAAATACATTTGAAAATGAAAAAGCAAAGAGCGGGGTAAAGGGAGATAACCGCAGATTCGAAGTTCGAAGCATTCGAAGTTCGAGCATTATGATTAATAACTCTCTCCTCGAATTTGCGGACTCTAGCTACTATATACTTAATATAATGCAAAAATATCACAATGATAAAATCGGTAGATAATTATTTCTAACTATTTATACTGGGTCTCATGAATGTAATTACAAGTAATCCATAATAATATTTTAAATTTTGAAACCATATTTATTTTTGGTATATGAATTTTTGAAACTGTTTCTAAATCTTTGATCATCTTTCAATCATTCTGCCTCACCTGCTATCCTCTTCCGCTTGGGAACCACTGCTCTAGTGTTTATTTTTGCGACTCTCATTTAAACAGGACCGATATGTAATGTTAATGTAAACAATACTTAAGCAAAATTTAAGCAGTACATTTTATTTTATTTTATTCATTGGTTATCAATATTTTGATTTGAATTCTTGATAATGATGACGATGATAATGAAAAGAAAACATTTGTCCAATTGTTTACGCGTTACCCAAAGGAATACCTCTTCATTGAAGATGATTCCCGCCAACCCAACCTTCTTATCAAGAAAACAAGTGTTTAAACCCGTTGAAACAGCCGTAGGCATAGTATATTGACGTGGGGGGAAAAGAGTTTTAAAAACTTTCATTTTTAAATGAATAAAAAATGAAAAGAAAATTGTTCTTCTGCTTAATTGTAAGGGAACTACTTTTTACGGCGGAATTCGGAATGAAAGATTTGTGAGGAGAGAAACAAAGTGCTATGGATTCTGCTTCCATAATCACATAGATTTGTGAGAGTAATCTTTTCTATGGGTTGAGTTTCTCTCCTTCGATCTTGTCATACGCTCATTAATACAAAAAGAACATCAGTTGCCGGAAAAGAACGATAATGCTTATTGAATAGACACCAGAAGATTGATGTAAAAAATTCAATTTGGTGATTCGGTAATTTGGTGCAAATATTGCCAGTGAGGCGCATGCGTGTGAATTTGTATGTAAATATGTATTGAATGTATATCTTTTGGAAAGAGAAGGGGTTGGAAAAAGGAAAGAGAGAAGCAAAAAGGGAGAAAGAGGAAGAAGAGAAAGGATTTAAAATGAAGAGAGAGCAGGGGGGGAAGAAAAAAAGAATGGAAGAAGAGAGGAAGGAGGAGGAGGAGGAGGGAAGGAGAGAAAGTAAAGGCAAACAAAAATGGTTTAAGGTAAAGAAGATGGAAAAGATAAAAGAATGATGAAAAGAACAGTAGAGAAGGAGGATGAAGAAAAGAAAGAGAGAAAAGGGATAAAGTGGGAAACAGAGAGAAAGGATGTAAATAGAAGGGGGGAGTAAGGTAAAAGAAAAGTAAGGATGGTAAAAGGAAAAGGAGGGAAAGGAGGGAAAGATGGAAAAGGAGGGAAAGGAGGGAAAGATGGAAAAGGATGCGAGAAAACGAGGGGAAAGGAGGAGGTGGTAGGAACGGCAAAGAAAATGGAAGAGGAAATGGAAAACAGAGAGAATGATGAAAGAAAGAAAGAAAGAAAGAAAGAAAGAAAGAAAGAAAGAAAGAAAGAAAGCGTGAAAAGGAAGAGGAAAGAGAAATAAAGAGGAGAATCAGAAAAAAATAAGATACAACTGAGAAAAGAAGAAAAGCGAAAAAGAAAGGATGAGATGAACAAAAAGAAAGAAAGGAAAGAGAGGAAAATACATAAAGTGGTAAGAAAGAAAGAAAGAAAGAAAGAAAGAAAGAAAGAAAGAGAGTGAAAGCGTGAAAAAGAAGAGGAAAGAGAAATAAAGAGGAGAATCAGAAAAAATAAGAAAGAGATAAAACTGAGAAGAGAAGAAAAACGAAAAAGAAAAGAGGAGATAAAAAGAAAGAAAAATACATAAAGTAGAAAGAAAGAAAGAAAGAAAGAAAGAAGGAGAACGGTAAAGAAGGGAGATAAACGAGAGAGAAAAAGAGAGAATAAATGAAGAAATAGATGAGGAACAATGAGTTAGAACGGGAAAAGAAGAAGGGAGAAAGAGATAAAAATGAGAAAGAAGATAAAGTAGAAAAGAAATGCAAACCAAAATAGATAATGAAAAAAAAGAAGTAAAAGAAAAAACAAAAAGACAATGAATAAAGAATATAGGGGAAAAAGAAAATCTGGTCATTAAATTGTCTTTTTCTTCAAAAATACAAACGACTGCCATATTTCTGTTGTTAACTGGGGCAAGAAATGGCTTGTTGATTTTAACACCTCCAAAACGAAACTGCTCTCTGTTAATTGTCTCTGAGAACCTTTTTTGACCTTTAACTGTGATGCTAACTTCCAGGAGAGTGACTCATTGCGCCTTCTCGGATTAAATTTTCACGCTGATATGCAAAGAATTTATTGAATCAATAGATAGGTCTTGCTAATAGCAAAGTTGGTTCACTGTGTCGTGTTAGACGTTTTTCTCGCCAAAATCTTGAATATTGCTATTACATTTGGCCTGGTCCTTCTGCTGTGTATTTAGAGAGTATTTAGAGAATCAGCAATGTTATCGATCCTGATCCGACATTTCGGCATCAGTCACTTTTCTTTTTTCAAGTTGTTATTTTTATCCTCCCCATCCACAGACAAATTGTACATATAGGAACTAGTTAGAAATTTTATAGAGACTTCAAAGCATTATGACGGCTGTAGTAAGAATGGTATAAGAATGTGTTGTTTTGGTGTAAGGAATACTGTGGTATGTTTAGGTCAGCAGTCGAGGTGAGCTAAGTTTAAGATAAGATAGATTGAAGACCAACCTTCCCTTATCCCCTTTTTTGGCTTTGTGCCACTTTTTTTTTTCAATATAAATATCGCTTTCATCTTAGAACTTCATAGAGACCCTGAGGTATTATGGTGGCTGTAGTAAGAATGGTAAATAAGAATGTGTTGTTTTGGTATAAGGAATACTGTGGTATGTTTAGGTCAGCAATCGAGGCGAGCTAAGTTTAAGATAAGACAGATAGAAGCCCAATATTCACCAACCCATCTTTTGACATTGTGCCACATTTTTGTATTCTTCAAAATAGCTTTCATCTTTGGTAACTCGACTTTACGAATTTAAGTGCAGTACTAGATTGGCGGCAAAGTCTCGTCATTTTACAGTTAGAAATGGCTATATATAACCGTAAGTTCTATGCTAACAATTTCTTCGCTCGCAGTTCTCTGTTCCTGAATACTTTCCCGATCTTTTGCTTTCCAGTCAAATTTGATCTTGAAAAATTCAAATACACTGTCAATCGTTATCTTCTCTCTTCTTAATTTCTGTCCCTTCATTGTTCTCTCGCCTTAATAATGTTTTTCTTTTTCACATATTCTTTCACACTCAGTAACCCATTGCGTCTTAGTGACCTTACTGCCTTGCTTGGGGTGAAATGATTAAAATAATAATATTCTAAACACAAACACATTTCTGCATGCTGCATATATGCACCTAGGTGTCGCACTACGACTGAACTTGGTGTAATGGTTAACAAGCTTGTCCCACTTGATGACTTACGACTGAGTAG
The DNA here is from genome assembly GCA_964036315.1 of Acanthosepion esculentum. Lineage (NCBI taxonomy): Eukaryota > Metazoa > Mollusca > Cephalopoda > Sepiida > Sepiidae > Acanthosepion > Acanthosepion esculentum. The sequence goes on from OZ038501.1 coordinate 55,383,626, forward strand.
TAACTTCGATCATCACTGGGTGCTGCATACTTTCGGCCTTGTGCCACGTCTAAGCTACGCTTAGTAAATCGCTATATGCACCTGAGTGCTTATCTATCAAACAAGAAGTCTGTTTTAATTTGCTCCCGAGAGCATTTGTGTCATAAACTTGTTTCCGACGCCATTAGTTAGTTTCGAATCCATTTTAATAGGAAGATTCAGTTAAGATTTTTAACGCAAGTTGTTCACACCATAAGAGACTGTTTTTAAATTTGAGAATACAAGACAATATACTGATTTACCTAAAATATTTAACCACCTGGTAGAAATATTTGCGACGTTTCAAATTGTAATTCTCAGAATGGTAATGATAATGTTAGCCGTTTCCCTATAAGGAAACATTTGGCATTCATTGGCCGAGCAGCCAGTATTGTTTTCGGTTGAAATTCATAAAATCTTTCTCTTAAAACACTTTTTTTTAGGAAAACAGGTTTCTCAAGTCCAGTAACTGTTATTGCTCTTTCCAGAATTGATGGCGGGGGGTTCTTCCTAACCTTTTATTCGAAGTAGTATAAGACGTCAGTATCTTGATTATTTCATTATTTTCTCTTCTAGTTACATGTGATATACATTTTAGTTGATCTACACATAGATGATGATGATGATGATGATGATGATGATGATGATGATGATGATGATGATGATGGTGGTGGTGGTGGTGGTGGTGGTGCCGAAGAGAACAAGTTTACCAGTTTCGTCCACAGCTGTCAGATCTGTTCCTTCCGCTTCTCTTACAATGTAAGGCTACTTTGACATGCACCGTACAATGCCCAAAAGCCACTCAATGTAGACGGTTACTAAATTAAGTTGTGTGAAGGAGGGGGAGGAGGAGGTCAGAAGTGCAGGATATGTAGGAAATAAAACTGATGACACTAGACTTGAAGATATTAAGCGATCGGGGAAGCATCCTCTCGGGAGTCTGATTCCGAAAATATCGATTCTTTGGAAGAAGCTGTCCGAATAGAAATTCCTCTTTACCAATACGAATACAAATGGAATGCGAACTATTTGTCCTGGTGTATTTGCATAGTGGGCCTTATCTGTGAAGGTCTGGACTGGTGAAACTGACGAACTCATTTTGAAACCCCCTACCTATGTCATTATTTTCTTTTCGAGTTACATGTGCTATCCATTTTAGTTGTTGCTGCTGTTGGCAGTCCTCATGTGATTTGGTTTCTGTTATTTCGTACAGTTCTTTGTTTGTGGTTCCGTAATGCCAGACCACAATGTTCAAAGAAGGATGCTCTTTGCCAAGACCCGCAGTCTTTACTCGCCAAAAACCTTTTTTCCAACCATTGACTTAAGGAAGTGGTTGTATACAGCTGAGAGTCTAGATATTTCTGAACGGGTTTGGCACCCTGCATGACATCCATATGAAAGTCTCGATCAGACGAGTTTATTTAAGAGCATGCCTCGAGTTTTCAGGTTGGTGTTTTTGGTTTTGAAACAATGCGTTATTGGGCGAAACTACCCCTGAAGGGGTTGTCATGTAACAAAATTGCCAGTCAATTTCCTTGCCCAGGAAAATGCCTGACGTTGTGAAAATAGCAGCAGTGCCACTATCAAAACCTTCGTCGGCTAACGACCTTTAAATCAGGTACGATGGTCATGTGAAGGCCTTGATTAGTGATAATGAAGCTTCGAACTGTGCGCTTACGAACTGCTTTTTCGACCGACGCAAATACTTTCTTTTTGTTTTTTGTTGTTTGTTTGTTTTTTTGTTTTTGTTTTTTTTTTCAGGTCGTATTGCAAACACCCCTTTTCATCACTGGAAATGCCCATGACAAATATTTCTGGAGACACAGAATAAACGTGAAGCCCATGTTGTTTCTGCTTATGAGCCAAGATTAAAGGAACCAACTCTCGGAGAAAATATCTCTCGTTCCCAAATCCTCCGCTACAATCTACCGTAACGTTTCTTCTTATTCATGTTCGTCTGCTGTGAGTCGCGCGCAATCTGCCTTCTGAGAGCACCAAGATTCTCCCTCTATCCACATTTGTTCTTTGTGGCTTTAGTTTCACATTTCTTTGCCTCGTCGCGCCCATCTTTCTTGAAACTCTGCCACCCAAAAACATTTGATTTCCTCATAGCATGTCAAGCATATGCCATTTTAATAGGGCTAACCTTTCACTGGCACTGTCGTCATCTGCTCTAGCATCTTTTCACGGTCATTTTCCCCCAACAGGATAACATGAACACGTACAACTTTCTCTACTGTTCGACAACGAATGACTCGTCTGGTTTGTGGACTCAAGTAAAAAACATATCCGGACGTGCTCAGTTACGAATGCTTGCCTGGCTTATTACGCCAGCGACACGCTGCGCTCCTTCTGGGAATTAAAATGTCGAAATTCGTACTAATATATGTGTATTTGGGGCATTTCAGATTGTACTTACAACCCAATATCGCTATTTCGATACGCCTTCATTCAGTAGACAAAGTTAGATTTTGGAATGTGAACTTTATAATAGGTACCTCCCCCAATTTTGGAAGTCGGAATTTATAACAGATATCTACCCCGAAGAGGCGCTACAGAATCTTCTAAAAAAAAAGTTCTCTTATTTTTTTAAAAATCATTTACCCCCAGACAAGGCAATAAAGCCACTAAGATGCAAGAGGTTACTGAATGTTAGAAAATACGAGAAAAATATTATTAAGAACAATAAAAGAACAGGGAATAAGAAGACATGAGATAACGATTGACATTGCAATTAAACTTTTGAAGATCAAAGTTGACTGGTAAGAAAGAAGCCGGAAGAGAGTTCCACAAGCGAGAAGCGCGACAGAAGGAACTGTTAGCATAGAACTTACAGCCGTTTCAACTGTAAAACGATACAACATAGTCGCCAATATAGTACTGGGCTTAAATTCATAAAGTCGAGGTACCATAGAAGAGATAAAAATTGGGGCACAAGGCGAAAAGAAATGCTGATCTTCAGTCTGTCTTAAACTTAGCTAGACAGGATTACTGACGAAAACATACCACGATATTCCTTACATCAAAACAACACAATATTTCTTACCATTCATACTAGAGCCACCATAAGGCCTCAAATTTTCTGTGTAGTCCTCATTAGTATCTATAGAATAAAGTTCGCCAGAAAAATTACCATGAAAGTATTTATAAAAAAAAGCAGAGGAAAGATATGTTACGGAAGTGAGATAGTGACTGGAGCCGAGATGCCAAGTTAGAACAGATTCTTTAATATATATATATATATATATATATATATATATATATATATATAGATAGATAGATAGATAGATAGATAGATAGATATAGATATATATATATAAATCGTTGATTTACATGTTTTAGACGTACTCCAAATCTTCCTCCATATTACTTATTTATTCATACCAATTTTGATACAATAATTTTGCCAACGTTGGTGGCCTGAAGAAATGTTTGGCCTAAACAGTGTTTGCTTAAAACAATATATATATATATATATATATATATATATATATATATATATATATATATTATATATATATATATATATGCGTGTGTGTGTGTGTGTGTGTGTGTGGATAGATATGTATATATATATATATATTTATGTTTATACATTCTTTTTTATAGATACAAATATTTAAGTAAATGCTCTGTTCATAATAAAAAGTATTAACAACATTTATCGGCCTGTTTGTTATAGATACAATATAGGATACAGGTTCGATTCGAGCATTTACTTAAATATTTGTATCAATTAAAAAAATGTATAAACATAAAAATGTCTTAAAATAATTGTCGGACTTTGTTCACTTCATAATGTGTGACGTCATTTGTTTACATTTGGATACGCATTGAGCAGATATGAATGTACGTGAGAGAATCATGGAAGATTGTAGTTTAAAAACAGTAAAATCGACCTTGCTAACCGAACGCTCCTCTGTGGCGAAATCGGTAAAAGCACGTCAGGCTATATGATGGTTCCGTATAGGATGCAGGTTCGATTCATGTCGGAGGACGCATATATTCTATGAAAATTTCTTGGAGATTCAGGCCAGTAAATGTTGTTTAATACTGTTTATTATAAACAGAGCATTTACTTAAATATTTGTATCTATAAAAAGAATCTATAAACATAAAAATGCCTTAAAATAGTTGTCGGACTTTGTCCATTTCATAATATATATATAGATAGATAGATAGATAATATCAAATACGTACGTGTAAAGTATAATCCAAATGCTTCTTCTTAACATAAAATATTAAAAAGATAGATAGATAATGAGGTATTCACACACACACACACACACACACACACACATATATATATATATATATATATATACGCGAATATATATATATATATATATATGCGAATACCTTATTATCTATCTATCTTTTTAAGATTTTATATTAAAAAGAAGCACTTCGATTATAGTAGAGCAAATATAATTATTTATTCGAAAATTATAACATAAATATGTTATAAAATCACTACAAAAATAACTATTTTGTTTCAACACCTCTGGTGTCTTATCAAGTGATGATATAAGACACCAGAGGTGTTGAAACAAAATGGCTATTTTTATAGTGATTTTATAACATATTTATGTTATAATTTTCGAATAAATAATTATATTTGCTCTACTCTGTATTGAGCACTGTTTTAAGAATAGTAATTGTTGGTTATTGGAATTTATTCCGTATACACCAATCCTATACTTGTATATATATATATATATATATATATATATATATATATATATATATATATATATATATATATATATATATAAAAGTGAACATTGAAGTCAACACTCGAAGACGACGGGCTGTTTCATGTTAGACGCTATCGTCAATGTTCATTTTTATATTTACATACGCTCTATCTCTGCTATATGAAGAATTGTAGTTTTAAGGCGTGCTGTAGTTATGGGATAAAGTGGTCAATATCAGATATAGAGCTTATGTAAATATAAAAGTGAACATTGACGATAGCGTCTAACATGAAACGGCCTGTCGTCTTCGAGTGTTGACTTCAATGTTCACTTTATATATATATATATATATATATATATATATATATATATATATACATATATATATATATATATATATACATATATATATATATATATATATATATATATATATATATATATATATATATATATAGTTAGTTTATGAAAAACTAGATAATCTGTATGGGTAGACCCAAGGAGGATAAAAACCAGAGAGCTCAATGTAAATCAGAGCTAATAATTTAAATAAAAACAGACCACTTTAAGGTTCCATGTAATAAATTATTTCACCACAGGCCTTTTAAAGGACTGCGGATCATCAGACTTTACTTCCAAAGGTTGAAACGAAAAATGAAAAGAAATTCACACACTTTTGACGGGCAGTATTAAGCATATGTAAATTAACGAAGTGAGGAAGTGAGGGGGGAGAGACATGATTGAGTTAGTGTGCAAATTTCTTTTCATTTTTCGTTTCAACCTTTGGAAGTAAAGTCTGATGATCCGCAGTCCTTTAAAAGGGCTGTGGTGAAATAATTTATTACATGGAACCTTAAAGTGGTCTGTTTTTATTTAAAATATATAATTATATATATATATATATATATATATATATATATATATATATATATATATATATATATATATATTCGTATATATATATATATATATATATATATATATATATAATTATATATATATATATATATATATATATATATTCGCATATATATATATAATTATATATATATATACGTATATATATATATATATAATTATATATATATATTCGTATATATATATATATATTCGTATATATATATATATATATATATATATATTCGTATATATATATATATATATATATATATATATATATATATATACATGCGAATACATCATTGTTTACAAGAGTAAAAATTGACCATCCAATTCTACCAGACATCATTGATATAAAAAGCCACAGAACTACGAAATTCCTGTAAAAGCTTCTAGCGTTTTTAACCGGTTTTTCAACTCTGTGTTCAATATTCAGTTTTCAGGAAAGATGGCGCTGCCAACTTTTAGCACACAACTAATAAATACATTAAAAAAGGAGGGAAAAAAGAACAATATTCTTTTTTTCCATATTTTCCGTCAAGTCGAGTATATTTATGTAAAATTGGTTATATTTGGTGCAAAAGTAATTTGGCCAAATTTTTTTCTTAAAATTATAAAACATATATTCCAGTTCTGAATTTGGAAACATTTTTGTTAAAAAAATATCTTTGTGCTTGGTTAAGAGGACTTAAATTTGATCTTAACTTTGATCTTAAATTTGATTTTAAATTTGATCTTACGCAAGTGAAAAATTTATCCAACTCTACGGAACGCAAGAAAATGACATTTGCAATTTATAGTTATTTTTAACAGTTTTTTTTTTTTTTCTATTTCCGAATGTTAAAATGGCCGGTCAAAAATAATATCTGTTCTACTTTAATCTCAAAAGATTTTCTATAATCCGTCCAGCAATTAATGAAACAATTAAAGCAATTAAAAAAACACAGCGTTTTTTTTTTAATTTGAAATAAAATTTTGTTTAAAAGTGCGTCTCGATTTAATAAAGTGTTTTAAGATATTTTTAAACATTTTTTTTCATGGTTGTAATTTTTTTTCCTTCATTTTAGAAAATTGTTTTTTTTTTCTTTCACATGCCATATCCTTTCAGGCCGTGGGCGATCCTGGATATCTACAAGTTTTTGTTACTGTAAGTATCTTTTGACCTGTTGCTATCTCTCTATGTCCCTTTTTCTGCCCTCCATTCACAAAAAAAAGAAGGTCAATCCCTGCTCCCCGACTTCTTTTCTTGCCTTCAGTATGTCCTGTGAGTTTTACATTCTCTACGCCCTTTCTTCTCATTATGAGTCACAGAAATTTCATCTGTTTCTTTTTGGTTGTAAATATGTTTCGATCGCTTATGCATTAAAACACTTAATTTTGCTTATGTGTTGAAATGTCATATCTTTTATGCCAAGCCCTTTCAAAATGTTGGCATTCATGTCTCTCCACAACTTCCTATTTTGTTACTCTAAATAAGTTTTGACCCCTTGCCATACCCCTTTCCCTCCGTTCTGTCGTCCATTCACGAAAAACTCGATGAGTTACTCGCTATTTTCTTCCTGAAACAATTGCCTTCAATATATCCTGAGTTTTAAATTGCTTAGGCCTTAGACGCTTATGTTTCCCAGAATTTTCAGATATCTTTCTTTGTAAATATAAATATATGTTTCTATTTTTCTTAAGAATTCCTCACGTTGCACGCATGGTGGTGTAATAGATAGCGGCTCAGATTTGAGGAATCGAAGAGCCGAGTTCGAATTTCAATCGAATCCATCACACTCACTTGCGTGCTAATACCCTTGGAAAGGTATGAATCGTCTACTTCTCCCCCCCAGAAAATAGTAAATATCAGGACAGATCGGTTTCTATAGCCTTGGATGGCAACTGGTCTACCGCAGAAAGAAATGGTAAGCTACTGCGGGAAAAATCTGCTTCGTCACATACATGATCACCTAAGCGTGTATCACGCATGGCACATAACTGCCGTTGCTCACATTATGTTGACGGCGTTGTTTCATAATAAAAACTTGATTACTTGCAAATATTTTTTTTTTTAAATGGAGAATAGTAAAAATGTAAATAGTTTTTATTAACAAAACATAATTTAGCAAAAGTTTAATACTTTATAACGGCAACTTCTGCCTTCGCCACATATGCACACACCACACACACACACACACACACATACACACATACACATACACACACATACACACATACACACATACACACACACACATAAATATATATATATATATATATATATATATGTGTGTGTGTGTTACGCGAATCATTCATACGAAAAGCAAATAATGAAGTTAATGATATGGCAAGAATCACTCTCGCAAACAATATTTAATAATAAAATACATTAACCTCGAATCCGTTAATGAATGGTATGATCCTTGTTTATAAATTCCGGTTTTATCAGGTCTTTATTATGTAGCAAAAATAAGACCTGATAAAACCGGAATGTAGCAAAAAACAAACCTGATAAAACCGGAATTTATAAAGTAGGATCATACCATTCATTAACGGATTCGAGGTTAATGTATTTTATTATTAAATATTGTTTGCGAGAATGATTCTTGCCATATCATTAACTTCATTATCTGCTTTTCGTGTGAATGATTCGCATAATATAAATTGAACACGCACCACATAATTGATATATATATATATATATATATATATATATATATATATATATATATATATATATATATAATAGCTGGCCACTTGTATTCGAGGATACCCGTCTACTAGGGCGGTGAGCCAATCCCTATTGCAGAGGCTCATTCAGGCACATTTATGTTTGTTCAACCCCCACAGAGCCCACCTGAGGTTTATACTGAAACTATGCAGAGTAGACCTTAGTTACAGTTTCTGGGAGAGAGCGAGTTATCTAGCGTGATCAACAATCTGAACAAGGCCATCACTCTCAAACTCTCGGTCACGTTGACTCGTGACCGCGCTAACACAGCTATCCACGGCCTCCAAGGGTTCCGTCTACCCAATTTCACTCACAAGACTTGGGTCAACCCGTGGTATGGTTTTCAGGCACTTTCCAAAGGTGCAACACGCTGATATCGACCTGGATCCAGTCCTATAACATCAGGAAATCTCCTTTTTATTTAAGTAAATGCTCCGTTTCCAAATAAACAGTATTAATTACATTTACCGAGGCGATTGGATCGATAGTTGAATAGAAAGAAAACGGCAAGCTAAGCTTAAAATAATGCACGACCTGAATGTTCGAGAAATGACAGAAATCGAACCTGTAACCCCATCATTTGATCTTATGTACATTCAACCATTTCGCCACAAAGAAGCGTCTGGTCAGCATGAAGTCCTAATTACTGTTTATAAACAAAGATCTTTTTTCCGAATGAACATATGAGCTCACGAAATGTACCTTAACATAAACATTGACAACATATTGTGAAATGGATTAAGTTCGACAATTATTTAATGTTTCCTTTTTATACGTTATTTTTAATAATAAATTGTCGGACTTAATCCATTTCATAATAAGTTGTCAATGTTTACGTTAAGGTACATTTCGTGAGCAGATATGATCGTTCGTGTAAAGATCGTCGAAGATTTGTTGTTCATAAACAATAAATCGAACTTTGCTGACCAGACGCTTCTTTGTGGCTGAATGGCTAACTGATCAAATGATGGCTCCTTTTGGGGTTACAGGTTCGATTCCTGTCGGAGACGCACATATTTTCTACAAAATTTCTCGAACATTCAGGCCGGTAATCAATACTGAAAAAAAACGGAGCATTTACTTAAATAAATTGTATCTATTAAAAATAAGGTATAAACAGAAAATATATAAAATAATTGTCGGACTTTGTCCATTTCATAATATATATATTATATATCTAATGTATATATTATTTATGTCTTATATATATATATATATATATATATATATATATATATATATATATATATATATATATATATATATGTTATGCATCTATCTTATAATGCATCTATCTCATATATATATATATATATATATATATATATATATATATATATATATATATATATATATTATATGTCTATCTAATGCATACGAGACTGGCATCCCGCTCCCACCCCTACACCGTGGAAACTGTTAGATGTAGACGTCTCTTCTACTCCAATAGCTTCATGTCTCGCACATCTCGCCTATGGAACTCCCTTCCCTATTACTGCTTCCCTGACAAATACAATCTCCAACGGTTTTAGTGTAGCGTCAATCGACATCTCCAGTCGCCTTGATCTATCCACTTCCCTTCTCCACATCCTTTAATTTTTCATTCCTATCTGCTCTCGCTCCAAATCTTCTGTAACCCCCTTACCTTGATCGACCCACTGTCTTACTTTCTCCACATCCTCTCCTTTACCACTCCTATCTGCTCTTTCTCCAACCCTTCTTTAACCCCTTGCGTGATAGTGGCCTCCAGCCTTGCTTGGGGTGATACGCTTAAAAAAATATATCTATATACAGTGTAACCCGGATATAAGAGAGTTGTCGGGACCGGAGAAGAAGTATCTTATATCGGGGTTTCTCTTATATTTGGTCTATTTTGTTTTATTAACACAGGCTCTAATTTGGGACCAGAGAAAATATCTCTTATATCCGAGTTTCTCTTATATCCGGGTCTCTTATATCCGGGTTACTCTGTATATACATATATATATATATATATATATATATATATATATATATATATCCCACTGGAAATGCATCATCGACCTACATTTTTTTAATTACTCAGCCTCTTTTTTTTTTACCAAATCCCCTGCCAACGTCTCTATCGAATCGAAGATTGAAAAATCTCATTCCATTCATCTGCAAGTCGGTTCTTTTTTTTCACGCTTCCAATTTGCCCCACACGTGATCCAGGCACGCAAGGCGATTGGATCGATAGTTGAATAGAAAGAAAACGCCAAGCCAAGCTTAAAATAATGCACGTCGCTGATGAGAAATCTTAACGCCACTGCAAATGTCTTTCTCAAGCAAGGTCATTTTCACTTCACGTTCACCTTACTATCATCCAGCTGAAATCTGGACATGTTCCAGCGCTTATCTATCGTTTCATGTCATCCACTCGATTGTCACCATCATCGTTGTAGTGCTTCTATCTTCAGCGCTCCAACCTTTTATGGACTTAGACGTATTATAGTAGCTGTTGTAATAATGGTAAGTAAGAATGTGTTGTCTTGGTGTAAGGCATACTGTGGTACGTTTGGATCAGTAATCGTGGCTAAGTAAGTTTAATATAATACAGATTGAAGACTAGCCTTCCCCCATCCCCCATTTTGGCCTTGTGCCACATTTTCGTATTACTCAAAATAAATATTTCTCTCCGATTAACAATTCCGAGCCATTATCCATTACACCACCCGCACATACAAGCTTACAACACCTTTTATTCCCAAAAGGTCACCTATCCTGGTAATGATTAGGCTTGACTTTGCTTAACTTCGGTAATCGTACGGGAAGCGATGTTTGAACGTGATGTGGTTGTAAGCCTTTGCATAAATTGTTTAAATTCACCAATGATAGCAATAAGTTAAAGACTTCTTAAGTTAAAGATTGAATTCTAGTCGTTAGTTCAGTCAGTTATGTGCCTGATTGACGAGGCAGATTTTTTCCGCGCAGTATGTTGCCATTTCTGTCTGCAGAGGACCAGTTGCCATACAAAGCTATGGAACCCGATCTGTCCATCTATTTACCCATAACTGAAAGGGAGAAGAGGATTCATACCATTCCCAAGGGTATTAGCACGTAAGTGAACGTAATGGATTCGAATGGAATTCGAACTCGGCTCTTCAATTCCTCAATCCGACCCGCTATCCATTACACCACCATGCCTCCTCCTCGACTATAAAATACGCGTGGAAAATACCTTCCCTATTGCATCGTTTAATATTTGAGCTTAATAACTTTAAATAAATATTGCAATAACAATACTAAGTATGAATGCAGGTCGTGATTTAAAGAAGTAAAAGGGTACAAACGAAAACATTTAAAGTTTGTTTTTTCATTTCATTGAAGCAGACGTTAAACACATGAGAGGCTTGTCGTCTCCTCTATCTTCTCATTCATTCTTTTTTTCTTTTCTTTCTTTTTTACTGGTGTCTGGTGTCTTTTATGTCTTTCCCCGTGGTCAAAACGGAATAGTCCATTATTTATGATGTATTGGCAGGGAATCGAGGTAAGCGATAACTACGGAACGAAAGAACAAACAGAATTATGACCTATCTTATTGCAGAGTAATAATTTGAGATTAAAAAAAAACATACTCAACGTTTGATAAACCTTTCTTGTCTTAATGTGCTCCTGCCATAATGGTAAATCCGAATATAATGGTAAATATGCTTTACAAGAATTAGCACCATCTTTAATTCTTGTTAATTTACTTCTCGTTAAATATGAATGTAAATGAAGCAGACATAAATGAATGCTTCAATGCCAACAGACCCTGGATACGAAAATTGTTTTGCCATACCCCTTTCCCTCCGTTCTGTCATCCATTCACGAAAAACTCGATGAGTTACTCGCTATTTTCTTCCTGAAACAATTGCCTTCAATATATCCTGAGTTTTAAATTGCGTAGGTTTCACGTTGGAGGCATGGTGGAGTAATAGATAGCGGCTCGGTATTTGAGGAATCGAAGAGCCGAGTTCGAATTTCAGTCGAATCCATCACACTCACTTACGTGCTAATACCCTTGGAAAGGTATGAATCGTCTACTTCCCCCCCCCCCAGAAAATAGTAAATATCAGGACAGATCGGTTTCTATAGCCTTGGATTAGCACAATCTTTAATTCTTGTTAATTTACTTCGCGTTAAATATGAATGTAAATGAAGCAGACATAAATGAGTGCTTCAATGCCAACAGACCCTGGATACGAAAACCTGAGGGATCAAGATATTGTTAAATGTATAACTGCACCGGAAAATTTTGAAGCGGATGATAATTTAAACTATTTTTCATTCATACAAATCGGATTAAAAAGTGGAATTTAGGTTAAATTTAGTTGCTAGAAATTAAAAAAAAGTTTGTGAACGACAGCTTTTTCTAGAATTTCTTATCTCAAAGTTAAAGGTGCGTACTATACACAAGTGAGTATTATACGCAAATATTTACAGTGTTTGCATCGTTCGGGCTCATCTTTATAGCCATATTCACGACGTGTCGGTCGTTGTACGCTCCGGAGTTCTTCAGGTGACATATGTTGAAATTTTGAACCGAACCATTTAATCCACAGAGGTAGATTCTTCTAGTTCCACATGCCATGCCCCCCATTTTTTTTATATCTCAGGTTCAGTTAATTCCCATTAGTAACTCAACTCTCCAAGTTTTTGTTCTTCTGGACTTGTGTAGCAAACCTTTGTGCCAAATTTTTCGTAGGCCTTCGAGATATCTAATGCTACGTTCCTCGCGGTGTGTGTGCCGTCAAGAGCCTCATTAAGTCAGTGTGTAATGGTAGTTACGACGTCAGCATTGGATCAAGCTAATCGAAACCCGTACTACTCGTCGCACAGACCGTTGTTCCTTTCTAGATGCACGACGACCTTTTTGTCGATTAAGGCTTCAAAAGACTTACTGATGATATTGAGGAGACAGATGAGTCCATACTGAGAGGAGGAGGATAGATTGCTCGCCTTATTGAAGACCAGGATTACGCTTGCTTCCTTCCACAATCTAGCGACGGATTTCTCCTTCAAGTGGTTCAGTGGATCAAGTGGTTCAAGTGGATCAGGCTGATAGAAACCCGTGCTACTCGTTGCACAGACCGTTGTTCCTATCTAGGTTTTGTTTGAGAGGACGATACAGGGCAAATACAAATACGGAGGATATTCAGTGAGGATATTGTCAATCCTCTCTGATATTTGAATGAAGATTACCAACCCTTCATCCTGAGGACGATACAGGGCAAATACGAATGTGGTACTATGGATCAGTGCCATGCGGAAACACATATATGGGAGATCATGGTCCTTGTTTTTCGTGTGCCTGCCACAGGGAAACCTATCCTTGATGTAGACACCGGGCCCATGACTATGGCGATTTAGTCGTATTTTGTTATAATGGGTGGGTACCCTGGAATTGTGAGCTCCTACAATGGGATTGAAACCTTGATATCCGTTTCAGACAGGAACAGGGGGTCAGGTTTAGACTGGAGTTCAACTTCTGGAAAGTTGGAATGTAGACCCCATTACATTAGGGTAATAGATGGTAGAACTGGGGTCTACGTCTAGCCGAGAGAAATTCATTGAGGATATTATCAATCTTCTGATATCTGATCGAAGATTACTGACGTTTCTTTCTGAGGGTGATACAAAACAAAGACGAATTTGGTACTATGGATCAGTGCCACGCGGAAACACATATACAGGGATCAGGCTCCTCGTTTTTCGTGTCCGTTACAGGGAAACCCGTCAATTCAATGTTATATTCCAGTGTTTTTTTGGTGAATATGCTTTTGTTTTGCTGCTATGCGACCGTTTAAGTTGGGTTTTTTTTCGTAATACGTACTGAATACTCAGTGTTAAGACTGCATTCACTGTTTACTTGCCTGTCTGTTCATTTTTTTGGGGGGGGTATATGTTAAGAGGTCTCCCCTTTTTACCCAAATGGACTCAACCGAGGTATACATATATTACTACCAGTGAATACCCGGATAGTCTGCAACACGTTAAGTGCTAGACGGTCGAACTCTCTGCTTTAAGTAGAGAGGAACCCGCACGAGTCTCCGCCGAAGGGCAGAGACTCGTTCGGGGAGGTTGATCCCGTTTATACGCGATCTACGGGCATTTTTTGGCCGAGCCTACGGGCTCGGGAATACCCCACTTTAAACCCGGCCTTGTGCCACATCTATCCCTCGTGGGGGGACAGTAAATACTGTCTGTAGTACGTTAAGACAGTCGAGAAGTCAGTACGCTGAGTAGTGTTAGAGGAGGGTAACACAAGAGTCACCGCCACAGCACCTTGAATCAGTAAGGAGTCATACCGCGATACTTCAATACCAAGACTGTATATATATTATTGCTACTAACCCGCATTCCTGGATCTACTAACCCGTATTACCAGTTTGTATTATTACGTTAATACATTTATTTTCCTTACCTATTCTTGGCGTTTGTTATTTATTGATATCGGATATCATCTCGGAATCCACAACAGTATAAAAGACTCCATTCCTGAAAGGATCCATTCGGAGATGAGGGAAGCAGTTTTGTGGCAGCATGCTTGAAAAAGTTTGGGAGAGGAGCTTCGGTCATATAAACCCGAAAGCTGTTCCAGTCGGCTTTTGAATAACGAAAAACTGTTTTATGGAACGACAAATCAGGGAATGTCATTGATTTGGCATTAACCTGGAGATTGACTAGGGAATGGTCTGACGTGCCTGTGGGTGGTGGGTAAAACTTTTGTTTGATGATCTTGGTTAGTTCAGAGGCGATGGAGATGTCTCTGCAATATCTGCCTCAGTATTAAGACTGTATTCACTGTTTACTTGACTGTTCATTTTGAATAAACTAGTGAGAATCTCGCAATCTCTCCTTTTTTTCTCTCTCGTCTAATTTTTATGATCTTCCGGTTTAAAACACTTCAGTAGTAGCCAACATCGTTTTGGATGGATTGAACACCGTTTCTAGAAATTTCCTGCAGCCTTACTGTCGTGGCCTTGTTAGGGCCAGAAATAAAGACACAAAGAGAGGAATTGAGTTAAATATATTAACAGAAACAGTAATACAAACATATACAAACGGGAGTGTTACAGCAAGAATGTTCGGTCTGACTGTCTGAGCTGACTGCTGGAAACTTCCCTCTCAAAAGGCAGTACCTGCTCCTATTTATAGCTGGGAGAGTTCATGCGTGCGTGGGTAAATTACTATAACACTTACTATCTCTCAATGAGTCATCTTCCCCTTCAAAGTCACAACCCCCTCTTTGTTTCAGTAGAAGATTTTAGCCGTGACTGTAGTGCGAAAAAGCAAGCCAATGTCCAACTACAAAGACTTGTCAAGGCACCTTACACCCATGTTAATGAGATAGAACAATTCCTACTTGGACGTTTGCATATTATGACTTTATTTTAAAAAAATACGAGGAAAAGCGATGACAGAGGCCAGTGGGACCCGGAAGGCTTTTGAGCAGCACCTGCTTCAAAGAACTTAGGGCTATATGATAGAGAAGTACCCAGCAATACAGTAGTAGGCATCCATTTATCTCTCGAGATAATGGTAGCGCTCTCTTTGGTCAAACATTGAATGCAGCATTTGGAGTGGCCTAACAGACCAATACTTGCATTACGCTCTCTCCCGCAGATGAAGCTGGAATGTGGAATGGAGGTCTGAGAATGCTCTCTCTGCTTTTTTAATTCTCTTCTGTTCACCAACAGTTGGTTTCGCCTACCTCCGGCCTCCGTGACTCCTCCATAAACATCATGGTGCCAGCCTCTGTAATCGACTCTGCTCGCTGTTCCATGCCTGCTTGTTCCACGACCGTCTTGCAAACGTAGTGTGGGGCGGAGTGCTCTTGATAAAGTTCCACAAGAAACGAAACGCTTTTAAGGCTTTCGTCTTGTCTTGACTTCTGTTAATATATCTCTGTATCTCTCTCTTACTCTCTGGATATATATATACAGGGTGTCCATAAAGGTCGTGTGCACTTTAAAGTTATGAATTTTTTTAAGTGTACACAAACTTTATGGACACCCTATATATATATATATATATATATATATATATATATATATATATATATATATATATATATATATACGAGGGGATCTGAATAGTTCTTCTCGGTCGGGCCCATTTCCTAAATGTTCAAAGAAAACTCTGTTCGATTAATTTTAGTTGAGCCGATAACTTTCCATCACACACACACACACATATGTATGAGAATACACACACGCACATATATATATATATATATATATATATATATATATATATATATATATATATATATATATATATATATATATTCTAAGTGCCTGATAATGACTTAGTCCCAAGTAAATTACAATTCTGAGACAGATGTGCAACAAGCTATTGGACTTTAGACAAATATAATAAAAAATAAAATATTAGACATCCATTTACTTCGTGAGATATTTTGAGCGCCCTTTTTGGTCAAACATTCTGTCCTTTTGCGAGCAACGTTTGGAGTGGCTTAACAAACCAACCATTGCATGACATTCCCTTCAGCAGATATGAAATAGGAATGTGGAATGGAGGTCTGACATTGTTCTTTCTGCTTCCTGCATTGTTTGATGACTTCCAAGATCCTGTCTCCCGTGTTGTGTCAGGGGAATTCACACCAGTCTCACCGGGAGGTGACTTCCCTTGCCCAGGCTATATAGCACGATTATCAGCCATTCTAGCAACATCTCCATCTCCATCTCTCTCTCTCACTCTCTCTCTCTCTCTCTCTCTCACACACACACATACACACACACACACACACACTCTCTCTCTCTCTCTCTTCCAAGTTGTCTTCTGATCCTCAGCAGCTGGTTTCGCTTTTTCCCGTCCTTCGCGACTCCTCTTTGGACAGCATGCTGCTGCGATCGTCTTCTAATTGTTCCCAACTAACAGATTCAATGTCTGTGAGTTTCAGGCCCCTCTTGCAAATTGTCCTTGAAACGTAGTGCAGGGCAGCCTATCGGACGGTGTTCTGTGGCCAGCCCGCCATATATGATGTCTTTTGGTATACGGCCGTCATTCATTCGGTGCCCGTGACCCAACCATCGAAGACGATGTTGACAAAGAAGAAGATGCATACTCCAGGCGTTTGCTTACTCCAGCACAATAGTATTGGTAACTTTGTCTCTCCATTCGATGCCGAGGATACGTCGTAGAAATACAGTACCTCCTCGATTATCCGGACACCTCGGAACAGCGTCTGAAAAATATATTCTCATGCTTGTAAATTCCAGATAATTGAATATCTAGATTATCGAAAAAGAATGAAGAAATATGATTCATTCATTCATTCATTTTCTACGGGTTATCAACCTTTTGCAAGTTATTTAAAACCAGCAAATATTTTTATATTGTAAGAATTTTTTTCAGATAATAATGCATTAGTGATACAAGTTTTACTAATTAACCCATAACTGGGGGTATGAGTGATGGATTCTTACCTTTCCCAAGGGTGTTTGCGCATAAATAATCTGCATAAGAAAGTACTCAGATCATTTATACACCTGTATGCCGATGATACGACGATATACGGACGCACCTCTAAAACTCTTAACGATCAGCTGATTCTCTTCCGATCTAGCACTAATTACCCAGTGGGGAAGAAACTGGCTGGCCACATTCAATGCCTCGAAAACCAAACTGGTTATATTACGTCACCGCCGATCAGACACCGAACTACCGCCAGTGCACGATGAACGGAAATCCCCTCGATGAGGCCCCGCGCCATGAGATAATATTGGGTCTCAAACTAACACCCGACCTCAAGTGGAACTCTTATGTACGGTCCATCGCTAAAGATGCAGGTAAAATGATCGACTCCCTGTACCCGACTCATCATGCTATCCACTACGTTTATAAGAACCGATCAGGCTGAAAATAGAGTATCGTTGCCATATTTGCCCAGACTTCACTTTCCAGTCTTGATAGAGTTCAAAAGCGTCTCCGAGTCCTTGTTGGAGAAGAATTATTGTCCACCTTCTAAACTCTCTCTCACAGGCGGAATGTGACGAGTCTCTCTACTTCCATGAAAAAAAGCTCGGACGAACTACCCTCCTTGGTTCTGCGATGTCTAACCTTCACGGCTATGACCCGCCATGCCATTCACATTGTAGCAAACCACCCGTATTCCCTCCATATTCTATCAGCGAGAAGTAAATTCCACTCAATCAGCTTCTTCACTGCTCTGTGGAGCCGACTCCGAAGAGGATGTTTCCCCGATCGCTATAATCTTAACCTGTTCTAGAGTTAACCGTTATCTTCCCCTCCTATCCATATAAACTACCTCTTAACGTAACCCTCTACCTTGAGTAGTCCTCGGGTAAACCTTGCTGTAATAAAAACAAGGGACACGATATTTATGCCCAGAATCTTATTAGAAAGAGCAATAAAAATGCAGAAGGACGTGTACTTGTGTTTCATAGACGCAAAGATCGGTTGGAACTGCGCAGCAACCTTGACATATTCGGCAAAGACATTAGAATAATTAAGAATCTATACTGAAAGCAAACCGACTGCATACGGACAGAAAATGAGTTCAGTAGATATACAAAAATAGAAAGGGGCATGAGACAAGGGTGTGTCGTCTCACCGGATTTATTCACCCTATACAGCGAGGCAATTCTCAGAGAATTAGAAGTCCTACCAGAAATCATTACTGGAGGCCACAATCTTAAAAACATAAGATATGCAGATGACAGAATGCTGATAGCAGATATAGAAAGGGAATTACAAGAACTCTTAGAGAAGATAGTGAAGGAAACCAAGAAAAGGACTAAACCTCAAGAAGTCGGAATGCATGTCTGTTAATAGAAGAAACAGCCCAACATTACAAATTGGAGATCCTAAAATCAAACAACAATTTAAATACCTGGGAAGTGTTTTAACAGAAGACAGAAATTATGACACTGAAATCCAAAAGCACACTGCGATAGCAAAAGATGCTTTCCCAAAGCTAAGCAACGTATTAAGAATCAGGAAAATTTATGCTTAGAATGTTATTAGAAAGAGAAATACAAATGCAGAAGGACGTGAACTTGTGTTTCATAGACTACGCAAAGGCATTCGATAAAGTACACCGCAAAGATCGGTTGGAACTGCTCAGCAACCTTGACATATTCGTCGGGGGGATACGAGAAGAATCAAGAATCTATACTGGCAGCAAACTAACTGCATACGGACAGAAAATGAGTTCGGTACATATACAAAAACAGAAAAGGGCATAAGACAAGGGCGTGTCTTCTCACCGGATTTATTTAACTTATATAGCGCGGCAATTTTGAGAGAATTAGAAGTCCGACCAGGATTCACAATTGGCCGCCACAATAATAATATAAGATATACAGATGACACAGTGCTGATAGCAGATACGGAAAGGAAATACAGAAGGTAGCAAAGGAAAGCGAGAAGAAAGAACCAAGTATATACCACAAGAAGACAGAATGCATGGTTATCAGCAAAAGGGTGACCCCAAAATTTAAATTACAAACCGGGGATAATAAAGTCAAACAAGTGCAGAAATTCAAATATCTGGGAAGTGTTCTAACAGAGGACGGAAAGTGTGACACTGAGATCCGAAGACGTGTTTGGGTGGCCAAGCATGCATTCGAAGAGCTAAGCAGATTATCAAGAGACAAACAAATTTCGTTAGAAACAAAGAAAAGAGAATTGAACTGTTACGGGATATATGTCCTCCTTTATGGCAGCAAATGATGGACAATCTCCGCAAACATGAAGAAGAGACTTGAAGCAACAGAAATGTGGTCTACAGAAAGATTCTGAGGATACCGAACAAGTGAGCAACGACTGAACAATTGAGATGTCTGGGGCAGTTAACGAGAGCTTGGAAAGCCTGAGACTCACAGGACAGATCGAGGGAAGGAGGAAAGCAGCACGTAACATACTTGATGAGCTTCAGTAAATAGATACAGAAGAGAGTTTTGGAGAAATAACGACAATACAAAACTTATTTAGAGTTACAAGGGACAGGAAGATGTGGAGAGTTATGATCGCCTACGTCGTGAAAGGACACAGCACATAAAAGAATATATATATATATATATATATATATATATATTCATACATGTTTCATTAAATAATATAGATAAGTGTTGTCTATATATTTTATGTAAGTTCTTTTCATATCGTCTGATAAGCTTAATAACATTATCATTAAACAATGAAAGGAAATCACAATATTGATACATTTTTTTACATCCAATCTAAGCTTTCGGCTTACATAAGCCATTATCAAAGATGACAATTACACAATATATTAAGCAATACACGAACAAGAAATTGATGATAGTCTGTTTTTGTTTACATGGATGATTTCCAAGCAACGATAAACACGTACATATAAGACGCTGAAAGCGAAAATCGCACCACAGCTCATGACGTCACACATGACCACGCGAGATTGAATCCGATGAGTATCAGACGATATGAAAAGAACTTACATAAAATATATAGACAACACTTATCTATATTATTTAATGAAACATGTATAAATGAAAAAATGCTGCCTTAATACACACAATATATATATATATATATATATATATATATATATTACCAAGAAACATCGATATCGGTATAATATATATATCAAGTTATATGAAAAGTTTAAAATATCAATTTTATCCCGACATCGATGTTTCTTGGTAAAATTTCCAGTTTTCACGGATTGTGGTTTAAAACGGTATTTCCAATTTTTCAAAATCTTTTATCATCAACGCTCTAATTTTAATATTAAGCACTATATATAAAATAACTGCTGTTTCTTAAGTCTTATATATATATATATATATATATATATATATATATATATATATATATATATATATATATATGTATATATATATATATATATATATATATATACCTAACATATGGAGGAAATTCTCTTTTTTGTTCTACTTCTTTTAATTGTAAAATGTAATATATCAATTTTTAAGTTTTAAAACAGTCAGTTTTCAATCCGTGGCTGACGATTGCCACGTGCATGAAACGGTAAGAAACAAAATGTATATTTGTTATTATTAATATTTACATAAATACGCACATATATATATATATATATATATATATATATATATATATATATATATATATACAAATATATATATATTTTTATATATATATATATATATATATATATATACAAATATATATATATATATATATAGGCAAAAACATAAATGAGTTTTATAAATATAAGTTGTCTGAACCTCATACGTCGAAATCGACGGGAGAGTCCATCATCATATATATATGCATATATATAAAAAAATGACTCCCTATTTTATGTATAATGGACTCTACCGTCATGTAAAAATTATAGTTAGGCGGGGGAGTCCATCATACATAAAATAGAAAGTTACTTTTCAATCATGTTGTTTATATTCCTCGCGTATATTGGATTTTTTTTCATTTTTGTTCTAATGACGATTGCCACGTGCATGAAACGTGGAGGAACAAAATGCATATTTATTAGTAGTATATATATATATATATATATATATATATATATATATATATATATATATATATATATTTCTCGCATATAGAGGAATTTTTCACGTTGCAATTGCTCTACTTTTTGCAAGCTTTTATTTTCACTTTCACTTTCACTTTCACTTTTACTTTCGACTCGCTTTTCAGGTAATCTGCGCTTTAAATTACATTCATCACATATCGAGCAACACTAAATCCATCTGGTGAAAAGAAATAAAAATTAAGCTAAGGACAAAAAGAAGGAGGAGAAAAAAAAAGAAAGATCTGGAGACAACTGATATCCTCTGCTTGCAAATACTCCGCATCAAACTCTTGCTTAAAGCTTATGTGATACACTTTTGCGGCCTCTTTGAAGACATCCCTCCATATCCCACCTGCCTCATTCACCGGAAAATTTCCTCCGCATTCCTGACACTTTTAAGTCTTCAATATCAACGGCAGTTATCTTACCTTTTCCGTCATTATCTGACAGTCTAAGGAACGCCATATTTTTTCGCATGTTCATGCTGTCTCAGTCTACCTACAACTATCTAACTCTCTTATCCTCTCTTTCCTCTCTCTGTATTCCTTTTGTGAAAGCGTGTTATTATTTTTCTTTCACAGTATATATATATATATATATATATATATATATATATATATATATATATATATATGTCAGTATATCTGATATATATATATGTGTGCGTGTATCTTTATGTATATATCTTTATCAGCTGCTGGGTGATTTTCTTCTTTTCTCTCAATCTCTTTCTCTCTGACGCTCTCTCTCTCTCTCTCTATCTCTCTCTATCTCTCTTACTTCTTCCTATTCTTCATAATGGCATATATCTTTATTTATATTCTCTCTCTCTCTCTCTCTCTCTCTATATATATATATATATATATATATATATATATATATTTACACGCTTTTTCCATATATTGCTTCCTTTTATTTTGTTGCTTTCTTTCTCTCTCTCTCTCTCTCACTTCACTCCTTCTTCCTTCTTTTTGCCCCTTGCTATTCTTCTTTCTCAGTAGTTTATATATATATATATATATATATATATATATACATTATATGTATATATATATATATATATATATATATATATATATATATATATATATATATATATATGTATATATATATCCACATTCATATTTACTATTTTATCTATATATTTCTTCCTGATATTTTTCTCTCTCTCTCTCTCTATATATATATATATGTATACATATTTTTCATATATATATATATATATTGTGTCCTAATATTTGGTGTTACTTTCCTTCTCTCTCACTCTCTCTCTCTCTGTCTCTTTCTTACTATATTCTTCCTTGTTATCGACTCTCTCTGTTATTCAGACCATATATATACTTACACACACACACACATATATATATATATTTATATATATATATATATCTATGTATATATATATATAAGTATTCATATATATATTCGCTACGCATTTATACATACTGTATTATCTCTCTATATATATATACTGCTTCCTGATATTTCATGTTGCTTTCCCATTCTTTCTCTCTCTCTCTCTCTCTCTCTCTATATATATATATATATATATATATATATATATATATATTTCATCTTTCTATTGTCTCTTGTCTCTTTCTATTGCCTCTTTTCCTCATATATATATATATATATATATATATATATATATATATTGCTCCCTGATAGTTGTTTTTGTTTTCCTTCTCTTTCCCTCACTCTCTTTTACTCTTTCTTCTTGCATTCTTCTCCGCATATATATATATACGTAGATATATATATATATATATATATATGCGTATATATATATGCGTATATATATATATGTGTGTGTGTGTGTTAGTGTGTGTGTATATACGCATTCATATATACTATTTTATCTATATATTTCTTACTGTTATTTCTTCCCTTCTGTTTTTCTTTCTTTCAAACTTCTATCTTTTTCTACCTTTTTTCTATCAATTTCTACTCAGTTATCCAAAAAAAAGTATTTCAAAATCCCTGTCTCCATTTAAAAGCAAACTGGTTTGCCGAACCAGAAATTGAAAAGATTGCAAGGAAAGAAAATAATAACTAATAATAATCAATTATCGTGTCGTCGCTTTTCAATTTGAAATCTGAAGAAGATTAACAACGCCAATAGACAGATGTTGGCGTAGGCGGACATGTTTTATTCCTAGGACTTCATTTCAGCTGATACTATTATTACCGTCAATACGGCGCGTTTGGTCGTCAAAAAATAGTATTTAATATACGTCAAGGGAGACAACTCTATATAGTAAAATATATCTTTGTTCTGTTATAACGAATGGATGCTCATAACAGACTCATTAAGGGCATTTCGACGTAGTGTCATGGTTAGCAAGCTTGTCTTCCTAGATCAATTCCGACTGAATAGTGAGTTGGATCCTCACTTGGTACCTCATACTTTCAGCCCTGTACCAAGTATAAGCTACACTTATAAAATCATTTGGTCTATTCGACATGGTGTAATGGTTAACAAGCATGTCTTGATAGATCAATTACGACTGAGTAGTGAGTTCGATCCTCACTTAGTACCCCATACTTTCAGCCCTGTACCACGTATAAGCTACACTTATAAAATCATTTGGGCACTTCGTCATAGTGTAATGGTTAACAAGCCTGTCTTGATAGATCAATTACGACTGAGTAGTGAGTTCGATCCTCACTTGGTACCCCATCCTTTCAGCCCTGTACCACGTATAAGCTACACTTATAAAATCATTTGGGCACTTCGTCATAGTGTAATGGTTAACAAGCCTGTCTTGATAGATCAATTACGACTGAGTAGTGAGTTCGATCCTCACTTGGTACCCCATCCTTTCAGCCCTGTACCACGTATAAGCTACACTTATAAAATCATTTGGGCACTTCGTCATGGTGTAATGGTTAACAAGCCTGTCTTGATAGATCAATTACGACTGAGTAGTGAGTTCGATCATCACTTGGTACCCCATACTTTCAGCCCTGTACTACGTACAAGGTAACCAAAAATGTTCTGTCCGTTTTTAAAGGAAAAAAAGAAAACGCTTCACAGTATGTGTAACTTATATTTAGTCTTCGAAGTAATCGCCATCGGCATCCAGCACCTTCTGCCAACGTGTCTCCAGCTGTTCAATGCCCTTGCGGTAGAACTCGGGGGGGTTGACGCAAAGAAGTCTGTGAGGGCTTTGCGCAAGTCTGCTTCATTGCTGAAGGATTTCCCACGAAGATGATTATCCAGGAAGTGCAAGAGGTGGTAATCGGATGGCGCAAGGTCAGGTGAATAAGGTGGATGGCACAAAGTCTCCCACCCAAGTTGCTGTATGGTATCCCTGACCACTCGCGCGACATGCGGCCTGGCGTTGTCATGGAGGAAAAGCACACCTTTGCGATTCACCAGTGCTGGCTCCTTCTGGCGCAATGCCTGTTGCACACGTTTCAATTGCTGAGAAATAAAGGTCTCCAGTGACCGTTTGGCCCGTTGGAAGCAGTTCATAATGAGCCACTTGACGACCTGTCCACCAGACACAAAGCATAATCTTACGTGGGTGCATAGGCGGTCTTGCGGTGTGAGGGACAGCATCCTGAGGAAACAACCAATGTCTGGAACGCTTGGGAGTTTCGTACAGAACCCACTTTTCATCACTGGTAAGCACTCGACTGAATAAGGATGCGGTACGGTGGCGAGAAAGCAGCGATACGCAGGCTGCTACTCGTTGTCCCTTGTGGACCTCCAACAGCATTTGCGGAACCCACTTGCTCAGTTTGTACGTCTTACCTAGACGGTGCAGGTGAAGTCTAACTGTTTCATCGGAAACGTTGAACTGTCTTGCAAGTTCGCCACACGTTAGACTACTGTCCTCTTCAATGGCCGCCATCAGGACTCCCTCATTCAAGACCTGTGGTCGTCCACTGCGTAGCTAATCGTGGAGAGACAAATCTCCCGACTTGAATTTTCAAAACCAACGCCTTGCAGTACGTTCATCCACAGCACTATCCCCACACGCTTGATATATGCGGCGACTTGATGCAGCTTCTGATAAGCCCACTTTGAAGTCGTAAAGCAAACAGCCCCGAACGAGATCTCTAGACACTTCCATCCTTCTCATAGCTGTCCGCCTTATAACTGATGTCCGGGCACGGTGCCCGTGTTTTTTATAACGTCTGATGTTCCTACTTCCGGCTGTCCGAATTTGAAAACAATTGCTACACGCATTTCGTATATATTTCAACTTCATTCAATGACTAATCAAAAAACGGACAGAACTTTTTCGGTTGCCTTGTATAAGCTACGCTTATAAAATCACTTGAGCACTTCGACATGGTGTAATGGTTAACAAGCATGACCTGCTAGATCAATTACGACTGAGTAGTGAGTTCGATCCTCACTGCGAGCCCCATACTTTCGGTCGCTTATAAAATCACCATAAGAGACTTCATAACACTTTACTAAACTGTTTTTACTAAACTGAAACCTGTTTTCCTGAAAAATGGTTTCAAGAGATAGATTTTATAAATGTCAACCGAAAATACTACCGGTTGCTCGGTCAATGGATGCCGAATGTTTCCTTGTGGAAAAACGGTTAATATTACCATTACCATGTTGCAAATAGGGCGCAGCAAACGTTCATTAAGATGGGACGGGAAGTTCTCTTACATACAGCCGGGCGGTCACTTTCAGACTATGACTTGTTTTATTCTATGCAAGACAGTTCTGTCAGCGGCCCAAATAGAGTATCTAAAGATTTCTGGAATTCAGTAAATTGTAATGGTGAAGTGGTAAATGATAATGGTAAAGATAAAATCTGTAACCCATCTTTTGTCATGGTAATTGTAATATTTAAGTGTTAATGGTAAAGATACAGGTAAAATTGTAATGGTAAGGATAAAATCTATAAACCTTCTTTTGTCATGGTAATTGTAATGGTAAAGTGGTAATAGTAAAGGGGTAATGGTAATGGTAAATGATAATGGTAAAGATAAAATCTGTAAGTCTTCTTTTGTCATGGTAATTTTAATGGTTAAATGGTCATGTTAAAATTAAAATGGTAATGGTAAATGTAAAATCTGCAACCCTTCTTTTGTCGTGGTAACTGTAATGGTTAAATGGTCGTGGTAAAGGTCAGATTAACCGTTTTCATACAGTCCGCATTCATTAACCAAAACGTTCCTGTTACTGTAGGTTGGGATTTATAAAACCATTTTATCAAAACTGTTTTTTCAGAAATTTTTACTTCTCAAGTCCACTAAATATTATATCTCTTTCTAACATTGATGCGAATTCCTTCCAAACATTTTATTTGGAAAGTTAAAATCTTGATTATATAATTATTTTCTCTTATAGTGACATGTGATACCTATTTGTGTTGCTGTTGGGAGTGTTCAAGTGATGTGGTTCTGATTTTGTAGCGCCAGTCTATAGAGTCTGATGAAGGATTTTTTCAAAAAATTTAAAGGATTTATTCACTTAAATCTAAATTTTAATGATTGAATTGGGAAGATGGTTGCATACAGATGATAGTCTAAATATTTTCAAATGATCTGAACGCCATGAATGCTATCCGTATAAACGTCTCGATCTAGTGAGGGTATTTCAGCACATGATTCGAGGTTTCAGGTCGATAATTCAAATGATCTGGTTTCTATTATTTGGTACAGTTCTTTGTTTGTGATTCTGCAGCGCCAGTTCACAATATTCAAAGAAGGATTATCTTTGCCAAGAAACATAGGCTTCATGCGCTCAAATACTTTTTTCACCATTACTCTGAGGAAGCGGTTATATACAGCTGACAGTTTAGATATTTCTGAACGGGCATGGCGCTATGAATGACATCCGTATGAAAGTCTCTATCTCGAGGCTATTTAAGAACATGATTCGAGTTTTCAAGTCGATAATTTGGTTCTTACGATTCTGGACAAAATTGTGAATTCAATGTCCTTATCTTCGATGCTAAATTTGCTATAACAAAATCAAATCCTGAGATACTTTTTTTTTGTATCAATTCGGCATACATTTTTTTAGTTCGGCTTCATCTAGCAGCGTTTGAAATAGCATTATTACATTAGGAGTAATAGTTATAAAATTTCTGGAATTATATTACATGAAGCATTGTCAGCCATTATTAACATTTGACTTGTATTTCTTTCATCTTAATTTCACACAATTTTTATTATATTAGGAGTGTTAGTAGTAATATTATCTTGAATTTTATTACTATTATTATAAGCATTGTCAGCCATTGTTAATTTTTATTCGTATTTCTTACATTTTAATTTCACTTGCTTTTTATTACATTTGGAGAAATAATAGCAATAGTATCTTGTATTTTATTATTTTTAAATGAATCTAAGCAAAGTATTCAGAAAAAAGTCGTTAGAAACAAAAAAGTGTATTGAACTATTATGCAATATCAGTCCTCCTATATGGCATTGAATGCTGGACAATCTCTTCACAGCTGAAGAAGAGACTTAAAGTAAGAGAAACAAAGAAAAGAGTACCGAACTGTTACATAATATAAGTCCTCCTATATGCCATTGAATGCTGGACACTCTCCTCACAACAGAAGGAGAGACTTGAAGCAAGAGAAACAAAGAAAAGAGTACCGAACTGTTACATAATATAAGTCCTCCTATATACCATTGAATGCTGGACACGCTCCTCACAGCAGAAGGAGAGACTTGAAGCAAGAGAAACAAAGAAAAGAGTACCGAACTGTTACATAATATAAGTCCTCCTATATGCCATTGAATGCTGGACACTCTCCTCACAACAGAAGGAGAGACTTGAAGCAAGAGAAACAAAGAAAAGAGTACCGAACTGTTACATAATATAAGTCCTCCTATATGCCATTGAATGCTGGACACTCTCCTCGCAGCAGAAGGAGAGACTTGAAGCAAGAGAAACAAAGAAAAGAGTACCGAACTGTTACATAATATAAGTCCTCCTATATGCCATTGAATGCTGGACACTCTCCTCACAGCAGAAGGAGAGACTTGAAGCAAGGGAAACAAAGAAAAGAGTACCGAACTGTTACATAATATAAGTCCTCCTATATGCCATTGAATGCTGGACACGCTCCTCACAGCAGAAGGAGAGACTTGAAGCAAGAGAAACAAAGAAAAGAGTACCGAACTGTTACATAATATAAGTCCTCCTATATGCCATTGAATGCTGGACACTCTCCTGACAACAGAAGGAGAGACTTGAAGCAAGAGAAACAAAGAAAAGAGTACCGAACTGTTACATAATATAAGTCCTCCTATATGCCATTGAATGCTGGACACTCTCCTCACAACAGAAGGAGAGACTTGAAGCAAGAGAAACAAAGAAAAGAGTACCGAACTGTTACATAATATAAGTCCTCCTATATGCCATTGAATGCTGGACACTCTCCTCGCAGCAGAAGGAGAGACTTGAAGCAAGAGAAACAAAGAAAAGAGTACCGAACTGTTACATAATATAAGTCCTCCTATATGCCATTGAATGCTGGACACTCTCCTCACAGCAGAAGGAGAGACTTGAAGCAAGAGAAACAAAGAAAAGAGTACCGAACTGTTACATAATATAAGTCCTCCTATATGCCATTGAATGCTGGACACGCTCCTCACAGCAGAAGGAGAGACTTGAAGCAAGAGAAACAATGAAAAGAGTACCGAACTGTTAGATAATATAAGTCCTCCTATATGCCATTGAATGCTGAACACTCTCCTCACATCAGAAGGAGAGACTTGAAGCAAGAGAAACAAAGAAAAGAGTACCGAACTGTTACATAATATAAGTCCTCCTATATGCCATTGAATGCTGGACACTCTCCTCACAACAGAAGGAGAGACTTGAAGCAAGAGAAACAAAGAAAAGAGTACCGAACTGTTACATAATATAAGTCCTCCTATATGCCATTGAATGCTGGACACGCTCCTCACAGCAGAAGGAGAGACTTGAAGCAAGAGAAACAAAGAAAAGAGTACCGAACTGTTACATAATATAAGTCCTCCTATATGCCATTGAATGCTGAACACTCTCCTCACAGCAGAAGGAGAGACTTGAAGAAAGAGAAACAAAGAAAAGAGTACCGAACTGTTACATAATATAAGTCCTCCTATATGCCATTGAATGCTGGACACTCTCCTCACAACAGAAGGAGAGACTTGAAGCAAGAGAAACAAAGAAAAGAGTACCGAACTGTTACATAATATAAGTCCTCCTATATGCCATTGAATGCTGG
This sequence comes from Acanthosepion esculentum, assembly GCA_964036315.1. Lineage (NCBI taxonomy): Eukaryota > Metazoa > Mollusca > Cephalopoda > Sepiida > Sepiidae > Acanthosepion > Acanthosepion esculentum. The sequence continues at coordinate 55,413,710 of OZ038501.1, forward strand.
ACACTCTCCTCACAACAGAAGGAGAGACTTGAAGCAAGAGAAACAAAGAAAAGAGTACCGAACTGTTACATAATATAAGTCCTCCTATATGCCATTGAATGCTGGACACGCTCCTCACAGCAGAAGGAGAGACTTGAAGCAAGAGAAACAAAGAAAAGAGTACCGAACTGTTACATAATATAAGTCCTCCTATATGCCATTGAATGCTGGACACTCTCCTCACAGCAGAAGAAGAGACTTAAAGTAAGAGAAACAAAGAAAAGAGTACCGAACTGTTACATAATATAAGTCCTCCTATATGCCATTGAATGCTGGACACTCTCCTCACAACAGAAGGAGAGACTTGAAGCAAGAGAAACAAAGAAAAGAGTACCGAACTGTTACATAATATAAGTCCTCCTATATGCCATTGAATGCTGGACACGCTCCTCACAGCAGAAGGAGAGACTTGAAGCAAGAGAAACAAAGAAAAGAGTACCGAACTATTACATAATATAAGTTCTCCTATATGCCATTGAATGCTGGACACGCTCCTCACAGCAGAAGGAGAGACTTGAAGCAAGAGAAACAAAGAAAAGAGTACCGAACTGTTACATAATATAAGTCCTCCTATATGCCATTGAATGCTGGACACGCTCCTCACAGCAGAAGGAGAGACTTGAAGCAAGAGAAACAAAGAAAAGAGTACCGAACTGTTACATAATATAAGTCCTCCTATATGCCATTGAATGCTGGACACTCTCCTCACAACAGAAGGAGAGACTTGAAGCAAGAGAAACAAAGAAAAGTGTACCGAACTGTTACATAATATAAGTCCTCCTATATGCCATTGAATGCTGGACACTCTCCTCACAGCAGAAGGAGAGACTTGAAGCAAGAGAAACAAAGAAAAGAGTACCGAACTGTTACATAATATAAGTCCTCCTATATGCCATTGAATGCTGGACACTCTCCTCACAACAGAAGGAGAGACTTGAAGCAAGAGAAACAAAGAAAAGAGTACCGAACTGTTACATAATATAAGTCCTCCTATATGCCATTGAATGCTGGACACGCTCCTCACAGCTGAAGGAGAGAAACAAAGAAAAGCGTACTGAACAGTTACGTAATATCAGTCCCCTTATAGTGATTTTCCAAGCGTAGATCGGCCGAAAGTATGGAGCACCCAGTGAGGATCGAACTCACTACTCAGTCGTAAATGTTCTAGCTAGACAAGCTTGCTAACCATTACACCACCTCGAGGTGCCCATATCTGTCCTCTTATATGGCAGTGAATGCTGACCAACCAGTCTCAGATGAAGAAGACGAAGCAAGAGAAACAAAGAAAAGTGATATGTAATATCAGTCCTCCTATATGGCAGTGAATGCTGGACAATCTTCTCACAGGTGAAGAAGAGACAAAGTTTTTGGAGAAAATGGAAATAAAAAGGTCACTTATATTTAACAGCAGGAAGAGACAGTTGAAAATCTTAGGGCACCTAATGAGGGTAGAGGGCTTGAAAAATTTGATATTTACAGGACAGCCTGACGGAAAGAGAGACAGAGGAAAACAACGCATAACTTACCTAGCTAGCTTTCGTAAATGGAAGGTTTCGGAGAGGTAACATAAAGACAAATTTTATTAAGCGCTACAGGAAATTATAGAGAGCCCATGATTGCCAACGCCCTGAAGGCAGACGGTACATAGAAGAATTATATCGCCAGTCATTATTAATTTTTGATTCGTATTTCTTTCATGTTAATTTCAATTCCTTTTTATTACATATTGAGAGTTATTAGCAATATTATTGAATGTTATTATTATTATTATTATTATTATTATTATTATTATTACATGAAGCATTGTCGGCCATTATTAATTTTTGATTCGTATTTCTTTCATATTAATTTCAATTGCTTTTCATTATATTAGGCGTGTTAGTCGTAATATTATCTTGACTTTTATTATTATTAGATGAAGCATTGTCGGCCATTATTAATTTTTGATTCGTATTTCTTTCATATTAATTTCAATTGCTTTTCATTATATTAGGCGTGTTAGTAGTAATATTATCTTGACTTTTATTATTATTAGATGAAGCCTTGTCGGCCATTATTAATTTTTGATTCGTATTTCTTTCATATTAATTTCAATTGCTTTTCATTATATTAGGCGTGTTGGTAGTAATATTATCTTGACTTTTATTATTATTAGATGAAGCATTGTCGGCCATTATTAATTTTTTATTCGTATTTCTTTCATATTAATTTCAATTGCTTTTCATTATATTAGGCGTGTTAGTAGTAATATTATCTTGAATTTTATTATTATCAAATGAAGCATTGTCAGCCATTATTAATTTTTTTATTGGTATTTCTTTTCTCCTTTAATT
>OZ038501.1:55421081-55426081 GCA_964036315.1 Acanthosepion esculentum
TTGAGTGTGTGCCTGGGATGAATGAATGTTTTATATTATTAAAGTCCCGCATTGATGTCGTCCAGTCAACTGATGTTTCTGCCACATTTAAGGATTGGGGGGGGGGGGTATTACTAACATTATTTTATTTGGTTTCTTGTAAATAGTTTTGTTTTCATATTGTAAATACTCATTGGGACTAGCTTTTAAATTGCTGTTTTGTACATATAGGGATTAGTTAGGACTTTCATAGAGACAATGAGGTATTATGGTGGATGTAGTAAGAAAGGTAAGTAAGGATGCGATGTTGTGGCGTAAGGAATATTGTTGTATTTTTGGGTTAGTGTTTGTGGCTAGCTAAGTTTAACGATAAGACAGAAGACCGTCCTTTCCCGCATTCCCCATTTTGGTCTTGTGCCACATTTTGTGAATGATTACAAATAAATATCAATCTTCGCTATGGTACCTAGACTTTATGAATTTAAACACAGTACTAGATTGGCGGTAAGGTCTCATCAATTCACAGTTGAATTGGCAAGATGTAACCGTAAGTTCTATGCTAACAATTTCTTTTCTCGCACTTCTCGCCTGTGAAGCACTCTTCCGGCTACATGATTCCCAGACAACTTTAATCTACAAAAATTTAATTTAAATGCAACATCAATCGTTATATCTGTCTATATCTCTGAGATGAGGTATTATGATTATTTACATTATTCGGACTGTTATCCTCATCTTCATTGCCATATTCACAACGTTTCAGCCGTTGTACGCTCCGGCCTTCTTCAGGTGATTGGAATTTCGAATCGAACTCCTTATTTCGTCCACCGGGATAGATTGTTCTAGTTCCACCTGTCATGCCTCTTCCGGATGTCTCAGTTATTTCCCTTTAACTCAACTCTCCACGTTTTGATTCACCACTGCTGTAGGTCACATGACCCAGTGGATAAAGGCATTGGTTAGATCCAGTGACTAGAGTTCTGAGTTCAATGCCAGGCTACAGTAGTGGTCAACCGAACCCTTTATTTCGTCCACCGGGGTAGATTGTTCTAGTTCCACGTACCATGTCTCTTTTGGATGGCTCAGTTATTTCCCTTTAACTCAACTCTTCAAGTTTTGGTTCACCACTGCTGTAGTCAGGTATTGAACTCAGAACTCTTTAGGTCTAGTCACTGGTTCTAACCAACGCCTTTATTCACTGGGCCATGTGTCCTACAGCAGTGGTGAACCAAAACTTGGAGAGTTGAGTTAAAAGGGAAATAACTGAGACATCCTAAAGAAGCATGGCACGTGGAACTAGAACAATCTACCCACCTCCGGTGGACGACATAAAGGGTTCGGTTCGAAATTCCAATCACCTGAAGAAGGCCGGAGCGTACAACGGCCGAAACGTTGTGAATATGGCAATAAAGATGAGGATAACAGTCCGAATAATGTAATCAATTATTATCTATTGTTTTCCTGATTATTCTTCTGTTCTTCTCGCTCATTAGTAATGTTCCATTTTTTTTTATTCTTTCGTGCTCGGTAACTCTTTGTGTCTTAGTGGCTTTACTGCCTTGCATGGGGTGATAAGTTTTTTTTTTTTAAGTGTTCTTTTCGTTTCCATTTTCTCTAAAACTGCTCACAAGTTCAGACCGTGCTATTCTCAGCATCCTTCTGTAGAACCACATTTCTGTTGCTTTCTGTTCATTCTCCAGTTGTGAGGAGATTTTTTCAGCATTTACTGCCATACAAGAGGACCGATATTACTAAACATTTCAGCATTCTTTTGTTTCTAACGAAGATTTACTGTCACTTAATACCTTGCTTAGGTTTCGGAAGGCATCTTTTGCCATTCCAATGAGTGTTCGGATTAGACTTTCATCTTCCTTATTCTCTTGGTGTGTGAATAATTCTGAAAGCTTTGAAGCACGATAGACCGATGATTTTTTTAATCATTTCACCCTAAGCAAGGTGGGAATGCCACTAGTACGCAGGGTGTTACAGGGAGTGAAAGTAAAAGAAAAGACCAGTTATAGGGAGGACTGATGAAAGGACAAAAGATGAACGGGATTCAAGAAGATAGAAGATGGCGATTTTGAAGATTATAGTTATCAGGGGAGCAAGTAAACGGAAGGGATTTCCACAAGAAAGAAGTGCGAGAAAAGAAATTGCTGGGATAGAAAGGGCGGTTGCATTTAACTATTTCAACAGTAAACGGGTGGGACCTAATTGCCAATCTAGTAGCATGCTTAAATTCATGTAGTCGGGGCAACAGGGAAAAAAGCTCGTCAGAGCAGTTGCCATGAAAATATTTATAGAAAAGACAAAGGGAAGCCTCATCACGTCGGTGACAAGTGGCTGAAGTCGAACTGCCTGGTCAGGATTGCAGATCCTTCTTTGGATTTTGTTAAGAATCTCAAGATGTACAGCAGGAGCACCAGACCAGATATGGCAACAGTATTCAATGCATGGACGAATGATAGACTTGTAAATGTGCAAGATAGATTCTAACGAGAACATTTTTCTGGCACAACACAGTGACCCAAATTTCCTTGCAATAGATGCAGCTATTGATTCGATGTAGTCGCTCTACTTCAATTTAGTGGAAAACGTGAGACGCAGTGTGCTGCTCTACTGGAGTCTAGCGTCAGCCATGCTAATAGCAGGCAGAAAAAGTTCTCTGTGGCGGTTAAATGAAAGCAGTTTTGTTTGGGACAAAAGCGAAAAGACCAAATCTTATCAAATTTGTAATATTTTGTATTTGTTTGTTTTATTGTTTGCTTGCACTCTGCAAAAAGAAACAGAGCCCGCTGTTTTTCTATACAGTACTACGGTATCTATATCAGGTTTGATTCCCAGACAATGCATGTACCTCATTTTGGGGGTAGAGAACCCACCGGAAACAGCTACCTCATTCTGCTTACTTATTCTTTAATATATGTTTGCCGAAATGTTGACATTAGCACAAGTTAATGTTTTCTTTTTAATCATTTCACCTAAACGATTAAAAATTTTTTTTATTCTTTTCGACAAAGAGGGAGGATTAGCCTGGAACAGGGAAGTTATTAATGACGATAGAAGAGTTTAAATTAGTTCCACAAACCGTTAAGATATCTGGAGAATGTTTTAAAAAAAGAAATTGGTAAAAATATAATGAATAATCGAGAAAGAAAGGTTGAGTCCGGTAGGTGATTTTTTTCTTTTTTACTTTTATTTCTTTTAAATAAACTGTCATGAGATTAAGTTTTTGGTAAATTTGCAGATTAAGCCCCAGAAATCAATTGTAATGAAAATTTCCATTTTGGTGTAAATTTGCATGCTTATTGCGAAAATAATAATAAAAGTTAGAGGAAATGTATCGTTTAGGAGTTATCGACAATATATTTTCGGATTTATTCGCGTCTAATCCGTCCGCCATTACTGGCGTTGCTTACATACGTTTGCCTCTAAAAGTCATGGGCGGAAGCTTACTTAGTTAACGGCGTTTTTGATGATCTTCCTATCTTCTTCCTCATCTCGATTACTGTGCAAAACCAAAAGATGTTTTTTTAAAACCCCAAATTTAATAAAAACAAAGTTTGAACCTTAAAATTGTTTATGTTATTATTAAGTCTTTTCTAGCATTTGGGGGGGAGGGGTTGATAAACGCATCATTTCCTAAGAAAAATACCTCGATAGTATGCGACTGTTGACCAGAGAAGCCCCACCCTAAGGCGCTACCAAAGAGTTCAGGTTCCTGACCTCCAGTCGGAATGCAACGACCAGAAAACTGCCAACCCGGTACCCTCAAAATGAAAAGTCGCAGCCACTGATAAGTCAGATCACCAAAAAGTTTAAGACAATTTAAATAATTAAGGTCATGGAAGAAAAAGAACCGGCAAACCATCTAACCATGAAGAGCGTTTCGATGCAAAACTCTGGGGTTGGTCAACTAAAATAATTTCATTGAACTTTTATGAATTTATTGTATATATACATATATATATATATATATATATATATATATATATATATATATATATATGTATATTATTTTAAAACTATAACTCTGGCGAAGTAAAAAAAAAATAATAGATAATACAATTTGCAAATAAAAAATATTAGAAAAAATTAGAAAAATACTTAGAAACTGATATTTGGGAAAATCCATTTAAAAAAAGACTAAAAACATCCGTACTGCATGAAAAACATCAATCAGCACTGCAATATCTCACCAAAAGAAGAAAATACCTAAAGAGCCAGAATCTATCTACTTCGGTTTCACCGACCAGATCATCAGGATAATTCTGACTAAAGAGAGTTGGCTCAAAAGACATTTTATAGATAGAACGGCCACCAGGAAGAATAAAAACTAGCATTAAAAAACACAAATCGTATAAACAAATAACCAGGCGTTTTATACCTACAACGATTAAGTATTTCAGATCTCTAGTTGAGTAATTCATTAGGATTATTGTAAGAAGCTACAGCTAATTTTTCCTCCATACATAGCAGGTAATATCTATCACCAGTCTTATATTTACGGAATTCTTTTACTATCTCATATTTTAATATAGGATCTACACCTTTTTAATTTGGCCGAGTGGTTAGAACGTTCGCTTTCTGACCACGAGTTGATTTGTCAGGAAGGAGACTTCCTGATGTTATCCGCAGCGTTCGGCACCTTTGAAAAGTGCTAGAAAATTAGCCTTGTGAGTGAAATTGGATAGACGATAGCCGTCATAGCACGAAGTCACAAGTCGTCGAGGGACGGAATGTGCTGGCCTTGTTCAAATTGTAGATCACGCTAGATAACACGCTCTCTCCCAGAAAATGTCACTAAGCATAGTTGTAGTATTAACCACTGTTTGTTTTGAACAAACACAAATGTGCCTGACCGAGCGTCTGAATTAGGGTATTCGAGGATACCCATCCTAGTGGACGGGTATCCTCGAATACGAATGGCCAGGTTATATTATATATATATATATATATATATATATATATATATATATATATATATATATATTATATATATTATATATTATATTATATAT
>OZ038501.1:55431081-55448581 GCA_964036315.1 Acanthosepion esculentum
CGACTTGACCCCTTTAGATTTCTCCCTTTGGGATCATCTCAGAAGTAAGGTCTATGCCAACAAGCGAACAACAATTCAACAAACTGAAGAATGAGATAATAAGGCATATTGGTGAGATCGAGGAACAACTATGCAGAGACGTCATCAAAAATTTTGGCCATCGAGTGGAGGTGTGCCGCCGAAGACTTGGCGGACATTTAGGCGATGTTATATTTTGCAGATAATTACCATGACTTTAATAACATGATCCAATAGAGAAATAAATTTTCACCAATAACACTGATGTAATTACTGCTGACTTTGGTCCGTCTTATTGAGACACCCTTTATATATATTTATGTGTGCGTGTGTATGTATGTACTATATGTAATACATGATATATAGGATAAACATATAGTTTTAAGGTATGCTATATTCATGGATAAAAACTAAACTGCTCTCCCATAATCATCTGAGAGTCTTCTCTGCCTTCCATCAGCATGGCTGATGCTAACCTCCAGGAAAGTGATTCGTTGCACCTTCTCGGCTGACACGAAGTGGGAAGATTATACTGAATCCATTGCTAGGTCGGCCACGAAGAAAGTTGGTTCACTGTGTCATGCAAAACAATTTTTCTCTCTAGAATCTATCTCACATATCTATAAGTCTACCATTCGTCCGTGCTTAGAATATTGTTGCCACATATGGTCTGGTGCTCCTGATATTTATCTAAAGCTCGTTGGTAAAATCCAAAGAATCAGCAATATTATTGGTCCTGATCTGGCAGCTCAGCTCCAGTCATTTTCTCACTGCCGTAAGGTTGTCTCTCTGTGCCTTTTCTATAAATACTTTCATGGTAATTGTTCGAATGAGCTCTTTGCTATGGTACCTAGACTTTTTGAATTTAAACACCGTATCCGCCTGGCTTAGAGTGAGAACTCAGAGAGCCGAGTTTAAATTCCAGTCGTGTTCGTTAGATTCACTTATACACAAATACACTGGATGAATCCATCTCTTCTCTCCCTAGCTATGGGCTGAATAGCAGGACAGACTGGGTTCTTTAGTCTTGGTTGGCAACCAGTATACCATAGAAAGAAATGGCAACCTACGGCGGGAAAAATCTTCTGACTTGTCAGTCATGTATCAAAAGATACATGATTGCCCAAGCGCGTATTACGTATCGCATTTTAACTGACTCGACTGGTATAGAGATCTCATCAATTTACAGTTGAGTTGGCTAGATGTACCCGTAAATTCTGTGCTAACAGTTTCTTTTCTCGCACTTCCTGCTCCATACTTTCCAGCCAACTTTAATCTGCAAAAAATTTAAATGTAATGTCAATCGGTATCTACTATCCCGATTACTCTTCTTTTGTTCTCGCTCCGTAGCTTAGTGGCTTTACTGCCTTGTTTGGGATGAACTCTATTTAAAAAACAAAAAAGAAAAGAAAGTGCTCAATATCAGGGATATAAAGTGTGTAAATATAAGAGTGTATGCATATATATATATGTGTGTGTGTGTGTGTGTGTGTGTGTGTGTGTGTGTATGAGATTATAGTAAAAACATTTTGAAATCGCTACACAATAGCTTTCATGTTTCAATACTATGATCGTACTTCTTCAGGCAATGGTAACTGATTAAATTCACCAGTTACTTGATTTAATCACCAGTTATTTACCATCCCCTGAAGAAGTACAATCATAGTATTGAAACATGAAAGCTTTTGTGTTGCGATTTCATAATGTTTTTATTATAATCTCTTATAATAATAATATATTGCTCTACTTTGTATTGAGCACTTTTTAAAAAAATAAGTGCCACGAACAGTGGATAATTACCCCATCTGTTCTTTCATTTGGATATATATATATCTCATACTTTAGATCGGCACATGAGAAAAAAAAGCTTAGACAATCAACGTTCAATTACCTTATTTAAGAAGAGTACATCTCCTTTGAATCGCTGATGCCCATATCTGCAAAATATATTTTTGTATCCGAAACGTATCAAGTGGCAACAGTTTCATGCTTGAACACAATCTCCTAGCCATCTTGTATCTTTATACATGTTCTGTCCCATATATTGAACACTTAGATTCTAAATATAACATACCTTAAAACTCTTGTGGGATATATCACTACCCCCACCTTCACCTTGACGCACGCGCGACATTTTCACCCCTTCCTCTCACGTTCGGTCAGTCATAGTAGTAAACCGTTGTCTTAGCCTAAGATGAGGAAGAATTCATATTTTTCGCGCGCTTTTGCGCTGACGTCATGGCAAATTTGGTTTTTCAAAATCAGTCGCCCCCGTGGTCGTTTGACCATCGGCACGGGCCGGCTCACCTGATCCTCTCGCCGGTGAACCCATAGATACTGGCAGAGAATTTTATTCGGCAAAACCTTGCCTAGACCTCATGGCTCGTCTCGGTATCTTAACGCATACGACACGGTCGTCACTTTGCGATGACAGATTTCTTGTCCCGAGGCTAACATCTTTATCGAGTCGCCAACTTCCAGAGATCCGTAAACTTCCAACCTGATGAACGAGCATTTTTCACATTCTTCGAACGCATACTCTCAGAACCTGTTACTTTAAAAAGAATTACATACACTCACAATTATAAACTCTCGCAGTGAGTATTTTTTCCTTGCCGTACGTTCACTATGCATTACAACTGACTTTCTGAACCTTTCTTCTCGAAGAACTCGTTCCCGCTAATAGCCATCTTAGATTTGAATTTTGGCGCGGATCTTATCTTGTCAACTACCATATTTCCAGTATCTTACTGATGGTCTTCACTCAAGACAATTAAATTTCATTTACTACATTTTCCAGTAATCTCACTGAAGACAATTTACTAATCTACTTGAACTCTTCTTCAACTACATTTCCCAGTACATTTACTGAAGGTCTTCACTGAAGACACGACTTGCTAAACTCTTAATAAAAATTCATGTTTGTTCTTAACCTTTTGTTGTTTTGCCTGTCTACTTCTTTTCACTTTGTACGTTTGTACGGTGGAAAGAGCACGTCTCTTTATATTTTTCTTTTTTTTTACTTTGTCTGTGGATTCGGTAGTAGTGTGTAGCGTCTGGCACAAGGCCTTATTTTCGTAAGCCAGATCTGCACCGCTATCGGGTCCACAACACGCTCTTACACACACGTTTTTCTTGTCAGCAAATTAATTTCTATATTTTGTTGTCAAAGACCATGCCGACATTTTTTGCTACTAGTTAAGAGTCCAAGCTACCGTCCTTCTACTTTATATTAACTATCCGCCCAGAGAACATTCACAGATCATTAGCAAATATGCATGCAGATGGGTGCACCTCCAAAAATGTAGATCAGTGCTACTCAAAAGTGTGGTACGGGTAGCGGTGCCAGTTCGCAGAGAATTTCCAGTCACACTCGCCATATCTGACTCGGTTTTTTCCTTTCTTACCATTTTCATTTTAGGTTTAGATTTTTTATGCTTTCATCTTTCAATTACTCATTCATGTTAAAAGTTATTGCTATACAACTAACGTATGTAGCAGCAGAACCGGGACAGGAGGCCGTCCATGCGATGGTGGCGCGACTTCTACTGCTACGGTTTTCTCGCCGCCGCCGCCACCCGTTGCGATCCTTAAGGATCCGCCTTTCGGGAAGACTTTCGCCTAAGTCTTAGGACCGACTGATCCGTGCTCGACCACAAAACAGTGAACTGAAATACGTATGAAAACACCATTGTGATGATGATGATGATGATGGTGGTGGTGTGGCGCATGACTGCGTGGGAACCACACCTAAGAATACCAAAATAACATTTTCATGGATGGAGATATATATTTTAACAAAGTCAATATAAAAGTTTTAAAAATTGATGCAATTATTATATTCATTATATTTTTCTGTTATAAATGAATAATATTACGAATGTCCAAATAATATTTTCTCGGGTCGTTATTATATAATTAACTGTCACAACTATAGCACCAGTCCCTGAAAACCAGTTACATCAATGGTGCCTGTACTTAGAATGAATAAGACATCATGTCTTCATGTCTAGGACAGATAGTTTCAAAATGGCCCTGAAAGAGGACATATCTCAAAAAAAAAAAAAAAAAAAAAAAAAAAAAAACGGGATTGAAAAGCTTTGCTCGCCAGTCCCTAGCACATTGAGGGGAAAAAAAGAAGAAAAAAAACACCGCATCAGATAGTTAGGGAAACACTGATCTAGATGAGTATTTTCTAGCAGCTGATCTCTCCCCTTATCAAGCTCTAACAGCTCCAGGGATGGAGGGTGTGGGAATGGCTAGGTGCATTCAATACCTCCAAAACTAAGATTTTAATGTTTCATAATCTCTGAACGGATGTTGAATTTTATCAGGTCATCATGAACGGTTTGCCACCTCAATGAGTCCTCTTGATTTCAACGTCTATTTTTGACTAAAGTTCAAAGTCCTCAATATATGATCCATTGCTAAAGATGCTATAAAAACGGTCGGTTCATTCTCTCCTGTTCCAGAAAGTACCGAACTCCTGTCACGCTCCATCTTTACAAGAGCGAAATCAGACCAAAAATAGAATATTGGCGCTATATCTGGGCTAGAGGTGTTTCAAATCATTCTATCATCCCATTTGATTCCTTCTGCCATGATTTCTCTCAAATTAGACCAAAAATGACGTATTGACACTCTACCTGGACTGAGGCTACCCAGTCTCCGCTTACAGGCTTGACAGAGGTCAAAAACATTTACACAGCCTTGTGAGTGATGAATTATTTTCGACCTTACAACTCCTTTCCCCACAAATGACCGATTGCCATTTCCATGGCAAATGTTCCAAGCTACATTCCACTGCAGACCTTTATATCTAAAAATATATGTCTATGCCAAATCCACAGGGTTGAATCATTGTCATTTCATTGTTAAGAATTGGTTTGAATTTCATTGAATTCCTTTTTTTATTCTTTTGATAATTACTGAAACCAGTTCTAAGACTCGCCAGGCCACGCACACTGTAGCGAACCAACCAATCATTCTCTTCATATTCCATTGGTCAGATGAACGTTTCACTGGAACAGCTTCTTCCTCCGAGCCACTACTTTGTGAGACCGACTTCCAAAAGGATGTTCCTCTGATCACTAAAGTCTTAACCTGTTCAAGCTAGGATTAACCATTATCTTCCCCTACATATCCTCAGAAACTATACATCTTACCTCTTACTCTGTAACCCTCTACCTCGAGTGGCTCTTGGGCCTTGTACAGAGTGAATATTTCTGTTCAAAAAAAAAAAAAAAAATGGTTAGTCCCTTTACACTTTCCCTATCAAGATTCAGAAAGTAAACCACTAACTAAAACAACTTATAAAAAGTTTTTTCTATTTTTAACAAAAACTGTTTCAATAAATATTTCCTACTAATACACACACAAACATTCTCACATATATATATATATATATATATATATATATATATATATATATATAACTTGGACCGATTTTAATGTGAAATAATTTTAAGCATTGATGATATTTTTTTTCTTTTAGATTTAGCAGACATTTGAGCAATATTTTTTTTTTCACACATAATTGCCATGACTTAAATAACATGATCCAATAGAGAAATAAATTTTCACTAATAACACCGATTTATTTACTGCTAACTTTGATCCATCTTAATGAAACACCATATATATATATATATATATATATATATTAGAGAGAGAGAGGTGGGGGTAAAATTAAATGTTCAGCTTATCTGTCCTACTTGGAGTTAGTTTTGTTAATGTTTGATATCAACTTATTTTAAACGTTTAGGAAAAATTTATTAAGAAAAAGATTTAATTTTACTATCAAGCCCACTGACATGTAGATACTATATACATGAAACTCAGGGTAGACAGATAAATTGATCATTTATTTGTTGCTATAAATGCTCTATCTCCTGATACTGAGCACTTTACTTCCAAAGACTGCTTGCCTTAAAAAAAAAAAAATGTTCTCTTCTAGAAATACTATTTTCTTTGGTAAAACAGAATCTTTCTTATTGAGTATATATTTAAGTAACAGTTTTCACAGTGCACAGATACTACACTAATCCGAAGCAGATGTGCCAATTAGGGATACACTGATCATAGGAACAGGACCCAGATACTACACATCCATGCCAGGAAACAACACTCTGATCCTATACTTGTCAAGTCAGGGTGGAATGCACAGATCCTAGGAAAAATGCACAGATCCTACATTGTCCAAAGCAAAGATCTTGGGAGCAACATACTGATCCTAGACAGAATACACAGATAATACGCTTATCTGAGCCAGGAAACAACACTGATCCTAAGAACAGTGCACAGATACTACACTTGTTTGATGCAGAGAGCTAGAGAGGACCACCCATATTCTAGACAGAGAGCCAGGGAGCAGCATTAATTCTAGAATCAGTGCACATATACTACCATTGTTCGAGGTAGAGAGCTAGGGTGGAACACCCAGATCAATGCACAGATACTACACTTGTCTGAGGCAGATAGCTGGAGGAGGAACACCTGAATCGTAAGGGGGAATGCACAGATACTACACTTGTCTGGAAATCAACACTGATTCTGCAGAGATTGCACAGCTACTACAGTTATCAAGGCAGAGAGTAATACCATTCCAAAGTTAAAGTGCCAATACATATGTAAATAAACCTAATTTTTTTTTTTTTTATGAATTCTGTCTGTGTTGGGATTTTTTTTTTAAAAGCATGAAAAAGTTGATAGGTTAATAAAAATACTTCCTCTGAAAAACATAAAACATTAGGTTAGTTTAATATTTCAACCCCTCTTTTGGGTGAAGTCAATATCAAAGTCATGTTCCTCTTTAATGACAAAATAATTGAATCCTTTATGACATTCAAAAAAGCAGTCTAAACATTATATCTGGCAACTTTATTGAGGAGGTTTAAAAATAGGCATTTTTTTTTTCCCAGCATATTCATGAAAAACATTAACAATTATTTTTTTCCCCCACCCATGTTAACTCATATGCTGCAAGTGTTTGCCGGAATTTCCAAGTCAAGAACCATAAATAAATTTTTTTAAAAATCCTTCACCGATCAATTATACCAGAGAATGATCGAAGAACGCATCGGGCAAAATTTGTTGATTTAAAAAAACAAAACAAAAACAAATCCAACTATCCAGTGGCAAAACAAGAATGTTTAATCTCCAAATTTTAAGACGATATTTATTTGAAGTTGTTTAAACTTGTGGTGTGTAAACCTGTATCAAACTTTGGTTTACCAGTAGTTGTGCTTTTCAGGTAAAGAACAACCAGATCTTTTAACAATGACATTGGCTGCATAATGGGCGCAATTAACACACTCAGAAATTGGCTTCCCATTAATTAGTTGAGCCAGGAATCCTAAAAAGAAAGGGAAAAAAAATCAGTTAAGTTGGCAATTTTAAAGCAGAAGAAATTTAAGTATTAGCAAGCACATTTTAAAAAAAAATAAAAATGTATCTTTCCTGTCAATGCACTTACTTCAGTGCTGAACATTAATCATATCGATGAAACATGATATCACAAACATTTCAGATCAAAATTCAGTTAATACCTATATTTCAGGCTGCCGACTTAGTGATCCACCTTGATGGATTCATCTCTATCTATAAAAGGCAGTGTGTGTGTGTGTGTGTGTGTGTGTGTGTGTGTGTGACGAATGCACAGCCTCAATTTTTGATAGATTTGCAACAAAAAAAACAAAAAAACATGTACATGCTCCAAGTTAGCGGGAAGGCCAACACAGACGTTGCATTTCCCAACTCCCATCGATAGTGGAAATAATCAATTTTTTCATGCTTCTACGGCAGTTTTCATGTAGTTTGCGGCCATTTTCTACTGGCCAGAGTGAGAGCCTATAGCTGGCTGCCACGAATAGGCAGGAAGATTCTATTGGCCAGCGTGAGAGCCAACAGCTGACTGACACGAATGTTAACTAGCATGCAAAAAAGAAAAAAAAAAAAATCAATAGCTGCACAATTCGGAAAAATTTAAATCTGCATGGCACTTTACTCCAATTGGCTCATTTGCTTGCTTAAACTTAACGTTGATTCTGATTCCGCAGAACTGGGTTGGGTGTGAAAAAGTATTTGTTGTTAACATTCTTTTTTTTATTCGTTTTTTCCAGTTACGAGTCCTTTTTTAAAGCTGATCGTTTTGTGTTCATTTTGTTTAGTTCTTTTTTCGTAACAGATTTAATGTTTAGTATAGAGCTTAGAAAAAATTTGCAGTGTGAGATGGGCAAGAAGTAAGGCATGTATCAACATCAGCACAGCAAAGGGCACTCCTTTAAAGGCAAGGAAGGGCAAAAATATTTTAAGTCAAGTGATAGTGATTGCTGTATGAGTCGTACGATTTTTGAATCCAGCACGGCCAACGCGGGCCATGCTGCTAGTATATATATATATATATATATATATATATATATATATATATATATATATATATATATATATATATATATATATATATCCACTATCTTTCTCCACATCCTCTCCTTTACCACTCCTACCAACTCTTCCTCCAAACCTTCTGTAACCCCTTGCATGCTAGTGGCTTCCAGCCTTGCTTGGGGTGATATGCTTAAAAAAAAAAATTATATATATATATATATATATAGGTTACTGGTCAAAGTTGAATCATACCAGGGAACAGTAGTATTAAAAAGTGCTTTTTTTAAACCAAAAATCAGTAATTTTAAATCCTTGCCCTCATGCAAATCAATTTTTATTAAGTGAATATGAAGCCGGCTAAAAAAAATCTAAAATAAAAAAAAAAACACTCGTACTCTTTAGACACGCAGCCCACCACATCCTCCATATCAATTAAGTTAAATATTTGATTTCCCTTTTTACTGTATACATTTACAATACACTTGCATTCCCATCCCTTACCATTCTTTCTTTCACCTCCTTTTCCACTTCCCTTCCCATCTCACACCGAATCTCCTGTCTTTCAATCATCATACACCTGTTATTCTTTTTTTTTGAGATAATTATGTAGCATTCTTTGTAGTTTTTTAAAATAAAGCTTTAAAGTGGTCATTTTGAAATTATTGCCAGACAATACCATCAGGTTGAAACCATGGTCACATATTTTAATTGACCTCCTGATTTTTAATGTGTGTGTGTTTTGAACAATAAAATATATTAAAAATTTAAAATTTTCAGACACACTGGGTTGTATGTTAATATTTTTTTGTTTTATTATTTCAATTAGGTACCTCGACTAGTTACAGACAGCATGGCCATCATCAGGAGAAAAAAATCCCTGCTTGTTAGTAGCAGTGAACTACAGGAGTGAATGACTGTCTCTGAAGAAAGTGAACTTTATCTGTAGTTTTCATTTGTTTTTTTTTACCTTTAATTTTGGTTAGTCCTTGTGTTGGTCAAACGGCCTCTTTCAAGTTGTTTTTAAGATAGAGGATGGGAGATTCCTAACTATCAGAATTCCCTCCTTGGTAATTTTGACAGTTTTATTGGTTGCTGGGAATCGGATGTGTGTGTTAAGTGTATGTTATCTTTTAATTTTTGGGGAGTGTGTGTGATGTGTGTATGTGTATATATTTGTGTGAGTGTGTGAGACCTTAACACCTCTGCAAGCATGTCTGTGCTGTGGGAGTGAGAAATACATTTTATATATATATATATATTTCAGGAAATGGATTAAATCTGATATATTTATTTTTAATTTCATTTACTCAAACGTTATTTTTCATGGATAATCATATTAGAGTAGAAGCTCAGTTTTTTAATTAAACAATATTTTTTTATCCAACGACATCTACTGGCCTGAATATTTAAGAAATCTTGTCAGAAAAATATGTGTTCGAGGGTACAAAACAGAACAGACATGGATGTTTCAAGAATCAGTAGAGGGTGTGTGCAAAAGCACTATTTGGACTTTGTTTGACCATAAGTCCTACATAGCTGAGCAGTTAGGCATCAGATCTAATGATGGATCCTCATAGGGGATGCAGGTTCGAATCATGCAGGAGGACGCATATTTTTTCTGACAAGATTTCTCAAATATTCAGGCTGATATTAATTTAAAAATAAATATGTATATCCAAACAGGTTTGATTAAAATGGTATTTTATAGGAGTAAAGTGTCACTACCGACACTGTAGTTTGAACATAGATCACCAGAGAGCAAACACAGGTGATATATGGGAATTAGTGTGACGTCTAATTGATCACCATTTCTATTCTATCCTCTATTACTATACGATCCGCTATTCTCTATACTATTCACTATTTCTCTATACTGATCACTATACAGATTACTATTTGGTGGTTACTAGTCGAGCGAGTACTATCGAGCAAGTACTATTAGTTCAAGTGTTATTCGAAGGTGTCTGACACTAGTATTGTTCAACGGCGTTACTATAGTTGTATCTGCAATTACAAAGTCTCTACTACAAGAGCATTACGAAAGTGTCCAGTATTCTTTGACATTACAAAAGTGGCAACAAATGTTCGTTGACATGACAAAAAAAAAGAACTGACAAAAGTCCGTTTGTTTAATTTTTTTTATTATATTTTTCCAATTTTCAGATATGCTCAGCTTTATGCTCCAAGTTGTGGATAAATTTTCCAAAATCCATATTTTGTTATTTTAGTTCAAGTACTTTTGGCTATTGCAGTCATTATCAAGAACCGATGTGGTGTCCGTGTGGTAGTTAGAAACAATATTTGATATAAACAGAAAAAAAAAGTTTAGAAAACTGTATAAAAAAAAAAAAAAAAAAATTCAAATTGTCATTTCAAAGTGAAAACCATTAACCATTCTCAAAGAGTCAAAGGGATATACAGGTAATGTAATGGTTGACGAGCCAAGTTCGAACACTGGTTGAGTTTGTTGCTTTCATTTTTTGCACAATTGGAAGTGGAATTGGTGAGCAGGGTTCAAATTTCGAGCAGATATATTGCATTCACTTTCACTCGAAGGCTTCAAAACGCAACATTGAAGGTGGTGAATTATTTTCAACTATTGCTGTCCCCACGCAAAATGCTCTCTCAAGCTACCTGCCCTAGTTCCACCAGTCCAGACCTTTACAGCTAAGAGCCACCATGCTATAGACACAGGGGGGCAAAATAACCTGGTTTCCATTTCTATTCCATTTTTAAGGAGGAAGATACATTCGAACAGCTTATTCTCAAGAGTTACTGCTTCCCAGAACGGATGCCTCCCCAAACATTACAATCTTAATCTCTTCAAGTCCAAGGTAAATCATTATCTATCCTGTGTATCCTCATAGAACCCTATTCAGTAACACTGTAAAATAGTGAAAAAAAAAAAAAAAAAAAAAAAAAAAAACTCTCAAAGACCCAAGACATCATTTCTTTATCCTGGTCCACCCTTCTGGCTCTTGTCCGAGTGCCAAAATTAAACAATATCAAGCTTGGTCAGTAATTAGATGGGTGACTGCTTGGGAATTCCAGGTGCTGAAAGCTTGGATGTATGGGTGGTGTAATGGCTTAGAATTGGAAATCGGAGAGCCGAGTTGTAATTTAAGTTCACTTACGCACAAATACCCTTGGGAATGGTATGAATCCACCTCTTCTCCCCCCTCCAGCTATGGGTTAATTAGTAGGACTTGTATCAGTAAATCATTATTATTTCCAAAACACTCTTGCAATCTAAAAATATTTTCTGGCTTTAGATAACAAACGAAAGGTTGTTAAGCTGTAAAAAAACGAATCAATCAAATTGAACCAAGCTGTCTGAGTGTTTGACCATGCAGCTGAACTTTGTGGCGTTCTAAGTGAATTTATGGAATTACAGACACATTAAAGCAGAGCTTTTCAAACGGGGTGCGCACTAATGCATCCTGGAAGGTAGGTTTGTTTGTTTGTTTGTTTGTTTGTTTGTTTGGGGTTTTATGGCATATCAACCACTATGGGTTATTTAATGCCAGATCCAGTATTTACTAGATATATCAAAAACGTATAGTTGGCAACATCATTGTTTCAAAAACAAAAAAAACGTATAACTGGCAACATCATTGTTTAAAAAAAACGTATAGCTGGCAACATCATTGTTTCCCCATCACATTTTAGGGGTAAGGTGTTAGTATATTTAATGTAGGGTTTGGGAGGGAAAGTTAATTGTAAGTTGTAGTTGTTTTAGGATGGGTTAGATGTGATGGGGCATGACATGACCAGCCGATTGATCGGATCGACGGCCTTTTGGTTGGACGTAGTTTATCGTCATACCCAGGACGCGGATGTAGTTTATTGTCATACCCAGGACGCGGATGTAGTTTATCGTCATACCCAGGACGCTGGAAGGTAGGTGTGTCGTATCAGTAAATTATTGTTATTTACAAAAGTTCTCACAGTCTAAAAACATTTTCTGGCTTTGAATAATCACAAGCGGTTGATAAGCCATAAAAAGCAAATCAATCAAACCTAGTGACATTATCACCTTGCTTGGGGTGAAATGATTATTTAAAAACAAAAAAAAAACAGATTGGTTCAGAGTTCAAACCTTAGCTAAAGCCTATATCTTATATCTGATCTGTTTTGCTTAGGCAAGAGTCTGAGGAACCTGCAATGAAAAGCAACTGAAGATGGCCACAATAAGGGTCAAAAAATTAGTCATAATTTTCTCCTCTTGAGAGCACATTGGGATCTAATATATAATGGCTCTGAACAAAAGGTATGAATTCATCTCTTCTTCCCCTCAGCTATAGGTTAAATAGCAGGACAGTCTAGGTTTTATAAAGCCTTGGGTGGTAACAAGTCTACCGCAGAAAGAAACAGCAACCTACTGTGAGAAAATCTTTGCCCTGGTGAATCGGAAGAGATCACCCAAGCATGTATCAAATATGGCACTGAACCGATTCAGCTCCAACTACCTTAACCGCTGAGGCCCTCCACCATCAACTCCGGAAGGCTCAATTAATCATCAGTGTGGAATGTGTTTGGGGAAAAAAAATAAAAAATAAAACAAACTTACCTCCCACAAAGGCGTCCCCAGCAGCGTTGGTATCAACAATTTCCGAAGATTCAACTGGAATAACATTATATTCTTCCACTTTACCGTCTGGAGAAGGAAAAGATACAATAATGACATCAAATATTTTTATCAGGAAAATTCACTTTTTATGTAAGTTCATTAATAAAAACAAAAAAAAACAAAACAAAAAAAAAACAAAAAAAAAAAAAAAAAAAAAAAAAAAAAAAAACAAAACAAAAAAAAACAAAAAAAAAAACAAAACAAAAAAAAAAAAAAAAATCTGATTATATAAGATCCTTAGACATATAAAACCCTTCCTCAACACAAACAGATACATCATGTTAAAACACCAGTTTAAAAAAAAAGTTAAGCATTGTTGAGCCTGGTCAGTATCTACAGGGTGGTCCGAAAGTCTTGTCATCCCTACATAATTTCAGACAGCTGATACGTTCCTACAGTTTGGAAGGGAGGGTTGGAGGTGACAACATTTTTGGACAACCTATAGATGAATGACTGCTTGGGAATATCAGGTGCGGTAAGCTTGGATGTGCGCTTAGCCTAATAGATAGCGGCACAGAATAAGAAATCAAACAGCCGAGATCGGTTTTGAATTAGTCATATTAGTTACATTCATTCACGAGCAAATACTCTTGAGAAAGGTCTGAATCCACCCCTTCTCTACACTGGCTATGGGTTAAATAGTGGAACTTGTATCTGAAAATCATTATTATCTACAGATCTTGTCAATACAATATTCACATGGAAACGAACAAAATTCTTACAATCCAAAAACATGTTTCAGCTTTAAATAACCTACAAAAGGTTGATAAACCATAAAAAAAATTAATCTTTACAAATATTTTTCTGTAGAGAATATTAAAAAAGTAATTGTTAGATAGTACATCAAATGGTGCTGAAATTTCATTCTCATTCCTTATTTGGCCAAGTTAAAAAAAAAGGGGGGGGGTTACATGCTTATTAAAAAATGGTAAAATGCTAAAATTTGGAGGGAAAAAAAACAATATCGCTTTGCCATCAAATATGGTTGTAATTTTTTTATTTACAAAATTAAAGACAAATGATACAAACAGGAAAGAAAAAGATCCTGAAGAAGGCTGTGAAATGGCCCAACCGAAACATTGTGATAACAACACAAGCAATCAGTGCAACAGTTCATGGTGTTTGTGGAAAAAAAACTTTAAATATCCATATAAATTTAACCCTTTAGCATTCAACACACTCAAACACTCCCTGTAAATATCTGCTCTCAGAGTCTCATTCTTTGTCATCCTGCACTATTTGCAATGTCATTATCATATATTATGGCAGAGTATACATGGGGCAGGTTGAGTAGTGAAAGACGATATTTACAGGGTACGTTTACTCCCCAGTCTTTTGAACAAGAGTAGAGATTTATCTCTCGTTCCATGTTTAGGAGTGAGTTTCCAATTCCATCTTGAATCTTTTCATTCTGTTTCACTCCCAGTAGCTCCTTGTGTCTTAGTGGCATTATCTCCTTGCAGGGGGGTAAAGTGGTTAAAAACAAAAAAAAAATTCGGAGTTTGTTGAATGCTAAAAGGTTAATTAATCAGTTTCAGGCAAAAATAAAAATATTTTATTGAAGTAAAAATAAACTTAAAATACAAAAATAAAAAAAAAAATTTTATTAAAATTATTAATAAGATTCGATATCTCCTATTGAGTGCATACCAACTTAATTATAATTTACAGATACACAGAATTTGAAACAAATATGAGTAATAATCTGCTTTTAAGCCTGTATAAATATTAACTTATTAGAGATTTTCTACTCTTCAAGTAACACACACTTAACACACTTTAAAATGGAGCTGAGCCTATTTCTGTTAAATGTTAGTATGTGTTCTTCTGTTTACTACTATGTCCACATGCCATGTATAAATAAAAGATGATGCATCAAGCAGGCAGTCAAAGTAACAGTCCAAGGCAAAATAGCAAGAGGAGCCATTAAGGTATCTAACCTATTTCATGTCATACAAAAAATGTCTCTAAAAGAAAAACAATTCTAAATCACCTCAACATTTTTTTTTTTAAATAAAAACTTTAAAAATTAACACTTTATCTGTTTTCTTTTTCTTTATGGACAATTTCAATATTTATTTATTTTTTTTTTTTTTTTTTTTTTTTTTTTTTTTTACACAGCCAAATTTTCACCCCTCAACTTTTCACAAGGTCAAACAACACTTGGAATCATAACTTCTCAAAGTTACAAATGCTATCTTTCATATGAATTATACATCTTGAAGAAGCCTGTAGAATGGATGAGCCAACATATTGTGGTAACAGCACAAAAAAAAAAAACAACACAGTTCAATCAACTCTTGGAATCATAACTTCTCAAAATGATTGACACGTTTTTATTTTTTCCATGTTTGACAACATTTCAGCTGAGTCATTCCTTGGTTATCTTCAAGTAGAATTTTTGTCTCGTGTCTGGATGTTAGCAACAACAAAAAGTAAGGAAAATGGGAGTGGGGGTAAAAAAAATAAAAAAAAATAAAATGACTGAATATTAACTCATCTCAAAGTCTCAGACAAAACCTAAAATCTAATCAAAAAATACTGCCACAAGAACTGTCACCATGTAAGAAAAAGACAAAAAGAAAATGGAAAAATGAAAAGAAGAAACGAGGGAGAGGGGAACAGTGAAGGGAAACACAAAATGTCTGTCTAAGTCGAATGTGATCATTAAAAATTGCTGAAGTATTGCAAAAAGAACAAAAACAACAAATGAAAAAAAAATGAATCTGTCAAAGATTTTGTTAATTCATCATAAATAGAACTTTGGGTTCATCCAGACTAAATGAAGGATACAACAGATTTATTGACAGACGAATCAATTTGAAGAATTCTAAGAAACAGCAGGACGTACAGTGGAGTAAATGTTAATGGCTAAGACTGAGGAATCAGACAGCTGAGTTTAAATTCCAGTCGAATTCATTACAGTCACTTACATGCTAATACCTTTGGGAAAGGTATGAATATCTTTCCCCCCTCCGTATGGGTAAAATAGTGGGACAGACTGAGTCCTATAGTTCTGGTTGGCAACCAGTGTAGGTGAAGGACAACTCTGAATTCAAAACCTGAAAACCTAGTGTACAGACCAAGGGGCAACCCACACCATATTCCGTGGTCTTCAGCTCTCGGTCAAGAACTTGGAAAGGAGATGGGTGCCACCAAACTATCTGAAAGCCCACTGAAAGGTTCATGAGGAAGAAGAATGAAAGTCTGTTTCTTCTTTCTTCTGCCCTCAGGTCCCCCCCCTCCTGACGTTTGAGCAGTCTAGGGTTAGAAAAAAAAAAAAGAAAAGAAAAAAAGCAGAACGAGCATTTCGATACCAGCACGAGAGAAATTATTCAAATTATTCAATATCTGAATTTTGATTGAATCACGTCAGATTGTATTACATGCATAAAACAAAAAAAATTTTTAAATCCAAAAAAAAAAAAAAAAACTCTGATCTTGTTAATGTAGAAGAGCAACACAAACAGCTATTCCTGAAGAAACGCTATTTCGAGATAAATTCATCACCTATTTTAATTTTACAAATTCCTCCTTTTTATTTTTTTTTTTTATTTTTAAATTATTATTTCATTCTATCCATTTTTTTTTTAAATTCATTTGAGAATTATCAAGAAAAAAAAAATGCCCATGGCAAGATAATTAAAAAAGAATTAAATTTTTTTTTAAAAATAAAAATAAAACAAAATGGAGGGAAAAAATATTCAATTTTCAAATATGATTTCAATTCAGCTTAAAATAAAAAAAAATAAAAAAAAAAAAAAAACTTTAAAAAATACAGATTAAAAAAAACAGCTTTTAAAAAAAAACTAAAAAAAAACAAAGCATTGCTAACAGGTGACAATGTATTAACAAGTTATAACATTATTACGACACTGCCATTATCAACATAAAATCAGGTGTTAATGTATTAAAATGATAACAACATTATTAACATTAGAAAATCAAGTAATGTTTTAACATTTATATAAAGGGAAAAATGAGAAAATTAGTTATAACATTTTGTTTATTGAGGTTTAGCCAACACCAATCAGGTAAGCTGAAATTCCAATAGGATTAGAAGCTGTCTGAAACAGAGGTGTAAAGAGATAGACAAATTTGATTTCAATATGTCCACCTCAGGTGAGTTATCTTCCATGAAATAAAAGACATGATAAAGGTAAGGGGACAGAATACAAAAAATAATAACAATAATCCATCTAGCATAATAAATACTCCTCGACATAGATTTGAGCTGACAATTTCATCTTTATTTTTGTTGTTCATTGAAGAGGGAAATGCACATTTTTTTTTTTATTTATATTTTTTAAATTAATATAATTCTGTCATTAATTTTTTTTTTTTTTTGTGGGGTTCTCAGCTTTTTTTTTAAATTTAATATAAGAAGTTTTGGTAATTATACATACATACATATATATATATATATATATATATATATATATATATATATATATATATATAAAGAAG